>JAJPUD010001768.1:225795-290763 GCA_023553655.1 Myrmecobius fasciatus
TTTTTTTACAAGCTATACTCTAGGGAGATAACTGATTTAGTGGAAAGAGCATTTTTTTAATAGATTGATAACATGGGTTTGAATTTTAGCCCTGCTATTTAGCCCTGGATATGAACTTAGGAAAGTCATTTAACCTTAAAATACTATATAAATATAAATATAATCATAAATGTCTAGTGTATTAAATTACTAAAGATGACTACTACTACCTCTAAATTGTTGAAACTAGGATTATTTTAAATGACAAAAAGTGATTTCTGATTTTAAAAAATGGTAATGTTGAAACTTAGCTGATCAATCAAACTACTATCAAATAGTAACTTAAAAAATGAAATCGGTTCTTGGCTTCCCTAGGTAGACAATCCTCAAATTCTCCTTTTAACTAAAACTGCATTTTTATCTCATACAGTGTGACTATCTATACTGCAGAACTTTTTAGTTTTTAAGTTTTGAAATAAAAAGAAAAACCTTTTTGGTAAACCTACTTATCTATCCTTCTTTTACCCAGAATCCTTTACAGTTTTAACAAACAAAGATATAGTACTATAAATTTAGAACTAGAAGGGGGTCATTTTGTCCAATCTCTGCATCTTATGGAAGAAAGTGAGCTTCAGAGGGCTGAAGTCATCTGCCTAAGGTTTGATGGTCTTTTTAAATTTGTAATTTCATAGGTGAAAGGAATTTCCTGGTTTGAAAGTTCCTCTATCAAAGCAGATCTTCAGCTATAAACTGTTCCACAGTTTACAGAATCGGTGAGTTGCCTGTCTCAGAGATGTTAAATGAGTAGGTTGCCAAGGCCCTGAGTGTCAAAAGTGGTGCTATGATGTTGTTGCCTCTTACATACATATTAGCTGAGGCATGGTCTGAACCTGAGACTACACAACTGCAAAGCAAACACATTTTACTACACCATACTCACTGTCTTAATGAAAAGGCTGTCTTTCACTAAGATGTAATCATTTTAAAATAATAAGATATAAATATAAAAACTATTCCTACCTGACCAGTTTGTCAGCCAGTGATGCACCCCATCCTCCCTGCTGGAAAGATAACTGAAAGAGAAGCCATTTGAATTAAGAGGGGTTAAGAAAAAAGGCTTCGTATAGCCAAATCTTCTCATAAGCGTAACAAATATTCTTGGGGCCTAACTTGCTTTCCTTTGCCAGTTTGAAAATACCAGTAAATGTTTTAATATATAAATTTTTAAAAAGGAACTTGTAATTTTCACTTTCCATAAATTTAGATTAAAAACTGACAGTATTGGAAGAAGTATATTTCCTTCTTGGCCATTTATTTGAAAGTCACAATGTATAACAAGTACAATAGGCTATAATCATTAAATAATAGCCATAATAACAGCTAACATTTATGTAGCATTTATTATGTTCTAAGCACTTTAAAACTTATTCCATTTGATCTTCACAACCCTGAGAGGTAGATGCTGTTATGTCCAAACACAAAGGAGACAGCCAAGAAGGTTAAATGACTTATCCAGGATCACCTGTCTGAGACTAGATCTGAATTAAGTCTTCTTAACTCAGGCCCAGCACTCCTTAATATCAGTGGATGCCCAAAACAAAACAGGTTCAAAATCTTTCCTAATGTGAGAGGAATCCACTATGGAAAATTATATTACAAGAAATAGTTCAGATGGCCTTCAATCATTTCTCTGTTCCATATTCTTCACTATTCTCTGAAGCATACTTATAAAAAGTTTTGTAAAGCATATTAGGTATGTGTGCAGAGGATGCAGGTATGTGTGGAAAATATAGATCAAAGGCTTTTAGCTTTTAAAAGAAATTCAATATACTGCTCTTACAGATACTTAAGAGTAAAAGAGGCCACGTTTCAAGACAGGAGTGGCCTAATCTGAAAATAAAGGAGGAAAAGCTGGTAGGTAGGAAGTGAGAAGGTAAATTTGTGTAGGACTACGAACAATGTTGTAATAAGGGAAAATAATTCAGGCTGACCTACATGGTTACAACTATAAAAAGGAGGCAGTGGAATTGCTGATAAACTATAGGATTGTCTGATCAAGTCTGAGACCTCTCAATGGTCTCAAGAATTAAATGTGTTCAAGAAAAAAAAAAAGGATTATGCCAATCCTTATGGCAACTGGAAGGAACCAGAGTTATTTGACCAAGAACATAAAAATTGAGGTGACTTAAGGAGGAAATTTGTAGGTTACCTGCATGCATATATTCAGCCTACATGTATGAATTCTGGCTCCTGCAGATGACAAATAAACTTCTTAATTTGAGGTAATTTCTGCTTCCTGAATTGTACAACCTAAGGGAAGGAAAGCATCTCAGAAATACGACCTTCCTCTAGGCAAAGAGGTAGAAATTACTGCTGGGGCAAAAAGTTCAAGTGACAGATGTTTATACTGGTAGAAAAGAGCTAAGATAGGGATGGAGCAGTTAAAAAAAATGCAGAAGGACAACTGAGGCATATGGGAGTCTGGGAGGATTGTTATAGTTCTATGAAATGAGATCACAGGTCCTTGTGAGTGAGGTTATGAGGAGGGAGTCTTGTGGGGGGTGAGGAAGATGAAGATGAAGATACACCATGGAGACAGGCTCCCAACTACATTGGGAAAGAAAAATTTGGAATGAGATGAGAGTCCTAGCTCTATAATTTGTTAACTTTGTATTTTTTGTCGAGTCACTTGCTGTTTCCATCCTGTTTTTTTATCTACAAAACAGGGGTGGGAATGGAGGATTGGAAATGACTAGTGTGAAGTATGTTATGAGTAAGACTTCAAATTGAACCAATTTGCTCATCTGTAAAACAAGGATAAAAATGTGGGATCTACCCTCCTCCATCCCCAGTTGCTGTAAAGGATGAAATGGTTGTGAAGAGCCTTTTACATTTCCTGTGCTACACAAATGTTATTTTTGCTGAAACGGTTTATTTCTAAAGTACCTTCCAGCTATAAATCTGATCTTATGATGGCCAAAACAAGATGCTTGAAGGCCCTAGGAATGAGTGGGGAGAACAAGAAGCCATGGAATAGGAACTAGAATGAATAGGAAAATTCTGGGAGTAAAAAATGAACGAGGAAGAGTTATGAGAAGGCACCCAACGAAGATCATGGAGGGTAAGGGGCGGCGATGATAGGTCACAGATTGGATCTAGGAGATGAGAGAAGAATGATACAATGATGCAATCCATACTGAAAAGTGAGTGAGAACTTTTGATTAGACCTAAAATGGTACTTCTCCCTCCCCTCCCCCCATCTATGTGGGAGTGCAGGACCATGGACAGCGAGGTGTCACTGCGGATAGCGGGTCAGGCCTGGAGTCAGAAGACCTGAGTTCAAATCGGATCACAGACACTATCTAGGTGAAACCCTGGACAAGTCACTTAATCCTGTTTGCCTCAGTTTCCTCACTTGTAGGATGAGCTGGTGAAAAATGGCAAACTACTCCAAGTACCTCCGCCAGGGAAACTCTAAATGGAGTCAGAAGGAGTCGACGTAAGTAAATAATAACCTCAAATTTTTCCCACAGGTTGACAGTTATTTTTTTAAATCTCAGAAGGGGGTAGCTCCTAGGTTAGAGTAAGGAGAGGAATGCCGCGGAAAACGGGGGTGATTCAAAAACGGGTGAGAAAAAATGCCTCAGGAAGGTCGTGTAGTCCTGGGCGGGAGGCAGTACCTGAGTGATGGAATCCCCGAAAAGCAGCACCTGGGGCCAGGGCACAGCACTTGCGACCGCCTCCACCAGAGAAGACAATGCAGACATGGTTCTCATCCAAACCTCGAGTGCCCGGATGTGCGTCTGGTTGAGCTGCTGTCGGCTGCTCTAGATCAAACTCTTAACTCCGCCCTCTCTCAATCCGAGGCCCGCTCACATCCGCCAGATCCGAGACCCGCCCCCTCCCGCTCTGAGCCCCGCCCAATCCGAGGCCTGCTCTAAACCCCGCCCCCGCCAAATCGAGTCCTGATCCCTCCTCCCTCAACCCCCGAATATCCTATCTCAGACCTCTGCCCAATCCGAGGCCCTCGAGCTTTGCCCTGAGGTTGAGTTTTCACTCCTTCTGGGTGACTCAGAGGACGTAGGTTTCCTTTCCCTCTGTTGCTACTATGGTCCAGTGGAGTGAGGCAAAACGTAGGCCTCAAAGCACAATGTATACTACATCTTGCTCCCCAGCTGTCCCTGATTAGTATCAGGGCTCACAATCTGTCTGGGGGATCCACGCCACCCTCAGGATACAAGAACAGGGGGATCATAGATTACAAAGCGATTTGTTCGATATAAGGCCAGGGTACAAGGTGTGTGTGTGTGGGGGGGGAGGTCCTGGAGTTGTAGCCCTAAACTATGGCAGGGGTCAGTTTTCTGAGAAGGCCTCCCGTGCATCCCATTTAATCTCTCCTCTTTTTGTGTCCATTTGAAGACTTCTCACACCACTCCCAATACAGCTCCTCAACCTCACCGCCTTGGTCTCGGGACTTTCCTTTTTTCATGATTTATGGGCTCCCACCCTTGATTCCCAAAAGGGAATCTACAATTTTATAATTTGACAAGCATCAAACTGAATTAATTGGATGTTAAATTACAAGACATGAATCTCTACCTCTCATTACATAGCCAGTCCCTGCCCCCAAAGAGCTTACATTCTTTTGGGAGAAGATAACTTTCACTCTTGATTATTTCTCGATGTCCTTGTGGGTTTAGGTTTTCTAATTTAAATTTCATTTCTTCAATTTAGTTTTCATAACTGTGGAAAATTTATGCCCATCTATTTCTCACAATCTCACTTTTTTAGTTTCCATATCCTTTGTAACCCCTCATATTTGGCTAAATTTTTTACATCCCACTTCATTAAAGTCTTTTAATCCCTGCAAAGATGTCCTTACACAGGATAGATAATTAATTCCTGAATTCTTTGCTAATTCTTCCCATAGGGCTGTACTAGGAGTGAAACTTCCAGTTGTAACTCATAGTCCTCCTCTTCCTACCATTAACCTGTAGAGGGCCAGTATTGAATAATCCATGAACAGCAAGAGTCAGGTCCAGGTATTTCTTGAGACCTGTTCTCTGTTAGGGTCATCAATTCAAATTATTAGCTCACCATCTCTCTAACAATGAATTATAAAGACATATTTGACATAAGTTTTTCTTATGTGGCATGATAATTGTAGAAATATATATAGAAGAATTGCACGTTTTACCTATATTGTATTACTTGCTACCTAGGGGAGGGAGTGGGGGAAGGGAGAAAAAAATTTGGAACATAAGGTTTTGCAATGGTGAATGTTGAAAATTATCCATGCATATGTTTTGAAAATAAAAAGCTTTAATAAAAAAAATAAACTATCTTTTTTTATCTGTCGATCTCAGCAAATCCTTCCCCACCAGTTCTGGGAACAGTACAAGATATAAGGCACACAAAAGTAATATTTCTGTACTCTATGTTCCTGCCATTTGGGAAAAGCTTTAGAACTTGTTTGGTTCTGAGTATTCACAGAATCTCAGATAAGGAATCTGTTTAGTGATTTTAACTGGGGCACTTAATGACTTTAAACTAAATTACCATAGTGAGGAAATGTACTTTTTTTCTGTGTTCAGGTTCAATTGGTGCACATTAAGAAGCTAAAGTTTGGGGAAAGCAAAAATGACTTAAGCTGTTTTTTTGTTTACATACTAAACATACATATTAAAAAGATTGAATATTATCTAGGGAAGTAATGAAAAAATACAAAGAAAGGGGATCTAACCAAACCATATCTAAAACTATGTTATTATAAAGCTGCAATCATCAAAACCATTTGATACTGGCTAAAGCAAGAATGGTGGATCGGTGGAAAGGTTTAGGTACATAAAGACACAGTTGTCAATGACTATAATAGTATACTGTATGATTAACCCAGAACTCATCTAAAAAAAACCAAAACAACTTGTGAAAACTGGAAAATAGCATGGCAGAAAAGGCATATGCAAACATCTCACAGTTCTTACCAAGATAGATCAAAATAGATAACATGATTTAAACAAAAAGGGTAATATAAGTAAATTAGGAGAGAAAGGAATAGTTTAACTATTAAGATTGAATGTGGATCCACGCATTTTTTTTTTCTCATGGTTTTCCTCTTTTGGTCTGATTTTTCTTTTTCTTTTTTTTTAATTAAAGCTTTTTATTTTCAAAATATATACATGGATAATTTTTAACATTCATCCTTACAAAACCTTGTGTTCTAATTTTTTTTCCTCCCTTCCCCCCAATCCTTTCCCTAGATGGCAAGTGATCCAATATATGTTAAACATGTGCTGTTCTTCTTTACATATTTCCACAAATGTCATGTTGCGGAAGAAAAATTAGATCAAAAAAGAAGAAAAATGAGAAAGAAAACAAAATGCAAGCAAACAATAAAAAGAGTGAAAATACTAGGTTGTAGTCCACATTCAGTTCCCACAGTCCTCTATGTGTAGATGGCTCTCATCATCACAACATCATTGGAACTGGCCTGAATCATCTCACTGTAGATGAGAACCACTTCCATCAGAATTGATCATCGTATAATTTTGCTGTTGCCATGTACAGTCTCCTGCTTCTGCTCACTTCATTTAGCATCAGTTCATGTAAGTCTCTTAAAGCCTCTGTGAAGTCATCCTGTTTGGTCTGATTTTTCTTGCCCAAAATGACAAATATGAAACTATGTTTAAAGAAGAATTGTACATATTGGGGCAGCTAGGTGGCACAGTGGATAGAGCACCAGCCCTGAAGTCAGGAAGACCTGAGTTCAAATTTGGTCTCAGACATTTAACATTCCCTAGCTGTGTAACCCTGGGCAAGTCACTTAACCTCAATTGCCTCAGCAAAAAAGAAAAAAAAAAAAGAAAAGAATTGCACATATTTAACCTATATCAGATTGAGAAGGAAAGGGATGGAGGGAGAAAAAATTTGAAACACAAAGTCTTACAAAAATGGATGTTGAAAACTACATGTACTTGAAAAAAGAATGTATTCTGATGGAAGAGGTTGCTTGCAAGGGTCAGTGTTGAAAAATTATCTTTGTGTATGTATTCTATTACTATCTGCTTTCTTGAAATAAAAATTTTTTGTTATTTATTTTGAATCCTCCCTGATTCTGCTGGGCACATGGCAATTTTTCCCTCCTCTGCCTTTCTTTTTCTATTTTGTATTTAGTTTTAATTAAATATAGATATATTTTTAAAAAGCCAAAATTTCTCATATTCAGGGACATCTCTAGTTACCTTGATCTGTATCTGGCCATTGGACCAAGATGAATCTGGAGGGGAAAGTGAGGCAGATGACCTTGTCCAGCCCTCCCTCACTTAAATCCAATTCACTTGCATGTCATGGTTTCACCTCCCTGACACCATTGTTGTCTTGGAGAATGAATGACAAACGAAAAGAATGTGATATAAAAATCTCAATGATGAACAAACTGTGTGATGAGGTTGGAGAACCAACAATTGGGAAAATCAGAAAAAATCCCTGGAAGGAAATGGCTGAGCCATTATCCAAGTTTGGAATGACAAGATAGACACTATCTCCTTGAGAACTTCAACAGATACTAACTAGAAGGTTTCTAGAGTTCCTGGCTTTGTTCTCCAATCCATCCCCCCTACACATTGGGCTGCCAAACACAGGTTTGATTTTGTTATTCCCCTCCTCAAACAGTTCCATTGACTTCCTGCTGCCCCTTTGACATTCAAAAACCTTTCCTAACCAGGTTTCAGCCCACCTTTACAAATAATATGTACTCATTATATCCCTTCCTTGAAACATTGTCTATTCACACTTTTAATTTCAGTTCAGGAAGCTTTTCCTCAATTTTCCTCAGCAATTTATGCCAAACCCTCCTTCCCATTACTTTGTGGGCATATATATATGACTATGTCTAAACACACATATATTCATCCATATACATTTGCATATTTTTTTTCATTTACATATATGTACCTGTTGTTTCCCCATATAACTTAATCTCCTTAAGAGGAGGTCCTTAAGTTTTTTGTTGTTCTAACCTTAGCTTCTAACACAACACCCCGTACAGCAAGTGCTTAATATGCTTGCTGATTGAGCCCTGATGATCAGTTATCTCTTCCATTGGTTGGTTGTCCTTCATACTCTGAAAGGACAAGAATGGCATTACTATGCTAATCAAATTAAAGTGTGTCTGGAAGGTTGTTGCTAATCAGAGTTCAGAATGTTCTACAAGTTGGGCACAAATAGTCCAGAAGAACATGTAGGGTGGGTTCTCTGTGCAATCTTGAGTTTCTTTTGAGCTATTTTCTTCTTTGCTCATAAAGCCCAGTACTTTCTCTGATGAGGGCATGCCATAGTGAGCAGTCCTGTGCCAGTGTCTCTCATGTCATGCAGTCACATTGTGACTTTCCCCATCTCAGGTCCCCAGAAGAAATTAAATGGAATTTTTGGGGAGTTTTGCTGGAAGTTGTGTTGTGCCACAGTTCCCATGTCTCAGTTTCCCTCAATTGCTGTTTCCCTTAATGTTACAGTTCCCATGTCTTAGTTTCCCTTGATTGTTCTGCCCCAAAATGGCAAACTCCTTCCTTCTGACCATCAGAAATAATTGGACTCACATTCAAAGGAGTCATAAAACCTCTGGATGGTCCACCTCAATGTGCCCCTTATCTTTTGGCTTCCGACTTCCTGTCTCCCAGTTCCATCCCAAGCTTCCTTTACTCCCACCTGTCAGAATTGAGTTGATAGCCCTTCCTGGAACTCAATTCTCCTCCCCTTTCCCCCTCCTTCCCCCAGTGCTCAAACCCTCCTTCTGCTCCTTCTGCCTCGTGAGCCCTTTGTTCCCAAAAATCCTATAAGAATGCTATGACCAAACTTACTATTTGCTGGACCTGCCTGAGATCCAGTCGCCTGGCATGTCTGTCAGTCTAAACTCACAATGGACTGTGCGCTTTGAGACATGAGTTCCAGCAGTCCTGATTCATAGCTATGGATTCTGAACTCTCAATTAACATCAATAAAGTATTATCTAATCTCCAATGTGTGATACTGCCTCAGTTTCTCCCTGAGCTAATGCTCAGTTGTAGATGACACTGGAAGACCAGCAGAAGACATAGGACCTATGATGAAATATTAAACCCAAATTTTACAATAAAGTACTGTGCAAACCTAGCATAAAAGAGAAAGTTTAGACCTTTTCTGGTATGAAAAATTTTACAGGAAGAGAGAGAACACAGCTGAAAGCAAAGAATTCAGATAAGATGTTCTAGGAAAAATTCAGATTTAAAAAATTGAAAATGAGGATGGACCCAAGAGATTTTACTACAAGTTCTCACTCCAGATGTAGCTGAACAGACAAAAGTAATTGGCCACTTGGTGGAACTGTGAACGGATCCAACCATTCTGGAGAGCAATCTGGGACTATACTCAAAACTGTGTATACCCTTTGACCCAGCAGTGTTTCTGGCTTATATCTCAAAGGGATCTTAAAGGAAGAGACCCAGATGTGCAAAAATGTTTGTGGCAGCCCTTTTTGTAGTGGCAAGAAACTGGAAACTGAGGGGATGCCCATCAATTGGAAAATGGCTGAATAAATTATGGTATATGAATGTCATGGAATATTATTGTTCTGTAAGAAACAACCAACAAGATGATTTCAGAGACACCTGGAGAGACTTGCATGAACTGATGCTGAGTGAAATGAGCATAATCAGATCATTATATACGGCAACAACAAGACTCTATGATGATCAATTCTGAAGGACATGGTTCTCTTCAACAATGAAATGTTTCAAACCAGTTCCAATTGTTTAGTGATGAAGAAAGTCATATACACCCAGGGAGAGGCCTGTGGGATCTGAGTGTGGACCACAACATAGCATTTTCACGCTCTCTGTTGATGTTTATTGCATCTTGTTTTCCTTCTCAAGGTTTTTTTTTTCTTGTAGATCCGATTTTTCTTGTACAGCAAGATAACTGTATAAATATGTATGCATATATTCAATTTGTCATATATTTCAACATAATTAACATGTATTAGACTACTTGCCATCTGGGGGGGGAGGGGGAAAGAGAGAAAAATTTGCAACAGAAAGCTTTGCAAGGGTCAGTGTTGAAAAATTACCCATGGGTATGTTTTGCAAATAAAAACCTTTAATTTAAAAAAAAGTAACTGGCTCATTAGTTACTGTCTGGACTAAGATTCAAACCTAGATTTTTTTTGTGTGACAAATAGTATTATTTCCACTGTACTATTCTGAGTCTTGGTATGAAAAAAACCTCTAATATTAAACGTATGTAAAATGTATCAAAATATATGTTCCCACACAGCTCATACAGCCTTGAGGGAAAAGGATGTATAAGCTTTTAAAAATGCTATGAACTTTTTATGTTGTAATTAGTGCCTAATACACAGTACTAAATAATAGGCACCTAACACTGATTATATAATTAATAGTTATTTAATTTGGGAAATTCCTGCTTGCTTTTTTCCTTCCTGTCCTATCTAGGAACACATAGCTACTATCAGGTTGCATTTGAAGTCAGATCTTCCTGACTCCTCTTAAGATTTGTACTTCCTCTACTGAATAATACAGAAATGTTAGGTACAAGAGGGCCATCTATCACTTCTTTATAATCACATTAATAGTCAATAGAACCCTGAAATAACATTCATAAAAAGTGCTGCATCTTGAAATATCTGCTTTTATAGTCTGACTTGGCATCTTATAGAATGAAATGACCTTTCCAAGATCATGAAGCTGCCAAATGGAAATGTTGAAAACTGAACCCAGATTCTCTTAATCCATTGCTCACACCACCATATCACACTGGAATCAAAATTTTCCTGAAGTCCACCTGAGAGATGACTACTGTGGAGAGGATGGTCTTACAAGTTTTTCTCCTTTTCTTCCAAATTATTAATGTTCTATAGCCTACTCTGGGCAAGGTCTTTTTGGATTCAGATGTCAGAGGAAAGCACCTAGATATAGTGTACATTTTCTTCCCTAGGCAATTGGGGTTAAATGACTTGCCCAGGGTCACACAGCTAGGAAGTGTTAAATGTCTGAGACCAGATTTGAACTGAGGTTCTCCTGATTTGAGGGCCGGTACTCTATTCACCATGCCATCTAATAGCTCTTAAGCACCTAGATGACGTAGAATACAGAATAGAACTTATTAAGCACTTACTATTTGTCAGAAACTTTGCTCTTTGCAAGTATTGCCATTTGGTCCTCACAATTCTGGGATTCTGATACTGATGAAGTCTTGGATAGCCCCATGGGCATGGGCCAGAGGCAAGCAGGGGGTGCACTGATTGGGTTATAAGTGGACTCCCGATTACAGAAACTCCACCTTTACTGTATCCAATCAGAAAGTTCTGATGCCCAACCCCTGAGGTTATATTATTTCCCCTACAAAAAGATCAGCTCACACTGTAGTTCCTTGCTCAACTTCTTTGAGAATTCTCACTGGTGCAATCCCACCTCATGGCTTCTTCCTCCTGGTTATTACTAGAGAGCTTGCCTTTTCCCTTGTTAATTACTAAACCCTTATGGAGTCAGCTCCACATTCTTAGCAGTGAAATAAAATTTTTGCCTCCTGATTTGAGAATATCTAAGTCTATCAATTCTTTTGAGATGACTCATGACTATGAGCCATAACTCCAATTTATTGCTCACCCCACCATTTTGGGGAGTTTGATTGTACCCCTATAAGTCCAACAGTGCTATTACCCTCATTTTAAAGTTGAGGACACAAGAGGCAGAGGTTAAGTGACTAGCCCAGAGTCACATAGTTAAGAGGTTGGATTTGAATTCAGGTTTCTATGCGCTTACACAAAATACAAACCAATTTGTTACCTAACATATAAAGCACCTTAAAAACATGAAAGTCACAGCAAATGCTTTGTATTTTGGGTTTTTTTTTGTGTCATAAATACATAGAGCATTGCAATAAAAAAACTGACCAGTAAAGGATCAAAGCAAATGTATTAAACTCCATAAAAGTATTTGTATTTTATTTTTTAATTTGTTTCACTGAGCTAAACAATTATTATAACATCATTTTCAGATGTTTAAATATATCCATTTTATACGCATTTGAAATAAACATGTTTCATTATTATTAATAGCTATTACATAGCACCTTACAATTATTATCACATCTTATCCTACAAACAACTCTGGCAGGTAGATGCTATCATTCTCATTTTTATAGTTGAGGAAACTAAGACAAATCAAGGGCCTGCCCAAGGCTCAAAGCTTGTATCTGAAGGCAGAATTTGAACCCAGATCTTCCCAACAAAGCCCAGAGCTCTGCCACTGTACCATCTAGCTGCCTCAGATTTGCCTAGAACAAGGACTCTTAATGTTTTTGTGTTATGGAGAACTTGGGAACTTAGTTGAAGCCTATGGACCCCTTCTCAAAACAATGTTTTAAAAAACAAATATAAGCTCAATAGAGACTAATTTTTACTGAAATAGTTATCAAAAAATATATTTTTAAAAAAGTTCAATAACCCAAGCTTATTAACCTCTGGAAAGTGACCAAGAGAGGTGAGGGAATGAACATGAAAAACAATTCTTTACAGGTACTAGAACAAATGAAGATTTGCATGTTTTTAACCCCCCCCCCCCCCAAGCAAACACATATACTTTTCCCCTCCTAGAAGTCATCTGAACCTAGGCAGAATCTAACAACCTTAGTAGAAGCTACATGGTTGAAAGAACTTATTATATTTTTTCTAAAATAACATACTATTGAAACGCTGACAAAAAGGTAATAAATTTGTTTTTGGCAAAAGAAACTCAGGATGATCACATAAGATGGAGAGTTTGCAATTTGCATTGGTATCACAAAACTTTGAAGCATAACATATTAGTGATGTTGAAAGAATAGACATGAAAATTTTCTCTCAAAGTATGTGTGCTTTTCCAGGGAAACTAAAGCACTTTATTTCTTTAAGATAATGGAAACAGAATCAAGTATTAAAAATATTTTAATGTACATGGGAATAGTTTTTAATGAACTGGTGTGAGGGCCTCAAAAAGTCTTTGTGCAGCAAGTTCTACCATTTCTCGAAGGGACTCATCATCTTCACTTCCTTCTTCACATTCAACTGTCTGAAAGGTAATGGACACAATACATTAAGTTAAAGTCTGTAGTTGACAGAAGGAGAAATACCAATATCAGCTTAAGGAGCTTCCTAAATAGATGAAGATAACCAAGGCCAATTATCAACATAGAGACTTCAGCTACACTGTACACTTTGGGGAATTCTTTATAGAGAGGTTCAGTAAGAGATTTATAATAATCCTATTAAGAAATAACAAGCTAAATAATGAATTTATGTCAAAAAAGAGATCAATTTTGGAAAAGCTAAATAATAAATCTAAAGATTTATGAGAACCATAGCTTTTTCAAAGGCTCTTGCGCCAATAGCGCCCTAGAAATTTAGTTCGTACCCTTCACGAGGGTGATAGTAAATAATTTTAGTAGGAAATGGATGTGATAAGCCAACCAGCAACTGTTTTTTACTTAATCTTATTTCAAAATCAGTAATAATCATGCAGATGCTTCTGAAGAAAAACATGACACTTTCTTTGATAAGCAAGGTAATTCAAACTTCACTGCTCACATAAAGCAGTGAACATCTTCCCCTCAAATATACATTGTCATTAGAATAGCTTATATATATATATATACACATATAAACGTATATACATATACATACATATGTGTATATATACATATACATACATACATATATACATATATATATATATATATATAAAAATCTGTTCTCAATTTGCAGACATCATGAAAACCTACATGTCCAAAGGATCTTATTTGTGCTTAAGCTTAAGAAACTATTTGAAAATCACTTGCAATAGACTGGCTACTTTCAACAAACATACATACTCGTGTCTCCAATGATATATTGGCAGTTTTTCCATCCACTGTGACACTTAGAATGGATCCTTCTTTAACACTTACACAATCTTCCCCAAATATGTCCCTTCAAACAAACAAACAAAAAAAAGTTAAAATTCTTAATTGAAAAATTTTAGACATTAGAAAAATGCAGAACTAAGTAATCTGATAAAATTATTCCCTCATATTAGCTTTATCAAGTTGGTTTAGTTATAGTAACAGGGTTAAGTCCAAAGTTACCTATCAATAGTGTTTTTTGTTAAGCAGTAAAATGATAAAACCAAAAAATATTCATATGTGGGTATGATCTAATGCCTTCTTTGAAGTGCTCTTCCTATTCCTTATGAGACAAGGAAGTGATTTATAGTTCTAAGCAAAGAATGCTGCTAGGTCTTGAGTCAGGAAAACCTGGGTTCAAATCTAGCTTCAGACACCAGCTATGTGATCCTGGGTCATTTATTAAGACTCTGCCTCAGTTTACTCATCTATAAAATGAGGATAATAATAGTATCTTGTTTTGGGGATCAAATGAAAGAATAATTCAAAAGTGTATGCACAGTGCCTGGCACACTGTAAGCACTATATAAATGTCAACAGCAACGACAAAACTACCAGTAATAATATTAAGACTTCAAGCTGGAGAAGTTTACAGGATCTGTTATTGGGATTGTAAGATCATAGTTCTTCTTCTTCTTTTGGTGATAATTTTTTTTTAAATTAAAGCTCTTTATTTGCAAAACATATGCATAGGTAATTTTTCAACATTGACCCTTGCAAAGCTTCTGTTACAAAATTTTCACTCCTATCCCCCATCCCCTCCCCTAGATGGCAGGAAGTGTAATATACATTAATTATGTTAAAATATTTGACAGATCGAATATGAACAAAACAAAACACCTGAGAAGGAAAACAATGTAAGCAAATATCAATAGAGAGTGCAAAAATGCTATGGTGTGGACCACACTCAGATCCCAGATATCTCTCCCTGGGTGTATATGGCTTTCTTCATCACTGAACAACTGGAATTAGTTTGAAGCATCTCATTTTCTAAAAAAAATTATTATTTTTTAATGGTTAACCAAAAATATTTAGTTTCTTTTGCCTGGCTTTTTTTTTTTTAATTAAAGCTTTTTATTTGCAAAACATATGTATGGGTAATTTTTCAACACTGACCCATACAAAGCTTTCTGTTACAAATCCCCCCCCCCCCAATAGATGGCAGGAAGTCTACTACATGTTAATTATGTTAAAATACTTGACAAATCGAATATATGCATGCATATTTTTACAGTTATCTTGCTGTGCAAAAATAGATCTACAAGAAAAAAAAACTGAGAAGGGAAACAATGCAAGCAAACATCAATAGAGAGCAGAAACATCTCATTGTTGAAGAGAACCATAAGACCATAGTTCTTCAATGAATGAATTTTCTATCAATACTCAAATACACAAAATATTTTAAGTACAATAAATTCTAGCCATTTTGCAGAGAGATATTTCTAAAATGACACTGGGAAAAATTTTCAGTTAACTGGTGACCTATTATTGCTAATTTAAAAGTCTTTGCATTCAAAAACAAATATTTTTCCATAGCAAGTGGGATAAAAAGGATAAGTATAACACAACCTTAACATATATATTACATGTCCCTTGAAGGCAGATTGTAATTTTATCTGAAATTGATTCCATTAAGAAAAACCTGATAATCAAGTATATAGCATAATCCATCAATCAATAAAGATTTACTGAAAGACAACTATGTACCAGGCACCGTTTTAGGGGTTGGGGGGACTAGGAAATAAAAAGGCAAAATATATTCTCTTCCTCAACAAGCTTACAATCTAATGGAGAAGAAAACATACAAACAAGTCACATAAAGGAAAAATAGGAAATAAGTAACAGAATTGTTACAGTTTTCTAGAATTGAGGAGTTGGAGAAGGCTGCCAGGAAACAACAGGATTTCAGCTGGGATTTAAAGAAACCCTAAGTGGAGGAGGGAGAACATTCTAAACATGGGAGATGAATAGAGGAAATGCTCAGAGCATGTTATTCACAAGGGCAGTGTCTCTGGTTGAAAGAGCATAAGTTCAGGAGTGAAGAGCTGTTATTTGTCCACGGAGGACCTTAAGGAGGACCATGACATTGGGGAGGTGATGCCATGATAGGCAAGTGAACTGGATTTAAGTGAGGGAGGCTGGGCAAAGTCCAGCAGTCTCCTTTGTCCTTCAGGCATCTGGGTAGAGGGACAAGACATAGATCAGGATGGCCCCAGATACAGGGGGAGCCCTAGGCCATTTTAAAAATAAAAATAAAATAAAAAAGATCTTTTTAGTAGATCTCCATTTGACTGAGGTCAACCTTTCAGTGATTAAGACCAGTACTTATGCCAGCATTTGGCAAACAGTTAGGCATTTTAAAAATGCTTCTTAAGTGACCCCGCTCAAGTCCAAGCAGATCACAATTGATTTTCCCATCCTAGATTAAACTGCTTGCAAGGTTAGGTGGGGTCTGACCAAGATCTGAAAACAGCTAAAGCAATTTCATACCAGTAATGTCCTCTAAGAAAAACTGAAGATTTTAGAAGGAGAGAGGGAGAAAGCTCTGAAACCTCCCTGGATATTGGTTATAATAACCATTTCTTTCACCACCACCCCTCCCCATTTGATTCTTTTTTTTTTTTTTTTTTTTGAATTAGGTTTCTCTTTATTTCATCTATTAAACCTCTGTGTAGACAAGGCTAATCCCCATAGGATCCTCTAGTCCCTTCTAGGCAAAGAGATGTGAAGATGTGCAGGGGCGTACGTCAGGCTTTGCCATCCCAGTCACGCTTCTTCTTCATCCTCGTCTTTGTCCTCGTTGTCGTCATCCTTGTCAGAGCTGAAGGTGCCATCGGGCAGGCTGTAGGCGCAGATCACCTGCTTGTTGGGGTCTTTGAGGATGAGGTACTTGCCCTTCTCCAGCTTCATGTCGATCATGCAGTGCAGGATGCCCCACATTCTCCACACTCAGGTTGATCTGGCTGGCAAACTCACTGGGCTTGAACTGCTAGGTGCCCAGGATGACATGACGAGCCAAGTCCTTGACATGGTAGCAGGACACATACCCGAGCTTGAGATACACTGATCTGGCCAGCAGCATGCAGCAGGTCCAGCAAGCCAGCTTGTAGCTGTTGTTCTTAAGCTCTGTGGCAATGCCTGCCCCTCAATGACAGTCCAGCTTCTGACACCAGTCCACGCCATTGCAGTGCCCTGGAGTCCCACTTATTGAGAGTCTTAATGTTGATGAAAGACACCTCTCCATTGGCCCTGGTCATCAACGCCGTCGTGCTCACAGGGGACGATGAGTCAATGTTGTCATCAAGCTTCCACCTCCGGTACTGGTATGCCACTGAGGCAATTTCATTCTTGTCCATGTCATCTTCCACAAATGGATTTGGATTGGGAAACCTGTACCTTTCCTTTTCCATTCGTAGGCACTGCTGGGAGAAGTTGTGGTTGATGTTGGTGGCCTCCATAGCAAGGTTACAGGGGGAGGTGAAGGAGTTGCCTTCATCCTGAGGGGGCTCGTTGGCAGTTTTGTTCATGGTCAGGAGGTCAAAGTCCAAGTTATCCCTTTTGTCAAAAAAGAGCTTGGAGCTGACCCTGAAGACTACAATATCCCAGGAATAGACTGAGCAGGTGCAGCTCATCAGTGTGGCCAGGATGGCGTCTATGGCAAACATGTTGCCCTGAGTCTTTGCCAGCTTGCGGATGATGGGGTCATCTGTTGTGGTGATGGTGTGGAAGATGTGCTTGATGCTTCACAGAGGCTTCTCGTTCCTCATGGTGATCTGATTAAAGGCCTTGTCATAATATTCCAGGGCCCCACAGCACTTGATGTCCTGTGGTTCTGACACCTCTAAGTAACGCGTCTTCATTAACTGAGGGAAATCCATTTCTTCCTTCACCTCCCAGTCGCTATAAACCTCGACGGAAGAATCCCAGGGCTTCTGGGATTTTTGGTCCCATTTCTGCCTTACTCCAAACTGCTTCTGGAACTTCTTTTGCAGACGTATGCGGTCCCTCTCCTTCTGCTTGGCACTCTCAGGCAGGGTCTGCAGGTTGAACTGCAACATATTCCAATGGTCTTTGTCCCTCCGAAGATTCCGCTGGGCAAACCTCATTTTATTCCTCTGGTAAGCCGTCTTCTGGTTCTGGGCTGTGTCTACCAATTGGAAACTGGTCTCGTCCTCCTCATGGAAATTAGCATACTGACTTCCACCACCAAACTGGGAGGAATATTTACTTGTATATCTCTTATCCTAGTAGGTGACACCTGTCCAGTCTGTAACCTTGCCCAACTGATCTCCTTTACTGAACGGCTGATAGGGCTTCTGTTTGTCATTTACTGTCCTCCAGGCAGAATCTGGCTCTAACCTCTCTTTCCAAATTAATTTCACATTGTCCCCTCTCATACTCTACATTCCACCTAAATTAGCCCATTAGATGGTTCCCCCCCTATCCAGGACATTCCAGCTTTTGGCTCTGTTCTGTGACTGGAAATGCATCTTAGAATCATCAGTTCCTTTCAAGGTTCAGCTCAAATGCCACATTCTGCATAAGGCCTTACCATGGAGTTTTTCTCATTTCCTTGAGAAATTTAATAAAAGTTACTGCTGGTGAAGGCAAGGACTGATTAGTTCTAAAGTCTGTATTTTCAGTGTCAGGCATATAGTAGGTACTTAATATTTACTAAATATAAAAATGTGATTAAGGTAGTTATTAATACATTGATTTCATGAATAGAAATTCATTTAACCCCTCCCATTCATTATGAGGAAAATGAGGTTCAGAGAAGTGATTTATCCAAGGTAACAAGAAGCAGAACTATGATTAAAGCCCAGGTCCTCTGATTCCAAATCTAGTGCTCTTTCATGGTCAACCAAACTCATAAAACTTGTTAATGAAAGAAGTGAAATTACATACAAGGTTTACTAAATGCCACTATTTCAACCATTCAATTTAAACAACACTGAGTGATATAAAAATCTTACTGAAGCATAATCTCCAATCTCTTGCTGTAAATGTGCATTTCTATTTTTTTTGATACCTTAGGTACTGCACCTGGGAGGAAAAAAAAAAAATAAGATTTAGTTCCTTTTCCAAATAAATACAAGAGTAAGAGTAATTTTAAAAAATAATTATATTTTAATAATTGCATTCCTTTATACTCCTATGCATCATTCTATATATTTAAAAATTAGTCTGAGGTGTTTTTATGTGGCTCTACAATATCTGAATTGTTTCTTTTTGGATGCTTGTAGTATTTTTTCTTTGACTTGGAAGCTCTGAAATTTGGTTATAACATCCTTGGGAGTTTTCATTTTGGGATCTCTTTCAGGAGGTGATTAATGGATTTTGGTTTCATTTTTTTGGTTCTAGACTATCAGGGAAGTTTTCTTTGCTAATTTCTTGAAAGATGAAGTTTTTTTTTTTTAAATTAAAGCTTTTTATTTGTATAACATATATATGGGTAGTTCCTCAGCATTGATCTTTACAAAGCTTTCCATTACAAATTTTATCCCCAGTCCCCTCCCCTCCCCTCCCCTAGATGGCAGGAAGTCCACTACATGTTAATTATGTTGAAATGCTTGGCAAGTTGTGCAAGAAAAATCCTATCTACAAGAAAAAAAAAAGAATCAGAGAAAGAAAACACAATGCAAGCAAACATCAATAGAGAGCATAAAAATGTTATGTTGTGGTCCATATTTCATATCCCTCTCTCTGGGTGTATATGGTTTTCTTCACTGAACAATTGGAACTGGTTTGAGATAATTCTTTGTTGCAGAGAGCCATGTCCATCAGAATTGATCATCATGTAATATTGTTGTTGCTGTGTATGATGATCTCCTGGTTTTGCTCGTTTCACTCAGCATCAGTTCATGCAAGTCTCTCCAGGCCTCTCTGAAATCGTCCTGCTGGTCATTTCTTACAGAACAATAATATTCCATAACATTCATATACCATAATTTACTTAGCCACTCTCCAATTGAAGGGCATCCATTCAGTTTCCAGTTTCTAGCCACTACAAAAAGGGCTGCCACAAAAATTCTTACACATGTGGGGCCCTTTCCCTCCTCTAAGATCTCTTTGGAATATAGGCCCAATAGAAACACTGCTGGGTCAAAGGGTATGCACAGTTTGATAACTTTTTGACCACAGCTCCAAATTGCTCTCCAGAATAGTTGAATCTGTTCACAGTTCCACCAACAATGTATTAAGAGTCCCAGCTTTCCCACATCCCCTCCAACATGCATCGTTATCTTTTCCTGTCATTTTAGCCAATCTGACAGGTGAGTAGTGGTACCTCAGAGTTGTCTTAATTTGCGTTTCTCTGATCAACAGTGATTTGGAGCACCTTTTCATATAACTACAAATAGTTTTAATTTCATCATCTGAAAACTGTTCATATCCCTTGACCACTTATCTATTGAAGAGTGGCTTGAATTCTTATATATATATGAGACAATTCTCTGTATATTTTAGAAATGAAGCCTTTATCAGAACCAATAAATGTAAAGATGATTTCCCAATTTGATGCTTCCCTCCTAATCTTGTCTACATTAGTTCTATTTGTACAGAAACTTTTTAACTTACTATAATCAAAATTATCTATCTGGTGTTCAGTTAGGAGTTCCACATCTTCTTTGGACATAAATTTATTCCATCTCCACAGGTCTGAGAGGTAAACAATACTATGTTCCTCTAATTTGCTTATAATATCACTCTTTATATTTAGATCATGGACCCATTTAGATCTTATCTTGGTATGTGGTGTTAGGTGTGGGTCAAGCCCTAATTTCTTCTATACTTGTTTCCAATTTTCCCAGCAGTTTTTGCCGAATAGTGAGTACTTATCCCAAAAGCTGGGGTCTTTGGGTTTATCAAACACTAAATTGTTCAAGTTACTGCCTAAATTGTCCTGATATCCTATTCTATGCCACTGATAGACTACTCTATTTCTTAGCCAGTACCAAATGGTTTTGATGACCGCTGCTGTATAATACAGTTTTAGATCTGGTACAGCAAGCCCACCTTCATCTGCCTTTTTTTTCATTAATTCCCTTGAAATTCCTGACCTTTTGTTCTTCCAAATGAACTTTGCTACTATTTTTTCTAGATCTGTAAAATAATTTCTTGGGAGTTTGATTGGTATGGCACTAAATAAGTAAAGTAATAAGTTTGGGTAGTATTGTCATTTTTATTATATTTGCTTGGCCTACCTTGATGCTTTTTTTGGCAAGGGTTTTAACGTAACCCAATAAGTCTTAAATTATCTCTCCTAGATCTTTTGCAGCTCACTTATTTTTTCTATGAGATATTTAAGTTTTCTTCATTTTTTTCATTCTTTTAATTTTGTTTTGTTTCTTTATATCTCATGGGTTCATTAGATTCAACTTACCACATCTTAATTTTTAAGGAATTATCTGTCAGTGAGTATTTGTATCTTTTTTTCCATTTGGACAATTCTGGTCTTTTTTTTTTTTAAATATTAAACTAAATAAAAAATAAGGAAAAAACAAAATAGAAAAAGACAGGAAAGGCAAATTAAAAAAAAAAGGAAAATAAAACATTGTCATGTGTCTAGCAGAATGCAGAGAGGGCTCAAAATATATAGCAATAAATTTCCATTTCAAGAAAACATATATAATAATAGAAGAGATTATATTCATGACTGTCCATCTTTTCTTTGCTCCCTTGTAGGTTATTCTTTTTTTCCCTTTTCAATCCCCTGCCTCCCCCCTGAGCAGGTTACAGTCAAGCATGTATATGTGTGTGCGTGTGTGTGTACACACAATCATCTTACATAAGCACACACACATAAAACAGTATTAATCTGGCTATAATGTAGATTTCTTCCTTGACTGAATCTTTGAGTATAAATTTTCCAACTCTCTCGAACAAAACTGGATCTCAGGGTGAACATAGTGAAAAATAAGACTTAGAGCAGAACCCTGGGACAAGAAGACTCAAAGAAAAACATTACTCATATCCCTTCTCCCCCCTTTGCAGGTTTTAATTAATATAAAGTATAAATATCTCCAAGCTAACTCCACAAAAATATCAAGCAGGGAGCTTTGGGGCTAACTGGGCTTGGAGTGAGTCTCTATTATTGATATCAGTCTTAAACATCTAGTTTACATTTCCATGTAAAAACTAACAGTTTGTCCCTTGAAAACAATTTTTCATGTAGGCTTATATGTTAAATTTCGATCAAGTTTGGGTTTGGTTGAGAAAAAGTCCCCCCAAAATCTACAAATTTGTTGGATGTCCATTTTTTTCCCTTCCAATATTATGATTAGTTTTGGTGCAGCTAGTCGGTGTAGTGCATTGAACAACAGCCCTGAAGTCAGAAGGACTTGAGTTCAAATGTGACCTCAGACACTTAACACTTCCTAGATGTGTGACCCTGGATAAGTCACTTAACCTCAATTGTCTCAGGGGGAAAATTTATGGTTAGTTTTGTTAGGGTATTTTTTGGTTGCAGCTCTACTTCTTTTGATTGCTAGTATATATTCCAGCAAGTGTGGCCATTTTATTGTTGCTGCTGACAAATCTTTTACAATTCTGATTGTAGTTCCAGTATATTTACTTTGTTTCTTATAAATGTTCTCTTTGATCTGGCAGTTTTGAAATTTGGCAATATTTCTATGTGTTTTCCTTGTAGAATCTCTTTGAAGTGGTAAAAGGTGGATTTTTTTCTATTTCTACTTTCCCTTTGTGGTTCTGTCACTCCAGGACAAATTTGATTATTTTTTTGCATTATTGTGTCAAGGTTCTTAATTTGGTCATAGCTTTCAGACAATCCAATTATTCTTATATTTTCTCTTCTTGACCTGTTTTCTATACCTGTTGTTTTTCTTCTAAGATCTTTCACATCCCATTCTATTTTTTTTTTTATTTTATTGTTATTTCTTGGACTCTTATAACTTCACTGGTTTCCCCTTGTCCAATTTTAATTTTCAAAGAATTATTTTTTTCTTTAAGACTCTGTATAATCATTTTTTCCCATCCATAACCTTGTTTTTGAGCGATTCTTTTCTTCTTCTTTTTTTAAAGTTTTTCCTCATCTCTCTCTTTTGATTTTTGAAGTCTTTTTGGAGTTTTATAAATTCTTTCTGGGCAGGTAGCTACTTAATATTACTCTTTGGGGGTAGAAGAGGCTCAAAACAAAACAAAACAAAACTTCACAGTCCTCCTCTGAAGATGAACCCTGGCCTTCCCTATTTCTATGGTTGGTTCTTTCTTTGCTGTTTTTTATTTATTTATTTATTTTTGTTTAAATGAGAATTAATAATGTAAGCACTTCTAATCCTGGGAAAGGATGGGGGAGGGTGTCTAGCTTTCCCTCAGCTCTCTCCTCTGACTATGAACCCCAAACCAAAAGCAAATGCCCACTGCTAGCAACATCCTTGCTTCATTGCTTTTATATGTACCAGTGTGCTGGTTCCCTCACCCAGGGCACAGCTGGGTCTGGGGTTTCTAATAAGCAGAGTTCCCTCAGTCTTCACAGCCTCAAAGCCCTGACTCCCCCGGCTGTCCAGGAGGTGAAAGTTCCTATAATTCAGGCAGAGACTCACTCCAAACCCAGCTAGTCCCAGAGCTCTCTGCTTGCTGTTTCTGTGGAGTTAGCTTGGATGTATTTAAATTTCACACTGGTTAAACTCTTTACTGGTGGTTGGTCTTTGAGTGTTCCTGAAATGTCTTAGAGTTCTGCCCCAAATCTTGTTTTTCATTATTTTGCTCTGAGGTGTAATTTAGTTGTGTTTCTGGGAGAAATCTGGAGAGCTTGGAATTTTCTGACTTACTCTGCCATCTTCTTAGAAACTTCACCCAAAATTCTACTCTTTAAGGAACTTTTTTTCTTTGGTGAATTTTTGTACTTCTTTTTCCACTTTGGTCAATCCTGCTTTTTTTTTTTTTAAATTTATTAATACTTTTTATTTGCAAAACATATGTATGGGTAATTCCTAAACATTAACCCTTACAAAGCTTTCTGTTACAAATTTTTTCCCCCTACTCCCCACCCCTCCCCTAGATGGCAGGATATCCACTACATGATAATTATGTTAGAATACTTAAGAAATCGAATATATGTATAGTTATTGCATCATTTTTTGTGCAGGAGAAATCGTATCTACAAGAAAGAATAATCTGATAAAGGAAATACAATGCAAGCAAACCTCAATAGAGAACATGAAAATGTTATGTTGTGGTCCACATTTCAAATCCCTCTCTCTGGGTGTATATGGCTCTCTTCACCAAACAATTGGAACTGGTTTGAAGCATTTCATTGTTGAAGAGAGTCATGTCCATTAGAACTGATCCTCATATAGTATTGTTGTTGCCGTGAATAATGGTCTCCTGGTTCTGCTCACTTCGCTCAGCATCAGTTCATGCAAGTCTCTGTCAATCCTGCTTTTTAAGGAATTTTTCAATTCAATGTATTATTATTTGGTTTCTTCTATCTTTTGGCTTATTCTTTTTTGTTTTGGTTTTTAACTTTAGGTATTATTTTCTTAATTTTTTTTTGTGCCTCCTGTATCAAGCTGTTGACTTTTTTTTTCCATCATTTTTTCCTTCACTCTTAATCCTCCCCCCAATTTTTCTTCTACCTCTCTTTTAAGCTTCTTTTTTTAAACTATTCTAATAATTCTGAGTCTAATTCTAATGAGTCTGAGGCCAATTCACATTTTTCTTTAAGGCTTTGGATGTAGCAGTTTTGACTTTATTGTCTTCTGAGTCTGCATTTTGATCTTGTCACCATAGTAACCTTCCCCAGGAATTTTTCCTTAATTGTTTGATTTTTTTTCCCCCAGCCTATTTCTTGACTTTTAACTCTATGCTTAAGTAGGACTCTCCTCCTGGAGAGGAGGGAACTAGTGTCTCAAACTTCAGGATTTTTGTGCTGCTGTTTTTAGAGTAGGTCTACAGTTTTTGAGTGGTCTAAAAGTTTTTACTTTCCCCAAGATAGTATGATCTAAGGAAAGATGTGTTTAGGTCTCTCTTAGCCTGTGTTCTGATGTCTGAGTGACCACAAGCACTTTTTCCCACGCTAGAACTATGACCAGGCTCCACTTCTTTTTAGCCATAAGATCTGGTGTGCCAGCGGTCCTCTTGCCCTGGGATGTGACCAGGACCCATATGTGGATGATGCAGCAGAGTCCTGCAGCCAGTGCCAGCCAAGAGACTGTCTGTGATTTGCTATTTGACCCCTCACTGTAGGCAGAGCTCCTAAAGTGCCTTGCTGCTGTTGGTGGGGGCACCGCCTATGCTGGACTGGGCCTCCACTCTCACCCTGATGCAAAAGACTTTTCCTATTAACATTCTGAGTTGACTTGAGCTGAAAAACTGCTTTACCCTGTCCTCTGGTGAGTTCTGCCATGCTAGAATTAATTAAAGCAGTTTGGTGGGAATTTGGGAGAAGTCAGCTCAGGCCCTGCCTTGTAACTCTTGGCATATTGGCTCTACTCCACTTGATGAGATTATACCATGAACCTTTTCAGTTTTGTACATCATAACAGAATGTGGAGAACTGTCTCCTTCACATAAGAATTATGGATTTCCCAATTTACAAAACAAAGAACCATAACCTCTAAAGACATTTCTAGTTCTAAATGTATGATCATATTTATTGGACTACGCATTGTGAGTAATAAATACTAGTGTCCATCTAACATATTTGGCACATTATAACAAATGCTACATTTCTCATAAATGATGTACTTAAAAATATTTGATAAAACTTTGTAAAAATTTCTTTGTACCTTTCTGTATTTTAGGGTTTGACTGAACTTCGAGGATCACTGTTGTTACTGTATCTGCATACATATCATTGGAAGGATTTGCTAACCACTGCAAAACAAAAGAGTAGAATCAATAAATTCTAGAATCACTGCTACACAAATTAATGGACTATGGGTTCTAATTTATAGTAATACAACTGGTTTGGATTCCTTCTCCCTAATAAAGCTGGTTACTTTAGGGAGCAAAACATTTGGGTGTCATGTAGATTAATTCTCATTCCTTTGGGTTCTTCTAATTTTCTTTCTTCCTTTTTTTTTTTATTTTAAAGCTTTTTATTTTTCAAAACATACGCGTAGACAATTCTTCAACATTAGCTCTTGCAAAACCTTGTGCTCTAATTTCCTCCCCTTTCCCCCTCATGCTCTCCCCGTCCAATATATATTAAACATGGTAAAAATATATGTTAAATACAATATATGCATACATATTTCTACAATTATCATGCCACACAAAAAAAGAGAAGCAAAATTAAATGCAAGCAAACAACAAAAAAGAGTGAAAACGCTATGTTGTGAACCACACTCAGTTCCTACAGTCCTCTCTCTGGATGTAGATGGCTCTCTATCATTGGGGGTCTTCTAATTTTCAAAAAGATTTATTTTGGGGACTGACAGGACTGGTGATTATATTTGTATAGGGAGAGAACATTTTTGCCTGCTGCGGAGTGCCACTTTCTCTGCAATTGATAGATCAGTTTGTCCAGGGCACTAACTTTTCAGGGCCGCAAACAAAATATGGGTTCAGCTTGCTACGACTCTGAAGCTAGTTTTCTATCTATGACCCATCCCCCCCACTTACTCTCCTTTTAATAACTTTACTATTTTTGTTCTCACAGGAATATTGAAAAACCTAAAAACTCTTCTTTTAAATTTAGTATTTATTTCTGATACTATTACAGATTTGAGTCAACATGTCTTTTGTTGTCACTCTACTCTCTCTACTTATCTGAATTCTGATCCCAAATTACTCTAGGCACTCTGAAATTTATGCACAGAATTTTTTTATTTTAGTTTTCTAAGCCCAATACATTGCTCAATTGTGTACAATAACTAAATTCATTGCTAGATAAATGAATTGGCCCTTGGCTGTTTCTAAAAATCTCTCTCTTCAATGGAGATAGAAAAATGAATACAGAAATTATTAAGTTCAGAAAACAAAATTATTAGGTTCTAGAAATTTGTTTTCTATTTTTAATTTTGATAACTCTTTCAATAACATTTCTTTTACAAGGAATTTTATTTTTTATTCCTTATAAATATTCCTACCTATTCCTTTTATAAGGAAGTCTTTTATAAGTATTTCATGCATTTAAAAAGATTATTCTGAGAGAGTCCATAGGGCTTCACCAGACTGCCAAAAGTGCTCATAAGAGAAAAAAAAAATTAGGGATTCCTGTTTTAGAGTGTGTGTGTGATTTTAGCAAAAGAACAATTGTGATAGAATATATATATGTGTACACACATAAACACCCCAATTCAAAAACATATTTATTTCAAAGTAGGATAACACAAATAGGGAAAAATATCTTAATAAAAACTTCTAAAATAGCCAAGTTCTGTCCCTATTTTGGACACTATCATTCTGTATCACAATGAGCTCTGCTATTATCTTTACTTTATTTTCTCATTTATCTTAAATGCAATCAAAAAACTTCAATAAATCTTTCACTTTAATCAACACCTCTTTAAGATGTTTGTTGTCAGTTAAAGCTATTTTAGACATATGTGTATTACACACACACATAGCACAGAATTATATTTTATGGTACTTTATGTCTGAGTATTCAAGTGTACCATGTTAAGGACAGCATTTCTTTCACATCTTCCAAATGCTTTTCCGATTTTTTTTTTTGGCTGAGACAACTGGGGTTAAGTGACTTGCCCAGGGTCACACAGTTAGGAAGTGTTAAGTGTCTGAGACCAGATTTGAACTCAGGTCCTCCTGACTTCAGGGCTGGTGCTTTATCCATTGTGCCACCTGGCTGCCCCCCTTTCCGACTTTCAATTCCTCAGAATCTGGTCTATCCATAACTGAATTTTTGTTCCTTTCTCCAAAGACATTTATATAATTAAACAACAGAATAGTCACAATCATATCAGTAACCAATTCTGTCAAAAACAAAACAAAACAAAAAACAATTGCTCATAGGGCTACATTTTTCATAATATACCTTCTACTTATCAAACCATGGAAGCGTAATTCAGAGAATTTAATTGGTTGACTTCTATCCTCATTCGAACTAATATCTATATGCTTGAGAAAGTGTGAATGAAACAGTCTGATGGCTATTATATGAACCTTAGAAGTTTTAGGGTTTACTAGCCCATGAGAAAACTATGAAATCCTTTTTAGATCTGGAGATTTTCGTGTAGATTGAGATAACTGAAGACACAATGAAGTAGCACTAAAATGTAATTGGAAGTGCAAGTTTAAATGTGTATAGTTATGTGTGAACTAAATAAATTTTGTGCAACAATCACTCCTATTAAAGTTATTACTATAAAATTTGTATATAAAGGAGCCAGGGACTGAAAGCTGATAGGGTTAAGATTTAATTCTTTCTAATTTCATGGAATTGTCTAATTTTCTTCCCAATTTTATAGATGAATACCCTTAAAAAAACAAAAACAAAAACCATGCATACCTCTAATACTACCATGCCTGGTTCCTGTATTACAGTAATATTTTTGAACACTTTCAAAGCTGGTTTTTGCTGAATGTCAATTTCTTCTACATCACCTGAGAAAAAAGAAAATTTGGTTACAATGTACACATAAGCTTTCTGTTAAGCATTTTCCTGATATTTAATATCTATGCCTACACTTTATAATTTGTTATATTGATTTCTTATCACCTAAATTTGTCCTTGTATTCCTTACTTCCCCACTTCTCAAAGCCATCCCATATAACAAAATAAATAAGTAAATAAACAATTTCTTTGATAAAGAAACAGTAAGGGGCAGCTAGGTAGCGCAAAGGATACAGCACTAGCCCTGAAGTCAGAAGGACCTGAATTGAAATCTGCTCTGAGACACTTAACACTTCCTAGCTATATGACCCTGGGCAAGTCATTCAACCCCAATTTCCTCAGCAAAAAACCACAAAAAAACAGTAGAAAAGGAAAAAAAAAATTAGCAAACTAATTAGTATATAAAAAAATCTGAAAATATATGCAATATTTGACATCTATGGACTTCTCTATTCTGCTAGAATTGGGAGGAAGCAGCTTTTATCTTTTCTTTGGGGCTGTGCTTGTTCATTGTATTTTTATTATTTCTTACAATTTAGTAATACCATTATATCATGTACCAGATTGGACATTTTTGAACTGATGGACAACCTTTGTTTGCAATTCTTTGCTACCACAAAAAGTGCTACTCTAAATTTTTTGGTGAATCTTGTTCTCTAACTTTATTGCCTCTATTCTGGATGAAAAAGGTTCATTACCTTCTAACAGAGACTCAAGAAGCAAAATGAAACATTTTTTGAACATAGCTAATGAGAAAATTTGTTTTGCTTAATAATGCATATATATATCATATATATATATATATATATATATATATATATATATATATATATATATATGTGTGTGTAGAATGGTGGATGAGTGGAATAGGTTAGGTACACAAGATAATAATCAATGACTATAGTAATCTACTGTGTGATAAACCCAAAGAGTCCTGCTTCTGGGATAAGAATTCGACAAAAATTGCTGAGAAAGTTAGAAAACAGTATGGTAGAAATTAGGTATGGACCAATATCTAATACCCAATATTAATGAGATCAAAATGGGTACATTATTTAGACTTAAAGGGTTATGCTATTAGCAAATTAGGAGAGCAAGGGATAATCTACCTGTCAGATTTTTGGAGAAGGGAAAAATTTATGACCAAAGAAGAACTAAAGATTACGAAATGCAAAATGGATAATTCTGATAACATTAAATTAAAAAGTTTTTGCACAAACAAAAGCAACACAACCAAAATTAGAAGGGAAGCAGAAAGTTAGGAAAGAATTTTTATATATCAGTGTTTCTGATAAAGGTTTCATTTCTCAAATATATAGAAAACTGACTCAGATTTATAAGAATCAGGTCATTTTCAGTTGATAAATGGTCAAAGGATATGAACAGATAATTTCTAGATGAAAAGCTAAAGCTATTACTGGTCATACAAAATAATGCTTTAAATCATTACCAATTAGAGAAATGCAAATTAAAACAACTTTGAAGTAGTACCTCACATCAGATGACAGGAAAAGATAATGATGAATGTGAGAGGGGATATGGGAAAACTGGGATACTAATGTACTGGTAGAGTTGTGAAATGATACAACTTTCTGGAGAGCATTTTGAAACTATGCTCAAAGAGTTATCAAACTTTGCATACTTTTTGACCCATCAGTATTTCTACTGGGACTGCATCTCAGAGAGATCATAAAGGAAGGAAACAGACCTACACATGCAAAAATGTAGCAGCTTTTTATAGTGTCAAGGAATTGGAAATTGAATGGATGCCCATCAATCAGGGAATGGATGAATAAGTTACAGCATATGAGTGTAATGGAATATTATTATTCTATAAGAAATAAAGAGTAGGCTGATTTCAGAAAAGCCTAGAAAGACAAAGCATATTTGTGCTAAGAGGTTTTTTTGTTTTGTTTTTTAGTGAGTGCAGAGGGATAGAAAGGGAGAGATAGAGATGGAAAGGATTTTTATTAATTGAAAAGAAAATAGGTTAAAAAAAATTAATGTAGTCAAAGATCAGGAGGTAACATGAGATTTTTTGGGTATTTACTTCTTTTCAAAGTATATCCCTAAAGGAAAATAATTTAGTTACTTGAGCAGACCAGTTCAAATAAATCAAGTTAGGAAATCTTTCTAGAAACCCCAACCACCAAAATAAGTTTTACTTTGTATTTATTTTTTAATGTATTTATTTGCTATTTTTCCCAATACTGGTCCCGTGTTTCAATATACTTAGTATCTAGCAAAGTGTGTGGCATCTAGTAGACATTCAATAAATTCTTGCTGTATTAAAGTAACAATGAAATACACACTAATAAAGACTAAAACATTTTCTTATAATTCATTATCTGACATAGAAGACATATATTAGAAGAAAATTTCTTTACTCACCTGTCAGTTTCTGTAGCTGATAAAATAGCAAACTAAAAGGACCAGTATAGGGAATGGCTTGAATCTGTTTTACAGTACTCATTGCTAAATCTGTATAATCTGAAACAACAAAAAAACTCTACATGACTTCCACAGAACATAGTTTACAATCAGACACACCAACCAGAGAGAGCCTAAAAAGGAAATCTGCTTTATTATGGGTATGACTACAGATCAAATCACTTATCCTCTTTGGGCAGATTTTTTGGTTTATAAAATAAGCAAAATAAAAATAAAGTTTTTTTAGAACTATATCATTAAACTTTTCAGTTTTAAATCTTCTGATACTATGGATCTTATAATTTTTCTATATTTTATTTCTTTCAATTTATAATTCTAATTTAAAGTTAGTTTATTTGAAAATATATGGTCTTTTAATATATAACATACAATAATATAGAAATTATATATAATACATAGCAATATAGTAAATATATAATTAACTTATGATCAGCCCCTTTAATAAGGACTTACTAGAGAGGTCACAAGGTGAAAGAATGTGATAATTAAAGTTTCTTTTAACCAAGATTCCTGAGACACGCTGTCCTTGTTCAGGTTTCTTGTCTGCTAAGAAGCCCATAACCTATTTTTAGAAAGAAAATAATAATTAGAAGGTAATCCGGGAAAAGGCAAACATTTCTCAAATACTTAGGCTAAAAACCTTGCCCTCAAGGAATTTTTACCATGAAAACAATAAGCTTACCTCAAAAACACATTATGAAGTTATCAGATTAAGGTAACACTACAAAAAGGTGCCAAGAAGCCAAACACATCAATAATGTTTAGGAAATGTAATTCTACATTTGGATCAAAAGGTACACCATTTAATATCTTTTTTGGTTAAAGCTCTGATCTTTTATTTTTAAATACCAATTCATAGATATTCCCAATATCACATTAGGTAGGGTACCTGTTTTTCTATAGCCCCCTCCAATTACTGTCACTTTTTGCCAATCTGATGAGTGTGAAGTGTAACTTCATAATTAATTTAATTTGTATTTCTCTAATTATTAGTAATTTGGAACAGTTTTCATATGGCTGTTAAACTCACTGTTCATATCCTTTGACTATCACTTGAAAAATGTCTTTTGAGGGATAAATTTCCAAATGTAATCAATACAAGAACTTGTTTTCTTTGACAAAAATAATTATAAAGTAGTGCTTTTACTGGGTAAAGGGAAAAGCTAGAGTTAATGATAAAGAAGGAAGAGAAGTGACAATGAAACATCTAAAAATATGTAGAAAACAGGAGAGCAGAGCATCTTAATTTAATACTTAATATATGTTAAATTTAATACATGTTTTAAAAACAAGTAACAAGAGATTCATGGTTTCATCTACAATACTCTTTTTTTTAACCTTTGTATATTGAAATGTTCATATATGTTGATGATTTTCTAATTCATAATAAATATTTTTAAAGACAAGATGATTTGGAATCCAGTTTTTTTCCCCCTCAATAGTATTTATTTTTCCAAATGAAGTAAAGTAAGTTTTCAACATTCATTTTTTTTTACTTTAATTTTTTTTATTAAAGCTTTTTATTTGCAAAACGTACGTATGGGTAATTTTTCAACATTGACCCTTACAAAGCTTTCTGTTACAAATTGGGCCTCCCCCAGTCCCTTCCCCTCTCCTAGATGGCAGGAAGTCCACTACATATTAATTATGTTAAAATACTTGACAAATCAAATATGTGTATACATGTTTCCACACATCTTGCTGTGCAAGAGAAATCGTATCTACAAGAGAAAAAAAAATCAGAGAAAGGAAACACAATGCAAGCAAACATCAATAGAGGGCATGAAAATGTTATGTTGTGGTCCATATTTCACATCCCTCTCTTTGGGTGTATACGACTTTCTTCACTGAACAATTGGAACTGATTTGAAACATTTCATTGATGAAGAGAACCATGTCTATCAGAATTGATCATCATATAGTCCTGTAGTTGCTATGTATAAGGATCTCCTGGTTCTGCTCATTTCACTTAACACTGGTTCATGTCAGTCTATCCAGGCCTCTCTGAAATTATCTTGCTGGTCGTTTCTTACAGCACAATAATATTCCATGACATTCATATACCATAATTTGTTCAGCCATTCTCCAATTGATGGGCATTCATTCAGTTTCCAGTTTCTAGCCACTACAAAAAGACTGCCACAAACATTCTTGCACATGTGGGTCCCTTTCCTTCCTTTAAGATCTCTTTGGGATATAGGACCAACAGAAACACTGCTGGGTCAAAGGGTATTCACAGTTTGATCACTTTTTGAGCATAGTTCTCCAGAATGGTTGGATCTGTTCACATTTCCACCAACAATCAACATTCATTTTTCTAAGGCTTTGTGTTCCAATTTTTTTCTTCCTCCTTTAATTATTTCCTCTCTTCCCAAGACAGAAAACAATCTGATACAGGTTAAAAATGTGCAATGCTTTTAAACATATTTCAAAAATTTGTCATGTAATGCAAGAAAAGTCGGACTAAAGGGGAAAAAACCATGGAAAGAAAAAGCAAATAAACAAAACGAAAGGTGAAAACACTATCCTTTAATCCACATTCAGTCTCTACAGTTATCTCCCTGGATGTGGATGGCATTTTCCATTCCAAGTCTACTGGAACTGTCTTGGATCACAGCACTGCCAAATCCAAGTCCAGCATAGTTTATCATCCTATAATCTTGCTGTTTGGAACCCAACTTTGGTTGCGAATTGTGACCCAACTTGGGGTCTTGTAACTGAATATGGGAAGTCGTGGAAATTATGATTTATCATCAGTCAATGTTTGATTTACACACCTACTTTATATTTCAATTTATTTGACTGGGGTCACACAAAAATTTCTCAGGTAAAAAGGAGTAGCAAATGGAAAAAGTTTAAGTAGCCCCGTTTTAAGGATTATTTTTGTCAAACAAAACAAATTCTTGTTGTACTGATAATACTTGAAAATTTATGCTTCAAAGGACATTTCTCAAGTGATAGTCAAAGAATATGGACAGAGTTCAGCAGCCATATGAAAACTGTTCCAAATTATTAATAATTAGAGAAATAGAAATGATGGCTTTTATAATGTCAGACAAATCATTGAGTCATATTCCTCAGAGGTAGCCTAAAAAGATATTTAAAGAAGAGATGCTGACTGAAGAAAGATTTCCTGTGGTCCTTAAGGCCATCATGGCTTGTGAATATTTTACTTTTTAATCTTCAAAGATTATCTCATTAAAAATTATCAGTGCACAGAAATGTTAATTAACTTGTCCAAGGGCATACAAGGTAACAGTACTTTAAAATGCAATTCTACTATCAGATATAATTTAAGGTCTTTGAGGACAGAGATTTTTGTCTTTATAGCTAGCTCCCTAATGTCTAACACAGCATCTAACTCACTGCAGTGACCTACATAGACAACACATATAATGGCTCTTAAAGCAATAATTTCAAATGAATTAAAAGCTGACTACTTCTCAATGGAAATAAAAAATGCTAATGAAGAAACCTCTCAATTTTCATTAAGAATGCTAACCTCATACCTTGGCTAGTTTTTCACCTCGGAAATTTAAAGTCACTGCTTCAGTATTTCGAGGATTGTGAACTTCTATGTGAACTTCATCATTGTCTTCATATTCTCTTATCAATGCAGCTTTCAATCTTGCCATTTCATTCTGCTCTCCATGCACTAGGATCTAGATGGAAAAAAATATAACACATTAAAGAATATTCACTTATTCAGTTAATGAGTTCATATAAATTAGAGAAATACCTGAAAAACTGATTTTAAAAAATTTGGTTTTTGCATTAGACAACGGAGGCTTATATTTTTTTGGTTTTGCTTTTTAATTAAAGTATTTCTGAAATGAACAAATAACAAAGAAAATGGGCACTTCCGTAGACAGATTAGAAAGATTATATATATTTCTCTATCTCATAAATCTCATTATGCACCGTTTGCTTTTCTTTAAAATAAGTAATAAATTCAACATGTAACTTACAAAGCTAGCCTACTTATCTCTAATTCTTCTTCTTTTTTATTTTGCTGAGGCAATTGGGGTTAAGTGACTTGCCCAGGGTCACACAATCAGGAAGTGTTAAGTGGATGAGGTCACATTTGAATTCAGATCCTCTTGACTTCAGGGCTGGTGCTCCATTTACTACACCAACTAGCTGCCCCCTATCTGTTATTCTTTATGGCCTTCGCTTTCCTTCTGTACTTTTTTTTCCCTCCAAGGTATGAAAAAAAAAAAATGAAATTCTTTTTCAATAAATGAAAATTTATCTTCTTTTCCTTCTACCTCTGTTACACCCCCCAATCATCCCCAAGTGAATAAGATAACAAAATTTGTTACATACACCTACAGTCAAGTACCTTATTGGCAATGTCCAAAAAAAAAAAAGTCTCTACCTATATTTAAAGTTCATCATCTCTCTGTTAGGAAATGGGTTGCATTTTTCACTCTTGAACTGTGATTGGTGACTGAATTGATCGCGGTTCTTAAGTCTTTCAAAGTTGTCTCTACAATATTTTTATTGTATAAATTGTTCCACTAGTTCTGCTAACTTTATTCATTATTAGTATATGTAAGTCTTTTAGGTTTCTCTTGTCAGTTGGTAGACAGTATGCTTCATGACTGTATTCCAGAATTGTGACTGATCATTGTATTGATAAGAATTTATAAGTCTTTCAGCTAGTTTTCCCTGTAATTTTGTTTTTATATTATATGAAGTCTCTAATTTTGTACAATTTTACTTTATTTTATTAAAGCTTTTAATTTTCAAAACATGCATAATTTTCAACATTCACCCTTGCAAAAAACCTTGTGCTCTAAATTTTTTTCCTCTCTTCCTTCTCCCCCACTCTCTTCCCCTAGACAGCAAGTAATCCAATATATATTAAACATGTGCAATTCTTCTATACATATTTTTCCATAATTATCATGTTGCACAAGAAAAATCAGATCAAAAAGGAAAAAAAAAAAGGAAAAAACCCAAATGCATGCAAACAACAACAAAAAAGTGAAAATACTATGTTGTGATCAACACTCAATCTTACAATTCTCTTTCTGGGTCTCCATCACAAGACCATTAGAATTGATATGAATTGGGGCAGCTAGGTGGTGCAGTGGATAGAACACCAACCCTTAAGTCAGGAGGACCTGAGTTCAAATCTAGTGTCAGACACTTAACATTCCTAGCTGTGTGACCCTAAGCAAGTCACTTAACCTCCATTGCTTCAGCAAAAAAGCCAAAAAAAAAAAAAAAAAAAAAAATTGATATGAATTAACTCACTGCTGAAAAGAGCTACACCCATCAGAATTGATTATTGTATAATCTTGCTGTTGCCATGTACAACAATCTCCTGATTCTGTTCACTTCACTTAGCATCAGTTCATGTAAGTCTCTTCAAGTCTCTCTGAAATCATCCTGCTGAAACTTTTTTACACAACAATAATATCCCATAACATTCACATATCATAACTTATTTAGCCATTCCCCAGTTGTTGGACATTCACTTAATTTTCAATTCCTTGCCATTACAAAAAGGGCTGCTACACAGTTTGGCACATGTAGGTCCTTTTCCCTTTTTTATGATCTCCTTGGGATACAGGCCCAGTTGTACAATTTCTCTATGCCATGACAGGGTAGGAATTCACCTGTAACATCTTTCCTTGTCCTCTTACTTTTTAATAGTGAGACTTTTTATATTTAGCTTATTAAATTTGAATAAATTGTTCCACATGGTAGAAATGTTTCAAAACTTGTTTTTCCCCTAATTACATCTAATTTTCTCTGAAATTCTTTTTTTTTTTTTTTTTGGCTTTTTTGCTGAGGCAATTGGGGTTAAGTGACTTGCTCAGGGTCACACAGCTAGGAAGTGTTAAGTATCTGAGGCCAGATTTGAACTCAGGTCCTCCTGACTTCAGGGCTGGTGCTCTATCCACTGTGCCACCTAGCTGCTCCCTGAAATTCTTCTGAGAAGTCTTTATTGGTTTAATATATATTTAGATTCAAAGATGAAATTACTTTTTGTTTCTGAATCTTAATTACCTATCATATTGATAAACTATCCTATTTATAACAGTTTTTATAATTATAACTTTATTGGATAATCTGAGACCTGATTATGCCAAAATCATAATATTTCTACCTTTCTCTGACATTTTCCTAGATACCTTCTGTTCCACCATATGAATTGTGTTATTCTTTTTGTCTCATTCTGTAAAAGCATCTTCTTAGGAATTTGACATGGCAGTGCTAAATTTACAGATTACCTGAAAAGAGTCCAAGCATATTATTACTATACAAGCATGAATCAGCCATGGCTACTGATTATCTGTCAATTTATTTGTATCTTTTTTATTTTTGTAAAAGTTATTTTATAGTAGGATTTTCCCAAATGATGTAAGTAAGCAATGAATGTTTTGTTTAGAATCCCCAAAACTCAGGGGCATTTTATACTTTAGTAGCTTAAATAGCACTAAGATTTTGGGAAAACCTAAAGTCTATAAATACATAATTGGCCTATATTCCTAAAGAACATTCTGATATTTTTTTTTTGGATACTCATTTTTTGGTAATAAATATTTGATGTCTTCTGTTAAGATGAGAACAAGCTTCAAACCACTTCCAATTGTTCACTGAAGAAATCCATATACACCCAGAGAGAGGGATGTGAAATGTGGACCACAACATAACATTTTCATACTCTTTATTGATATTTGCTTGCATTGTGTTTCCTTTATCTGATTTTTCTTTCTTGTAGATAGGATTTTTCTTGCACAACAATGATAAGTGTGGAAATATATATACATATATTTGATTTGTCAAGTATTTTAACATAATTAATATGTAGTGGATATCCTGCCATCTAGGGGAAGGGTAGGGAGTAGAGGGGAAAAATTTGTAACAGAAAGCTTTGTAAGGGTTAATGTTCAAGAATTACCCATGTTTTTCAAATTAAAAAATAAATAAATTAAAAAACAATAACAACAACAAAAAAGAAAAAGAAAAAGAAAAAAAAAGATGGGAACAGGCTTATATTAGAGAGAAAGCTAGTAAAGTGCTTTGCTATTAATTCACTGTGAAGCATCTGGGACAATAATTATGGATCTTACCTATATTTCAACCTTTTTTTGCAGCCTTGCAAAGAAATTAGTTATAATACAGAAATTTTCCAATTTTTTTTTTTTTTTTTTGGAAATTCCTTCTCATATTTGTTATTTATTGGAAGGAAGGATTAAAGAGAGAATGACAGAAGGATCATGTTTTTTTAGGAACAAATCCTAGTTCTTTCACTTACTACCTATGTGACCCTGATGATTTAAGTAACCTACCCACTCTGGGGTTTTAGTTTTCCTATGTAAAAGGAAATGGTCAGACTAGATGACTGCTGCTGCTTTTTTTTTTTTTTTTTTTTTTTTTTTTTGCTAAGGCAATTGGAGTTAAGTGACTTGCCCAAGGTCATACAGCTAGGAAGTGTTAAGTGTCTGAGGCCAGATTTGAACTCAGATCCTCCTGACTTCTGGTGTTCTATCCTCTGCGTTACTTAGCTCCCCCAAACAGATGACTTCTAAGGTCCCTTATAATTGTAGTAAAAATTTAAGAATGCAGTATAAATTGGAAAAATATATTTGTACATAGTGGAATTAAAAATGAAAGATTCTAATTCATTTAAGTTCTGGCATTCCACTTCTTCAACAGGAAGAGGAAGTCAGAATAAATAATTTCTAAACTCCTTCCAAGTTCCAAGAGCTATGATTAATATCTCGGTTAAAATCCCTTTTCTACAACTTGGAGCTGGATGACCCTGCTTCATGTCTCTATCTCTCATCCATAAGATATGTTTGAACTAGCTATTTCTTAGGATTACTGTGTAGAAATCCCTATGTAAATCTTAATATGCTAAATAAATGTGAGCTAATGATAATAAAATAATATCAAATCATAATTTAAAGAACCTAAAATCTGCTAAAAATATCACAATAAACAACTTCTCTCACACCACTCAAAAGAGCATAAAAAACAGCACAAGGCAAGTGCACCTGACGGTATATGCTGCGGCTACTGCCACATTTGGGATCACAGAAAGAAAAATATATCTAGGATTTGGGTTAATTTGAAAGGAAACAGGTACATGAAGCGTAGTAATGTGCAATATATTTAGAAAGGAGATCTTCAGTCAGCTTAGTAAAATGTTTCTCAAAACATAATAGGGAAGAAAAGAACTCCTAAGGTATGGTTTCTGCAAGATGATAGAAAAAATTTCAGTTTAACTAAATAGTTTAAAACTGTACTAAGATTTGGGGGACATACTAACACCTATTTCCCTGGGTTGTTGAAAGGATCAAAGGAAATATTTGTAAAAAGCTTAGTTACTGACACATTCCCTTTTTCTTGCCCTACTTTCAATGTACCAGACACTGTGCTAGGTGCTGAAGGAAAAAAAAAAGAAAGAAAGAAAGAAAAAAGAAAGAAAAGAATTTCTGCTCTTAAAAAAACTGACATTCTATTTGGGAAGACAACATATATTTACATATACATGCAACATTCTTAAGTACACATAAAAAATGAAGACAAAAGAGTTAAGAAAGTTAGAGAGGAAGGAAAGTGGAAGCTTTTGCTAAGATTGGGAAGTTACTCAAGGAAGGTATAGGAAGCTTGAAGAAAAGAGTTTGAAACAACTCCTGCAGGAATGGGGAAATGGATATCTTGGTGGTGTAGATTAAGTAACAAATGTGTACAAGACATTTATACTCAGTCTGGGTGGGTGACTTCTACAGCCTCATTCAATAGTGTAAGAGTAGGAGCAGTTAAGGTAGAGAGTTGGGATAAGTAAACTCCAGGACAGAAGATGGCAAGGTCAGGCAAACAGTAGGGCAATGTCCTTACAGGACAAGGAGATAACAAGCAGAAGTAAAAACAATGTTCAGTAGAAATGATTAGCTATAGGGTCAAGGTTGGGAAGGAAGGAAAATGAGGGCAGACCAGGGGTGTTAATGGTAATGAAATGGGCACTGTGGGCTCTTGAAACTGCTTGGGCACTCATGAGACCGTGAGAATTTTACCTCTTCTTGAATTTTGTCTGAAGAACTGTGCCGCCAGCTCTTTACTCCCCAATGCAGGTGATATCTCTTGTTTTCCAATGCTGGCCCACAAGGCCTCCAGATGTACTATGTTATCTATGACCAAAGACCTTGACTACTTAACGAATATAGAACTTAAAGAAAAGTTGTCTCCCTATTACACTTCGTTGCCTGCCTGGGAAAGGAATTTTTAATGTGACAAATGTTTCTAAACATTCTTGTGATCTTCCCTAATAAATACGTGTCCCTAAAACTCCTCAGGACTGACCCCCTAGTTTTGCACTGGTGGGGTTCAGTCGCTGGCCAGCTAATAAATGCTCTTAAAATCCAATTATTTTGGCTGTCCTGTATTTTCTCTTTTGTGGGCATTTCAGTAACAGAGCAGAAAGGAGTAAGTGGAAATAAAGATGAAGAATGTGTTAAAAAGGCGCGAAATACATGAAGAGGTGGAAGAAACCATAATAGCATTTACTTAATGCTTTAAGGTTTGCAATGTACTTTACAAATATTACTTCATTTTATTCTCATACCAATCATGGAGGGAAGGTTAATTCTTAAAAAACACCTCCTTACAGGGTTTTAAAGCTCCTTCTACCCCCTCTGCCGTCACCCTATCTTTTCCCTCTTTTTCCAAACCAAATTCCTAGGAAGACGTAGTTCTATTTCTACTTCTCTCAATCATTCCTCAACCTTTTACAAACTGGCCTTCAATCTCCTCACTTAGCTGAAATTCCTACCTCCAAAACTACCATCTGGTAACTGTCATCTATGTTAGTCTTCCTCCCGCTTTTACTCTGATTGCTGCAAACTCTTTGCCCTCTCCTCTGCTCCCAGCCTTCCGAGTTTCAATACTGCATCATTAAGTTCCTAGTGCACATTTCAAACTGTATGTTCTAGAAACAAACTCAACATGTCCAAAAAGGGAATTCATCATCTTCCTACTTAGCTTTCCATTTTTGTTGAGGGTACCCATTTCTACGGCATGCATCAACATTCTGCCAAATTCCAAGTTATAACTTGTACATTACTAGCACTGATTTTTCATTCTTTCTCACGCTATAAATCCAATCAAATGCCAAATCTCACCATTTTTATCTTCACAACACCTCTGCATCTGGCTTTTTTTCTTTACTCATACAATTACCACCTTATTACAGATCCACAGGACTTTTTGCCCAGACTCCTGGAAAGGTCTCTGATGTTGGTTTCCCTGCCTCAAGTTACTCCCATTCTTAATGTCATTCATAAGCTGCCAATATGATTTTTCCAATACGATCTCATCATTTTACTTTCTTACTTTGCAACCTATTTTCAATCTTCTTCAGTCCTCATTACACAGTACTCTTGTCCTCATGTTCTGTAGTTCAGGCCAACTCTACTTCTATTTGTTCTCAAAACACAGCATTCAAATCCCATCTCCATGTTTCTGCACCTGCTCTGTCTTCTATAATGCACTCCCTTCAACTCTGCCTCATATTATATCTGCTATTCTTCCAGCCAGTTCAAACATCATTTGCCTCCCTATTAATATCTTGTATTTAACTACCTGATTTTTTTTTGTTATTTATTCTACACACACTTGCATTTTTAGATAGTGCCAGATAAACTAAGTTTATGGAGAATAAATGTTATTTACACTATTTTGCAGATATCTAAATCTTAGACCTCTTAAATATTATTTTTACAAATTATCTTTATCTCAGCCTAAATTTGCTTTATCACATTATTCAATAAGTTTATGTCCTTAAATCTTTAGTGAATTAAAAAAAACAAAAAATAAAAAAAATAAAAACAACAATTTAGGCACATATGAAATAGTCACTAACCACATGGGGTGGCTTCAAAGCTCGAATAAATTCGCTGGTTTGTTGATAATCTGTGTGAGCTGAGAAAGAAATATAATCTACAGACATTTTCAGGGGCAGCTTCTGTCCAGACATGGTAGTGATCTCTTCAGGTTCAGACATGATATGCTATTAGACCAAAAGAAGACAGATGATATTCAAAAATTATTTCTGGAAAATATAGTACAATATTATTTCCTTTTTTATAAACTTCTGCACTAGCATAAATATTATATTACCATTAACAGAATAAATGTTGAATAATTATTTGTCTCAGGCAGGCATTTGGTTCCTCACTCACACAGAGTTTCTATTCTAGTTCCAAGGCCAAACCTGTTACTGTCATTAGAGTTAAGAAAATATTAGATTTCAGAAATAAAAAGGACAAAAATATGGAAAGCAGGGACATTTTAGAGAGACTGATAGCCAGATTAAACCTGGTTACATAGTGGCTTCCCTGATTTAAAATATCTTCCCTTTACACAGCCCGAATTCTTACCAAACAGAAGAACTGGTATTAAAGTATTAATTTCAAAATACAAACAAGACATTACTAAGGAATTATTTCAAATTGCTTTCTTTTTAGCTGACATTAATTCTTATGACATGGGAACTTCAATGTAGTAGATAAATTAGGTAATTTTGAAATATGCAATATTTTGGAAGATGCAGCATGTCTGAGTAAGGTCACATTTGGGAGCAGTGATATTTTAAAGATTTTTTAAGATATTGTTGGGAATGGAGACCTAAGGAGAGGAGCATTAGAAGGAAGTGGGAAAGATATAGATATATCAGAGTAGAACTATGCTAAAGATAAATCTTTGCCAGTTAATCTCCCACCCCCACCTCTACCCCTGAGGTCATGCCTCTCCCCAAGGAAAAGAAGAGCAAATTCTTTTCTCCTCTTATACTTAGCAACCTTAAGTTTCTGGGGCCCAGGACTATAGCCAATACCATACTTTAGGTACATTATGTAATAAAGAAATCTTTTCTGATTTTCATTGTGATCCAGGCAAATAAATATCCTTTATAATGTTGGTTCTGAAAAGTAATTATTTCTATCTTAAAAAAATATACACAAATTTAAAATGTTTCTAATTTCAGGATTTCTGATAAATTATTGCAAAGTTAGAAATTCAAGAAAAATTTTCATTTACATAAACAAAATGTATTTTGTGGAGTTGAAAAACAATGCTTCTGAGAAGTCATGATTAGAATGAAACATTTTTCATAACTACCTCACAATGCATGGCTGATTACTTTATAGAGATGAATATCTGCATACTAGATAAGTATCTTTACATTGGAAAAACAACTGAGTTGAAACTGCATATAAGGCTTAATTTAATCTAGTGGAAAAAATTATATGTGTATTGTAAATACATAGTATGATATACAGTAGGATTACAAAGCTTAAACATGATAACAAACCTTGGCAAGTGTTCCTTCAACGCAGTATCCTGCTATAATTACACCATTTCTTTTATCAGTACACCAACTTTCAAATAATTCTCTGGATAAGCCACTCTGCATCATTCCTGGTGAAGCCATTACAACACTTGGACCAATGTCATCAAAATGATCCATGCTCTAGGAGAAGATATAAAAGTATGCTGATCACTAGTATTTGATAAAGGATGCTGTTTTTTTTAAGACAGTATCAAATATCAGGGCAGCTACATGGCTCAGTGGATACAGTACTGGCTCTGAAGTCAGGAGAACCTAAACTCAACTCCACCCTCAGACATTTAACACTTTCTAGCAGTATGACCCCATTCGCCCCTTGCCATGTCTGTGTCTCTACCCCACCCTCACCCCTCCCAGTGTATCAAATAGCAAGCTGGGTCAAATGAATCACCATTTAAAGATATTTAATTAGCCTAAATGACCAGTAAAGTAACAAATCTAAGTTCTTTATGAACAATTTAGAATAGTAGAGATGGCCTAGGGCAGGGTTTTTAAACTTTTTTTTTTTTTTGCATCATAGATCCTTTTGACAGTGAAGCCTATAGACCTCTTCTCAGAATTATGTTTTTAAATGTATAATTTAAATTTATAAAAATGCTAAATTTTGGTAAGAGGTTAATAAAAATAAATACGTAACATTTTCCCCATTCAAATCCACAGACCTCTGAAATCTTATCCATATACTTTTATGCATTTATAGATTGCAAATTAAAAACTTCAGATCTAACAAGTACAAAATAGGTTATTTTTTTAGATCAATAATAACAATGGGGTCATTCACAGGAGAAAAGGAAGCCTTGGAAATTATGAGAAGGAAATATAGAAGGAATAAAGAGAAGATGAAAATAACAACAGTAATGATCATCACTGGCTTAAAAAGAATTTCTAAATAGTGATTAGAATCAGACTTCAGAATAATGACTAGAATATTAAGATGAATTTTCCAGAGTTTTCTCTCATAGACACATTCAATTTTGAGATGTTACCCTAGAAAAAACTTGACCTATTAATTTGAAGACTACAAAAATAGTTCAGAAACAACACTTAAATTGTTGCTTTGTACCCTTCCTTTTTCCCTTCCTTTGGAAAGGATAAAACAATATAGTTAAAGTAGTAAATTTCTTCCCTGATTCAAACACCTCAGTTCAAAAACATTTAAATTATTTCTGATTTCATCTTATTACTAAAAATTTAAATACTATCCTCACTAAACACATTTTTTAAGTCAAGAAAAATCACAATTAGCAGCTTTCTTTTGTAGTGGCTAGAGAGTGGAAACTGAATGGATGCCCTTCAATTGGAGAATGACTGAATAAATTATGGTATATGAATATTATGGAATATTATTGTGCTGTGAGAAACGACCAGCAGGATGATTTCAGAGAGGCCTGGAGAGACTTGCATGAACTGATGCTGAGCGAAATGAGCAGAACCAGGAGATCATTATACACGGCAACAAGACTATATGATGATCAATTCTGATTCACATGGCTCTCTTCAACAATGAAATGCTTCAAACCAGTTCCAATTGTTCAGTGAAGAAAGCCACATATACTCAGAGAGGGATATGAAATGTGGGCCACAACATAATATTTTCATGCTCTCTATTGATATTTGCTTGCATTGTGTTTCCTTTCTCAGATTTTTTCTTCTTGTAGACACGATTTTTCTTGCACAGCAAGATAAGTGTGGAAAATATGTATACATATATTCGACTTGTCAATTATTTTAACATAATTAACATGTAGTGGATTTCCTGCCATCTAGGGGAGGGGAAGGGACTGGGGAGAAAAATTTGTAACGGAAAGCTTTGTAAGGGTCAATGTTAAAGAACTACCCATACATATATATATATATGTCCTGAAAATAAAAAGCTTTAATAAGAAAAAAAAAAGAAAGAAAAATCACAATTTATATAAGTTCTCAAAAGTGTGGTGTAATTTAAAGAACACTGATCTCTCATTTGCTTTTTTTCAATTCCATTAACATTTTCATCATGTTTCACCCAGACTAAATTCATTAGGGGATGGTCTGGCTATCCCACTTACATCTCAATTGCTTATAACTTTTTTTTTGCCAGTTAAAATTTTTTAACTGGAAGGCTGAGGAAAAACTTCTCCCATAGTCTCCCTTGAGAGAGGGTTCAAAATTCCAGTCATTCCTTCTTTGCTACTAGCAGCTCTGTCTGGTTTTGCCTTTGCCATCACTTCGTCACCTTTCCATATTCCCTTAATCTCTGGGCTTTTTCAGTTTCCTTTTGGGTATTAACTGAATAGATTAGAATTTTATATTCCTAGCCTAATATAGTGTCTGGGAAATAGCAGATATTTAGGAAATGCTTACTATATCCTATGGATCTGAAGTCAGAAGACCTGTATTCAAATCATAGTTTTGCTATTCATCTCTGTGGGTAAATCTTTTTGGGCTTTAGTTACTTTTTCTATAAAATGAGATTGTATTAGGTGAGTTTTAATGTTCCCTCTAGCTATAAATACCACGATCATTTCAGTTAAAAAATTATGCTCTTAAAATGAACTTTGGCAGGGCAACTAGTTGGTGTAGTGCATAGAGTACCAGACCTGAAGTCAAGAGGCCTTTAGTTCAAATATGGCCTCAGACACTTAACACTTCCTAGGAGTGTGACCCTGGGCAAGTCACTTAACCTCAATTGTCTCAGCAATAAAAAAAAACAAACAAAAAAACAAACAAACAAACAAACAAACAAAAAAAAAAAAAAAAAAAAAAAAGCTTTGGCAAGAATTTAGTAATAAATTGAACTATAAATACCTTCCAAATAGTAATGACAAAAAACAAAGTGAAATGATGATTTTTATGCTAATTTTTATTTTAAATGTTCCTTTCCCCCCCCAGAGGTACTAACCTTGAGATTACTAATGTGTTTGAAGACAAAAGGATTGTTGATATTAATTTGTTTACGGATTTTGTCATTCATGGCATTCACATAGGTTTGGTACACTGCCATGCACTTCTTAGCCAAAGATGATGCATAGTATATTGGAATGTCATGGAGTTCTGGATGATTCTGCCAATATTCATCTAGAAAAAAAATTTTACAAGTTAAAATTTCACTCTTCTAAAATGAAGGTATCAAAATTTAAAAGCACGGTTTCATTTAAAGGTAAGCTTAGATTTTTATCCTTATAAGAAACTTTAAGAGTTCAAAGCACTATGAATAAAGCAAAACAAAGCTTCAAAACTAAAAACAGCTTAGGAAAAATTAACCTAGTACTTCTTCACTAGGACCAACCTCCTCTTTAGTCCTAACCCTCCCCCCTCCTTGCCCCCAGAACTTAAAATAATTATTTAGCCATAGCAACAAAACACACAGGATAAAGATAAATCTACACATCTTTAGAAGGAATAATAAATGCTAGTTAGTAAGAGGCTTAAAATTTGAACATATTTAAAATTTTTTAAAAATATATTAAGTGATCCTAAAGCAGTGGCTATGGGATCCTGGACAACTCACTTTGCATCCTAGCTGCAGAGAAAGTATTGGCCTGCAGTGGTAGAGAGAATTCCCCCCACCCTAACTATGAGTACTTCATACTTACTGTTAAACTTAATATTGTATGACTATTTTGATAATTATTAAAAATGTCATGAAAATAGGCATGGGGGGGCTTAAAAAAAAATTAAAGTCCTTTCTCATTTGGCTATATAACTTCGGAGACTTCTCTGAATTTTCCACCATGTCCTTGGTACATTTCCCAATACTCCCTCAACCTTTTAAACCTTGCTTTTGTGAGCTATCCTCCCCTATTAGATTGTAAACTTCTTGATGACAGAGATTCTTTTTTTGTTGTTTTTTGCATGTGTCCTTAGTGCTTGACACAATACTTGGCCCATAGTAGGTGCTTAATAAGTATTTACTGACTGATTAAGAGTTACGTGAAATAGAGAAGCAAAAGACTTGAGAGTTAATGCCTTCCCATTTATGATCAGCTATAACCATTTACTAGTAATCCATTCTGGGATGACTTTTTAACTTGATTTTATTTACCTATAAAATGTGGACAATAATACAAAGTGCCCCAAAAAATCTTAGATCACTTTTAAACTATTAAAACTCAAACCAGTAGTAAGACATTTTGGGAAACTATATTTGAACAAACCACTCTTAATGTAATGAAAAAAAATTAAACTGTGCTTTAATAATTTAAGGCCACAATGAGAAGGATTTGAACCTCTGATTTCATCAGTGTAGAGAACTCCCAATATGGAAACTCCTTTCCACCTAAATATCAGCTTTTGGCAATTTAGTTGTAGCTTATGGTGTTACGAGGCCATCTCTGGACACTGAGAAGTCAAGGAATCTGATCATGATCATAGAACTATTATAAGCCAGAGACAGGATCTGAATTCAGATTTCTGATTCAAAAGTCAACAACTATGGCTCTCTCTATAATCACCGATTCTAAATTATAGCAGCACTTCTATACCAAATTTCTCAGTTTATGTGTTGATTTTAATTCTGTAATTTTTGAATACAAAAACATAAAATCAAAACAAGAAAAATAAACCTTCTAAAACCTGACATTCTTTTTCACACTGAATTGATTAGTAAGAAACTCCGAGGGATAACCATTTATATTACTAAATATTTCAGATGCTTTTAAGATTATTCCCATGGATTAATGAAAAAAAAGGCTGATGATGGTGGACTTGCTGTACCAGATCTAAAACTATATTACAAAGCAGCGGTCATCAAAACCATTTGGTATTGGCTAAGAAAGAGTAGTCGATCAGTGGAATAGGATAGAATCACAAGACAAACTAGGCAATAACTATAGCAATTTAGTCTTTGATAAACCCAAAGACCCCAGCTTTTGGGATAAGTATTCACTATTTGACAAAAACTGCTGGGAAAACTGGAAACTAGTGTGGAAGAAATTAGGGCTTGACCCACATCTAACAGCACATACCAAGATAAGATCTAAATGGGTTCATGATCTGGATATAAAGAGTGATACTATAAGTAAATTGGAGGAATGTAATATAGTTTACCTCTCAGACCTATGGAGATGGGATAAATTTATGTCCAAAGAAGAACTGGAACTCTTAATTGAAAACCAGATAGATAACTTTGACTATATTAAGTTAAAAAGTTTTTGTACAAACAAAATCAATGCAGACAAGATTAGGAGGGAAGCAATAAATTGGGAAATCATCTTTACATTTAAGGGTTCTGATAAAGGTCTCATCTCTAAAATATATAGAGAATTGTCTCATATTTATAAAAATTCAAGCCATTCTCCAATCAATAAATGGTCAAAGGATATGAACAGACAATTTTCAGAGGATGAAATTAAAACTATTTATAGTCATATGAAAAGGTGCTCCAAATCACTATTGATCAAGAGAAATGCAAATCAAGACAACCCTGAGGTACCACTTCACACCTGTCAGATTGGCTAAAATGACAGGAAAAGTTAATGATGAATGTTGGAGGGGATGTGGGAGGGCTGGGACACTGATGCATTGTTGGTGGAGCTGTGAATGCATACAGCCATTCTGGAGAACAATTTGGAGCTATGCTCAAAAAGTTATCAAACTGTGCATACCCTTTGACCCAGCAGCATTTCTATTGGGCTTATATCCCAAAGAAATCATAAAGGAAGGAAAGGGCCCCACGTGTGCAAGAATGTTTGTGGCAGCCCTTTTTGTGGTGGCTAGAAACTGGAAATTGAATAGATGCCCTTCAATTGGAGAATGGCTGAATAAATTATGGTATACGAATATTATGGAATATTATTGTTCTGTAAGAAATGACCAGCAAGATGATTTCAGAGAGGCTTGGAGAGACTTTCATGAACTGATGCTGAGTGAAATGAGCAGAACCAGGAGATCATTATACATGGCAACAACAGTACTATATGACGATCAATTCTGATGGACATGGCTCTCTTCAACAATGAAATGTTTCAAACCACCTCCAATTGTTCACTGAAGAAAGCCATATACACCCAGAGAGAGGGATGTGAAATGTGGACCACAACATAACATTCTCATACTCCTTGATTGATGTTTGCTTACATTGTGCTTCCTTCAGCTGATATATTTTTTGTGTAGATAAGATTTTCTTGCACAACAATAAGTTTGGAAATATGTATACATATATTCGATTTGCCAATATTTTAACATAATTAACATGTAGTGGATATCCTGCCATCTAGGGGAGGGGTGGGGAGTTGGGGGGAAAAATTTGTAACAGAAAGCTATGTAAGGGTTATTGTTGAAGAATGACCCACACATATGTTATGCAAATAAAATAAAAAAATAAAATAAATAAATAAATTTTAAAAAAAATTATTCCCATGTCTTTTTTTTGTAATTTCACAGAAGAGTCAAATTTCATTCTGATACTTTAAAAAACACTATTCAATATATTTCACACAAAGATGCAAAACTATCTAATTAAAAGCAAACTACAGCACTGACTGAATTTTTCCTTTTTTTCCTTTTGTGACATATTCAGCATTCATTAATTTTTTCACTAGAAGGTAGAAGACAAAAAAATGAAAAAGCTAAAAAAAAAAATTACTTATCAAAAGTTCTTATACAGAATAAATAAGGGGAAGAGGTTGAAATTAACGTTCGAATGTTATATGTTGATCATTCACATCAAAAATAATGTTGCCTTTTAACATAATGGGTAACTGAGAAAAGTTTTTAACTTTCAAATGTATAGGAAGGCTATATAAACATATCTCTTATTTGAAATGCTGGTGATTATTATTTTTTAAGTTTTTATAATAAATAATTAGAGAACTTAAAATTTAAAAAATTCAAAGTTATTGAAAACTATTATGCTAAAAGGAATCAGACAATAAACTCATTTCAAGAATAAATTTATATGCTTCTAATAACTTAGCATTTAAATTAATAAAACTTAATCTGATAAATGTAGAAATATGTTTAGAAAAATTGTACATGTTTAACCTACATTGGATTACTTGCTGTCCAGGAGAGAGGGAGAAAAAAAATCTGAAACAAAATGTTTTGCAAAGGTGAATGTTGAAAATTATCTCTGCATGTATTTTGAAAAATAAAAAGCTATTATTATTTTAAAAAATCATCTGAGCTACAAGATATAGAGAGTAAGAAAACAAGAGGAGACTTCAATCTCCTAAGTTTTCCATAAGTTTCAACAGAGAAATAAATCACATATGGCATCTTCTAATTGGTATAGCAAAAGATTTTATCATATACAACAGTTTCAAAAGACAAAAGCATAGAGCAGCTAGTTAAGATGATCTCTGGGAATGCACTTGGGATTTTTGGACATGAAGTTAAAATATGGGAATAATGTTTTTGTTTTTTTTCTAATCAGAGATAGAATGTAGTCAACAATGATTAATAAAAAGTTGGTCTTGTAAAACTAATCAAAAAAAAGGGGGCAGGGGGGCAGCTAGTTGGCGAAGTGGACAAAACACCAGCCCTGAAGTCAGTTCAAATCTGGCCTTAGACATTTAACATTTCCTGGCTGTGTGACTCTGGGCAAGTCACTTAATCCCAATTTCCTCAGTAAAAACAAAACAAAACAAAACCCACTAATAAAAAAAAACACTTTAAATTGAAAAAGAAAGGGGATGGGAAAAAACTGCCTATGTGCATTATCAATGCCAGATATCCTAATGTAGTTACAAGGTAGGAAGAACAGTAATAGAGTTGGGCAGAAAATCATAGGAGATTAAATCTAAGAGCCAGCAATAAAACCCATAGTCTCACATATTTATACAGAAGTGAAGATGACAAGAAAAGTGAATTAGAAATCTTAACCTCAAAAAGAAAAATTTCAGACTACAAGTACCACTGGAACACAGAACTGAAATATGACTCATGAAGTTGATAAACGCTGGAGGGTGGGGATAGGGGGTGGAAGGTAGTGAAAAAAGCATTATATAATATGAAGAGAAATCCAGCAATCCTGAAGGGGAAATACTTTTAGAGGAACATTTTGGTAAAAAACAATGCTGTTAGAAACCAAACTAATATTGAAATCAAAATATACATTATACCACTGGTGTCAAATTCAAATAGAAACGGGGACCATTAATCTGTATATAACGATTCTTGAAGGTCACATACTGACTTAGTTTTAAAATGTAATATTATCTATGATTTAGTTTCACTTATTTTGTTAAATATTCTCAGCCATAGTTTAAGTTTGGTTATGGCCACTTGGGAGTACAGCAGGTATTCAGGATGCATTTCTGCTTGAAGACAAGCTAGACAGAAAAAGGGAACAGATGAAAAGTCAAAGAAACAGATTACAAACCTGGCACAAAGGCAGGATTTAATAGTGATAGAGAACCTCAATGACTTGGACATTCTAATAAAGATGTAAAGCTATCAATTTCTCGGCTTGTCTTAACAATAACTTCATCTTTAAAGAAGAATAATTAATGAGAGAAACTGCCATTCTGAACCACTTTGTCAAGTAATCAGTTGCTAAAACAGGGATGATGGAAACTTTTGTGTATGTGCACGCGCGTCTTAGAATTTATAAGAGATTACAGCAAGGAATTATAAGATATTGTGACATACAGTCTAGATTTGGGGAAGCAGACTTCAAATAAGTCCAGGAAAAATGAGAAACCACAAAGATTAACATTTTAGAGACAGAAAGAAAAATTATAGCAAAAGAGAAAAAGGAGTGCAGTCAAAAGAGAAGTGTTTAAATGCACTGATGACTCCCCTACTCTTTAGATTTCTGAGACATACATCTAGGTATGTGTTAAGAGGAAATTAAATTAAGAAGCACAACAGTACAGCATGGAATTGGAAGAATAATAAGAATGCCAAAACTCAGAATAACCCACAGCTGCTAAAATAAGCTAATAATAAGAAAAAGCATTTTTATTAAAATGCTGTATTAGGAAAAAAAATAAGACCTGTTCAGGGTAGTTGGGACGACAAAAACTGATGACACAGAGAAAGCAGAAATACAAACCTACTTATTTGGCTTCTACTTTTTTCCTACAATATTTAGACTGGAAAGAATAGATCAAAAATGGCTACTAGGAAGTTGATAACTAAGATAACTAAGGAGGGAGGAGGAGGATTCTGAGAAGATGGCAAAATAAGTAGGAAAATTTTAAGCTCTCTAGATTTCACCCACAAATAGAACAAATTTGTACCTCAGGGCAAACAAAGGAGAAAAATCAAGATCTGGGGCAGAATAGGGGCCTAACAAGATCTGAAGAAAATTCCCAGACTGAATTTAATGTGAAGTACAAACACTTCTAGGCTATCTCTGCAGAAAGACCAAATGGGGATCCCTAGGGAGAATTGGATATGGCTGGAGCCTCCCTGATTGTCAAATCTGAGTGAACCTAGGTGATTGGAAACAGCAGGCCCAGTGTGCTGCAGAGACAGGGCCCTGGGCAAGAGGGAACCAGCACCTGAGAGTGCAGGGACATCAGGGACACTGCTGGCTATGGGCACTTGCAGGATAGAGGAACTCTTAGTTTGGGTTCCTAGTTAGAGGGGAGAGTTGAAGGGAAGCTCGAGGCACCAACACTGCCCCCCTTCCCCTTGATGAATTCAATTCACCAGTGAATTAAAAAGCACTTTTAAAGCACCCACTATGAACTAGGTTGTGTGCTAAACACTAGATATATGTAAAAAAAGGACAAAAGTGAAACAGGGCCTGCCTTTAAGGAACTACAAGGGGAAATATAATATTGATCTGAGAGGATGGAAAATTGATTCATTCCAGTCAGAGATTTTTGTAGTAATAAAAGTATAGATTTACATACTGTTTTAAGTTAGTTCCTTTGTCTGTCTAGATCTGTTTCCTCTTCAATAAAATGAAAGGGTTAGACTAATCTTTGCTCTCTCTTCCACATCTAAAGTTATAATCCATTATCTAACGTCTTAAACTTGGGTCCAAAAATTGATTCGGCAAGTATAAAATGGGCAACAAGAGGCTGGATAACACAAACTATTCTGCAAAAGATTTGAGTAGAATGCAGCTTTGAATTTGAGTTAGAATTTGGCTGATAAAGCAGCCAGAATGGTCAATATATTCTACATTGCATTAAAAAAGGCATGATGGTTAAAATTAGAGAGGCAAAAATCTTGTTGCACCCTAGGAGGAAGCAGTATAGGTGGCTTGAAAAGAAAAAAGAGGTTTGAAGAAGTACTATAGGAAGGGTTGATAAGAAAAAAGCAAAAAGGAATGGTGGAATGGCTATCAGCAGTGAGAACCAAAGTGGTATTAGATAAGAAATGTGTAGTAACCCCATCAGCATGGTTTTGTGAAGTTATCTAGCATTTAGCAGCACTCAAGCAAGAGCAGGTAAGATAGAATATAGAAGTAATCCAAAATTGAGATCCAGAAAGGGGTGATGGCAACAGAGAAAGAGGAATTGGGGGTGGAAGGGAAGGATTAAAGAGTTGAGAATGAAACAGCTGTAAGACTAGTATAAAGAAATCTAACTTCAAGTAGTAATTCAGCTGCTCATTTAATTTGGCAAACCCCTTAATCTCCTTGGTTCTTAATTTTCTGATCAGTTAAAATGAGGATAATGATACTTGCTTTAGTGAGATAATTCACTCTGTAAATTGTAAAGCTGCCTATGGCTGAGTGTTGCTTCTTCATAGGTATCATAAGAGAATAAACTAAGGATGATGTATATAAATACAAAGTCTCCTTAGCTGATTTATTCAATGATATTTTCTATAAATACCTTTTAAAGTTGGAGGGTAGGGGGAAGAAACATACCTAAAATTAAAAGAAGTTCTTGAGCTCGTCCCAGAGCAAAGACAGGAATAAGACCTCTGCCACCTCTATTTACAATGTCATGAACAGTGTTACAGAATCTTGCCTCTCGCTCTTCTCGTTTTTCATGAATGTGAGTCCCATATGTGGATTCCTAAATAATGTAGGATATCAGAACAATGAGACATATATCCAACCTCAAGTGTCTTAAAAAGTAAGATTGACATTCAAATAAAATGATCGTATCCCTCTACCACAAGATAATTTGTTTGAAAAATTAAGACTCTTAACACTAAGTGAGATTAATAATAATGATGGCTAGTATTTATATAATGCTTAAACATTTCCAAAGTGCAATAACACAGGTTATCTCATTTGATCCTCACAACTCTTGGACATAGGTGTTATTATTTTACTCAAGAGGAAACTGAAGCAGACATTGTTTAAGTGACTTTGCCAATGTTGCACAGTTGGTGTCTGAAGGTGGATTTGAATTAAGACTTGAAGACTGTCTAATTCTGGACTCCAAATTTAGTGCTCTTGCCCTATTCCTAAGAAAATATAATTCAGCCAGATTTTCCTGAAATTGAGGTCATTTATTTTGCCTTGTAATCAAGAAGCTGAATCTTCTGTACCAATCTCAATGCTTGTTGTTTATCATTACAATCATCAACAAGTAAATGAACATTGAAAGGATTACCACTGCTCCCAGAACAATGGGGCTGGGGAATTGGAGCTATTCAAGGTCAGGTAAGGATATATACAAGGAGATAGACATTAGTGGAGAAAGACCATCAACAACTAGTGCTTAAAAAGGTTTTGAAACACACAATCTATTATTGAATTTCTCTGAGCTGGCGTTTTACCATAATCAACAAGTATATACTTCAAAAGGATATGGGATTTCACAAGGTATTCCCTTCAACATGTGAATCACAATTGTTGCTAACTAAGCATGTCTCATAAAATTTAGCTATTTTAGTTCTGAGATCTCAAACAGTACATTAATGGGTGATATTAAAAGATTCTCCAATTTGACAGGGCTTGCCACAGTCCACATTTCATTTGATGTCTTCAAGAATCCATGATAATCTCCATGATCTACAGAGGCACTAGAGTAGGGGGTTAAAACTTTACAGACATAATTGAACTTACAAAACAAGATACTATATTGGAGAAGGCCCTACAAAGAAGGGTATGATGTTTTCTCTGCCCTCAAAGAACTTATGAACCAGTTAGGGAGACATATCTTGTACATCTCCCTAAAAATAAACATAAAATACATAAATAAAAAAAAGATAGAAAAATAAATAAAAATACAAGGCATCATATGCTAAGTGCCAAAAGACAAAACAAAAATTCTCTTCTCTCTTCTACAAGACTCAGGTTTCAATTAATACTTTCTTTTTCTCTTCAAGATTGGGGCAAATGTTCACTTTAAAGTAATTTCACATTGATTAAAATGTTGGGGATAAAATGCCAGATAATTACTTAATTTTACATTTCTTATCCATCTAGTTCTGTTACTTTCTTTCAGGATAAGCCTTCATATGAGTTACCACTTTAAAAGATGAAGTTGCATAGTAATGGTAGGCATAAATCAATACCTGATTTTTTTTAGTTCCCAAGTTCAGGTTAATCCATGAAAACTCAGTACTTTTCCCCACAGCTAGGGAAAAAAAAATAAAACTACTTCTTGATATTTAAAAAATACATACAATTCAATTTCTACTTAATTCCCATTACCTTTTATACTAGTTCAATAAACACAAGACAAAAATTCTTTATTTTTAGGGATGTCTCTTTATAAAGGGCAATGAGAAGGGTATAGAGGGAAATCTAGGGGATATAAAAACAAATTATAATTTTTAAAAATATCTATTAAAGAAACCACTAATACTTACAATAATAAGAATGTCTGGTTTAATATTAGGAATTTCAGCTGCCATTAAGTGCCTATCTTCTTGTCTTGAGAAATCACCAGTGTATAAAAGCTACGAAAGAAAGTGTACAGCTGAGAAAGGAATTAGGATTTTAGAAAGACATTTTATAATTAAGCCAGTAAAATCTAGGAATGATTTGTGTATATGTGTATTCATAGTATCATCATCAAATCAAGTTATAAAACTGCAGGTAGGTTTTAAAATATGCTAGATTTAATGGGGGAAAAAAGCATGGCTTATAACGAAATCATTATGCTATCTTATAATTAGTATTTTCAGTATTTGTCCCAACTTTTTTCTAGCTAATTTTATTAGAGATTGCTGCAAGCTGAATAAATACCTCGCCAACTATCTTCTCTCCCTTTTTTCTTTCCTTTGGGAGCACAGTCTGGTGACATAGCTGCCAAATCATCTCTTAATGTAAAATAAATATAAGACCAGAGGTTATTCCCTATTAAGTTAGCTAGGCAATTTTCTATACATCACAGGCAAATGGATGAAGACTATGGTTACTTAAGTTTAATTTTTAGCCTTTGAAATTTCTTTTATTGTTTTGAACTACAAATATTCATTAGAACTAATGTACCCAATTGAATCAAAGCAGGAAATCCAGTTAAAGAAAATAAAAATGGGCAAATCAACAATAATTATATATATATATCTATACACACACAGACATATATGTATAAACAAATATAGTGGATGTATGAAGCATCATGGTATTTTCCATTTACTACACCTGATAGTCAAAAGTAAGAATGGCAACTTAAGTCTGAAAAATTCTTCACAATAATTCTCTAACGTAGGTAGTAAAAGAAAGCAACTAACCAAGACAAAACAAAACAAAATCCCAAACACTAACACTCCCCCTTCCCCAATACAAAACAAAATAAAACCTCACTTTGCAGGGCAAAAAAAACTGAGGCTCCAATAGGCTCAGTGACTTGTTTAAAGTCACACAGATGTTAAGTATTAGAGCCAGGATTTGAACATGTATCTCCTGACTCTTTACTTTTTTTCCATTAATATTATGATTTATCTTCACAAGAAGATTCACAATACCTTTACACCTGCAATCTCAATCATAAACATGGCTGCTCCCAGAACATGGCCTGCATGATAACACCAAAATTTGATTCCTGCAACTTCTTTTACTTCATGAAAGTTTATAGTTTCAATTTTGTCCATGCTCTCTTCTAAATCTGTTTCAGTGTACAGCATGTCATCCGCTGATATGTTACTAAAATTAAAAACCAACAACAAAAACAGAACATGAAATAAGATTAAACATTTTTTCCTGATTTGTTTAAATTATAGGAAAAATACTTATTCATTTTTTTATTTATAGAAAATATAAGAAAGTGGATTATGTTATAATTACTTAAAATGCTTATACTAAAATATTCCATTGCTGCATCCTCATGTGGAATGTGTTGCTGGTGTCTGCAAGAATATCATAATTGAAAACAAGGTAGATTTTCCCAAGATTTTAAACACTAGCACTCAAACACCTTGAGTTCAGTCTTGCACAACTGTGTTTTAATCCCTAGCACTTAATAAAGTGCCTTAACAATAAAGTGTCCAAACAATTCATGAAACAATTTAAGGTATGGAAGAATTGAAATCTGTATTGATGGAGGGAGATCCATTTGAATGAAATTTTGAGTCTCTGAAGGATAGGAGTACTCTGAATAATAGGCAACATGTGATAAGATGGAAAAAGCACTGGCTCCAGTCAGAGGACTTGGATTCAAATCCTCCCTTAGAAGCTTTCTACTTGTATGGTCCTAGACAAATCATATTAATCCCTCAGAGCTCCAGTTTTCTCATTGATGAAATATATGGTTTGAAGGCCTAGATAGTCCTGAGAGTCCTTTCTGCTCCAGAACTAGAATTCTAGGGAAATGGCTCAGAGTTAATGGATGATCAGTGGAATAGTTTAGGGATACAACATACAGAAGCAAATACACACAGTAGCCTACTGTTGGATAAATCCAATGATCCCTGCTATTGAGTCAAGAATTCTCTATTTGACAAAAACTGCTAGGAAAATTAGAAAGCAGTATGGCAGAAACTAGGGAGAGTGCCCAACATCTCACATCACATACCAAAACATACTTAAAATGGATACATGGGGGCAGCGAGGTGGTGCAGTGGATAAAGCACCAGCCCTCAAGTCAGGAGGACCTGAGTTCAAATCTGGTCTCAGACACAACATTCCCTAGCTGTGTGACCCTGGGCAAGTCACTTAACCTGAACTGCCTAAGCAAAAAAAAAAAAAAAAAAAAAAAAAAGATACATGAGTTATACATAAAGGATGATACCAGAAGCTATTAAGGGAACACAGAAGAAATTACCCATTAAATGATCTGCCATAAGTTCAAAGACCTCATAATATAAAATTTTATCCACCTCCAGATAAAAAACTGATAAGATTAAGAATACAGATTTTTCCCCCTTTATTTTTTCTTCTCTTTTTGTCTCAGAACATGGTTAGTGTGGAAATGTTTTTCATGACTTCATATTTATAATGGGTATCAGATTTTTATCTTCTCAATGGCTGAAGGAAGAGTGGGGAAAAAAATTTGGAACTGAAAATTTATTTTAAAAAAGAAAGAAATGGCATATAGCTATACTCATAGGTCATAAAGTTCTATTGCATATATTATCACATTTGATTTTTTGAGTCCTGGTGAAGAAAGTACTGAATTATTCAAATTGGATTATATCGCAGGATTCTTCTAAGGATAAATGAGATCTTATATCAAAAGTATTTTATAACCACAAAGAATTATATATAAAAGCTACTGTTTCTTTTAGGGTTACTAGGTGGCACAGTAGATAGAGTGTCTTGCTTGAAGCCAGGAAGACTAATCTCCCTAATCAAGCCTGGCCTCAGATACTTATTAGTTGTTTGACCCTGGGCAAATTACTTCACTCTGCCTCAGTTTCCTCTTTTTTTTTCCTCTTTGCTAACATTTTATTTAAAATTTTTACATCAATATTCATTAGCGAGATTGGTCTATAATTTTCTTTTCTGCTTTGGCTCTTCCTGGTATAAGTGACAGTATCATATTTGTATCATAGAAGGAATTTGACAGGATTCCTTCTTTAACTATTTTTTTTCAAATAGTTTACATAGTATTGGAATTAATTGTTCTTTAAATGTTTGGTAAATTTACTTGTAAATCCATCTGACCCTGGAGATTTCTTTCTTAGGGATCTCATTATTGTAATTCGCTAATTTCTTTGCATAAAAGTAATTTTTTTTTTGAGTTTTGTTGATTTTTATTGGATATTTTTGATCCCAAACCATAATTTTCATCCAGTGTTCTCTTTCTCAGTTTCCTCATTTATAAAATGAGATGGAGAAGAAAAATTGCAAACCACTTTGCAAAGAAAATCCCAAATGGGGTAACAAGTAGTTGGAGAGTACTAAAATGACTCAACAACAACAAACTTATTCAAGGCATTTATTTTAGTATTTATTATTAGAGAAGCATAGTCATTTTCCAATGTTCAAAACAGACAGGAATGATAGCATAATGACTGTCAAGACTTGAACTTCTGATGTCAAATCCAGTGGTTTTACCTTACACCAGAGAATTTCTTTAACATTCTGGATATAATTCTTATTGGGATTTTATGTTCTGTTACTTTAAATCTTAAATTGCATAACTTCATGAAATATGTTGTGTAGCTATAGCTTAGCAAATTATTTTGAAAAGCTTGGTTTTTTTGTGAATTTAAAGTACATCTGGGGAATAATCATAATAGCTACAGACAGGCATTATTTATTGTAGTGGTTCTCAAACTTTTTTTCACATTATTCTTTGCTATGATGAATATGGAACACTAAGAATTTGAAATTCTTAAGAATTGCAAAATGTACTTTGAAAATTATGTATATGTATCTTTGAGCATAACCCCATAGATTTATATAAATTAGTGTATATTGTGAGGAAAAGAGAATTATTTAAAACAAATATATGAACAATAAAGGTCAATATTTCAAAGAGTATAGCCTTTTAAAATGCAATTTTAAATTTCTGATAATTATACAAATACACCTTTGAGAATAACATAGTATATATTACAAGGGAAAGACATTTTCCTAAAAGAAAATAAAAAAATTAAACATTAGAATACAATTATCCAACCATATTTGTTTTGGCTCAATTCAATGGGACATTGAGAGGTTGATGACTTGTTAATGTGTGACAGAGATTAGACTTGAACCCAGATCTTCCACACATAATGGTGAGCCCTCTATCCACTACACCATATTGGTGTTTTATGAGAACACACATATAAATACAATTATATACATATATTAACACACATTATAAGACGTGATCAACCCTGTAATTAAACATAAAAATTCTAAGCTTTTTAACATATAACTCAGGTTACAAATAACATAAAAATAATCTGTAATCTTACTAGTAAAGAGAAATAAATTTTTTTCTGAAAAATCTTGTGAACTTCAATTATAATTAAGTTAACAACTGCTGACATTTATATTACATTTAAAAATTTATAAAAAGTTCTTCAGATGTAAATAGCACATAAGCCACACAACAACCTTGTAAGGGAGAAACTAAAGGTATATTTTACTCCTGTTTTATAGAAGAGGAACCCGAGATTCAGAGAAGTTAAATGACTTGTTCAAGGTTACGCAGGTCATGTCAGGTGAGATTTGTTCCCAGATTTTCCTGACTCCAAGCCTAACATTTCTCCCACTATCTAATATTGGCTTAGAAGTATGATAACGATGTAAATAATTAATTTCTTCTTTATTTTGAAAAGAACTACTGGTCTGTAACTGTGATTACAACCCACACTCTGGTATTGTAAAAACCATATTTAGAGGGGTAAGACAAGTGTGGGAACTAATATTGTGAATCTAACAGGAAAACTCACTCTCTGGCAATGTATGATAAAAAGTCATTTGTAAACAGTTTGGTAGCAACTCACCTAACTTTGACATAATCAGAAAGAAGCCATCTGTAAATAGCTTTTGTAGCATGAGTCATAAATGTTCTTCCCTTGAAACTTGTCTTCTGAAGAAACCAAGGTAAGGCACCACAGTGATCTAAATGGAAACTTAAGATAAAAGAAAGGCACTTGATATGCTTGCAGTATTACTTAATATTTGAAAAAATATTGAAAATATAATACATAGGATAAAATAAAAAAGTTTCCATAACAGGATCCAAGCATCTGGCAGTCTGGCACAGACAAGCATTATTTATTTATTGTAGTGGTTCTCAAACTTCTTTTTCACATTCTTTGCAATGATGAATTATGGAACACTAAAATTTTAAGCAGGAAACAATATAAAAATTCAGGAGATAATTTGCATGCTCAGTTTCTCTTTAATAAGATCAGCTGGTTTTGGTTGAATTCTTTGGGACTTCAAAGTCTGATACTTTTGAAGAAATAGTATGAACACAGGGAAGGAAAAAAAGCAACTAAATTTGGTAGAGTGTAGGAATTCTTAATATTTCTGTATGGCTAGTCTGACAACAACTAGAGAAGAAGTTTATTATAGCTAGAGTTAAAACAAATATTATATAATTTGGTTATCTCATCAGCTCCAATAGGTTCAATTATCATTTCTCTAGAGATGATTCTTAGATGTATTTATCCAGCCATTATCTCCCCTGAACTCTAATCTTGTACCAATTAACAGTCTACTGGACATTTCAAGTTGAAGTCCCATATTTATTGTAAACTCAACATGCCTAAGAATTCATTATCTCAACCTCCACTAATTGTCTTCATTTTCTGCTAAGGATACCATTATACTTTTTGTCTTCCAGGTTTGCAAACTCAGTGACATCTAATTCCTCACACTCATTCATCCAACATATTCTATCAGCTGACAAATCTCTATCACATCTCACAGATGCACCCCCTTCTCCCAATTCATTACAGCCACCATCCTACTTCATGGGCTTGTCATCCCTCAACTAGATTACTTTGATTCTTACTTGATCTTTTGCCTCAAATCTCCTTCCATGTTAATTCATATTCCACATAGCCAAATTCACTCAATCAATTTCAAGTCCAAAGCTGATCATGTCAGCTCCCTAATTAAGCTTCAGTGGTTCTCTTTAATTTTCAAAAACACATAGAAACTCTTATTTAGCATTCACAGGTTTTCACAACCCAGACATCCTAATTTCCAGGTTTCTTACACAATTACTCCTTTTCATGTACTCCATGTTCTACTCATATTAGCTCTAGTTGCTGCTGCTCACATGATATTCCAACCTTAGGTCTCAGTGCTTTACGATTGACTTCTTCCCTTCATTCCTCTAGGAACCCCTGGTTTTCTTCAAAAAATTACCCCCTTCTACAGGGAGCCTTTTTGTGGTCAACTCAGCTGCTGCTGCTGTCCTCCCCTTATAAGACACTTTTTAACTTTTTTGTGTATATCAATTTATATGTATATTGTCTCACTTGGTTGAATCTAAGTTTCACAGGGTCAGGGACTTTTTCACTTTTAGTTTGTATCTCCAGTGATTAATGAACAATGGGCACTTAACAAATGCTCAGTGGATTGATGTTAAAGGAACTTTTTGTCAATGTTTTTTGAACACTGGTACTTTACATTACTTTTTTTTCCACTTGAAAAAAGGAAATAAATTTTGAAATGAGTCAAGACTTTTTGGAGGAGTATATAAACTCAATAAGTAAACACAAAGGATTTTTGTACAGTGTCTAGGGTAATGTATGATGATTCTATGTTTTACAATAATGTAATTAAATTACTATTGAGATAATCAATTAAATTTTTTATCTTTGCTAAAATTTTACTAAAATTGTATGCCTCATTTGTAGCAATTTACAACTAAGAAGGTCATGACAGTATATGTATTTTCAGTCTTATTAGAGAATTTTTGGTTTTAAAGCACTTGTTTCCAAATTTAGTTTGTTTCAAAGAAACTAAATATAAAAATTCCTGTAACAATACAAAAATCTCCAAGTTATGACAACACCTAAAGAGTGTTACAAATAAATCCAGATTTTCAATGAAATGTTCAGCCATCTTTGCAAGATGACAAAAAATTACAAACCATCCATATTAAGGAATAGTTGGAACATGATAGCAAACTATAACCAAGCAGCAAAATAGGGACCAAGTACTAATTGATGTGGTATGTTCTTTTTATATTGTGTAGAGCACCATTCAGTCTCATTTAACATTCTGTACAAGTGAAATGGACACTCTGGGTAAAATGGATGCTGCCCTGAAACTGCTTGGGCACTCATGGGACTGTGAGAATGTTACCTCTGCTTGAATTCTGTCTGAAGAACTGTACCGCCAGTTCTCTACTCCCCAATGCAGGTGATATCTCCTGTTCCAAGATGCTGTCTCACAAGGCCTCCACATGTACTAGTTTATCTGTTATCTATAACCAAAGACCTTGACTACTTAATGAATATAGAATTTAAAGGAAAGTTGCCTTCCTGTTACACTTCACTGCCTGCCTGGAAAAGAATTTTTAATGTGATAAATGTTTCTAAACATTCTTGTAATTTTCTCCCATAAATATGTGTCCCTAAAAATCCTCAGGAGTGACCCCTTAGTCTTGCACTGGTGGGGTTCAGTCACTGGCCAGCTAATAAATGCTCTTAAAACCCAATTATTTTGGCTGTCCTGTATTTTCTCTCGCCTGGGCATTTCACAAGCAACTCTATCATGCTTTTGGTTTTCATTCTACAAAAATTTACTGTACAACAGCAATACGGACTAACACTTTCAGAGCTTTAATTATGGGAACTCTAAGGTAAAGGCAATCAATTAATCATATGCAAAAAAACCCAGAAATATGAGAAAATATTGTAGGATCGCAATCATATGTAAAAAAGAGAAATGAATAAATGAAACATTGATAAAACCCATATCATGTACAAGGCAAGTTGGTACCACAGACACAAACAGAAGAGAGTCCCTGTTTTCTTAGGGAGTTGATTAATGACTTGTTCTATTTCTTTTTCTGAAATTGGACTATTTAAGTAATTTATTTCCTCTTCTGTTAATCTGGGCAATCTATATTTTTGTAGATATTCCTCCATTTCACTTAGGTTATCAAATTTATTGGCATACAGTTGGGCAAACTAACTCCTGATTATTGCTCTAATTTCCTCTTCATTGGTGGAAAGTTCTCCCTTTTCATTTGAGACTAACAATTTGATTTTCCTTTTTCTAATTAAATTAACTAGAGGTTTATCTATTTTGTTGGTTTTTTCATAAAACCAACTTTTAGTTTTATTTATTAATTCAATAGTTTTTTTTTACTTTCAATTTTACTAATCTCTCCTTTTATTTTTAGGATTTCAAGTTTGGTATTTGATTGGGGGTTTTTAATTTGTTCTTTCTCTAGCTTTTTTAGTTGCAAACCCAATTCATTGATTTTCTCTTTTTCTATTTTATGCAAATAAGCATCTAGAGATATAAAATTTCCCCTTATTACCGCTTTGGCTGTATCCCACAAATTTTGGTATGTTGTCTCATTATTGTCATTCTCTTGAATGAAATTAGTAATTGTGTCTGTAATTTGCTGTTTCACCTATTCATTCTTTAGGATAAAATTATTTAGTTTCCAATTGCTTTTTGGTCTATTTTCTCCTGGCCTTATATTGCATGTGATTTTTATTCCGTCATGATCTGAAAAAAATGCATTTATTATTTCTGCCTTCCTGCATTTGATTTTGAGGTTTTTGTGTCCTAACACATGGTCAATTTTTGTAGAAGTTCCATGGACTGCTGAGAAAAAAGTAAACTCCTTTCTGTCTCCATTTAATTTCCTCCAAAGATCTATCATACCTAACTTTTCTAACATTTTGTTTACCTCCTTAACTTCTTTCTTATTTATTTTGTGGTTTGATTTATCAAGTTCTGAGAGAGGGAGGTTGAGATCCCCCACTATTATAGTTTTGCTGTCTATTTCTTCTTGCA
>JAJPUD010001768.1:291163-301625 GCA_023553655.1 Myrmecobius fasciatus
ATTTACCCTAGCTTATGCTTTTCTCTTTCTTATCCCCTTTCCCTCCTTCCTACTATTTTGCTTTTGAAAACCACTTCCCTAAAACAATCCTTCCCCTTTAGAGCCCCACCCACCCCTTTTTTCCCCCCTTTCCCTCCAGTTTCCTTAAAAGTATGTCTATTATTCCCTCAGAGCCAAATCTGATGAGATGGAGATTAACCCAATTCTCATTCCCCTCCCTTTTCTCCCCTCAATCATTATAGGTTTTCTTTGCCTCTACATGTGATGTAATTTCCCTTATTTTACCTCCTTTTCCTCTTCTTCCAGTGTTATCCCTTTTCTACCTCTAATTTCTTTTTCAGTTTATCATATCACAATAATCATAAAATCACAATGAGCATTATCTTCCAGGGAAGAAGATGGTCATTCAATAATATAGGAGAATTTCACCTATTTCTACTGAAAAGATCAGAACTGAACAAAAAATTTGATCTACAAACACAGAACACAAGAGAAACATAAAAAGGTAACAAGAAAAAATAACTCTTGATAACTATATTTATGTTATAGATATTTATAGAATGAGGGTTGATTTTATGAATCTATTATTACATTATGATTATGATATGATTACTGTGATTTTATGATTATTATCATATGATTACTGTGATTTTATGATTATTACGATATGAGAGTCCCTGTTTTCAAGGTGCTCAAATTCATTCTAATGAAGGAGACAACATATACAGGATTCAGCAGCAAGTCCTTAAGGCACAGAGGCAAAGCAGAAGTAAATGCCTTTTCTTTAATATTATTTCATGTTAATATTCCTCTAGAGCTCTTGGGGAAGCTTAATTCAGGGTCTTAGGCTGTTCCCATAAGGATGTGATGGTGACCAAAATGGCAATTTGGCTTGCCTGGCACCCTCTGCTTCCTGTCTCTCCCAAGGTGTTTTGCTGAGCTAGCCTTATTAGTATGCCAACTGGTGGGAATGATGAGCCCTTTCTCCAAAGGAGTTGCTTCTCCCAAAGAAGACTCTGAGAAGTGGACTAGAAGCAGGAATGATGATGGGGGTGGGGTTGTTGCCACCCTTATGACTGTTGTTGGTGATAAGGAACATGGGCCTCTCTCAACAATTTGTCTCCTCAGTGATGCCTCTGAGAACTGGGCTGGAAGTAGGTATGGAGGTATGGGGGACACTGCTATTCTCAAAGCATTTGGCTTCAGGATCCTGAATCCTGAAGGAAGATGGTGGTCAATGGAGGTGGTCATTTGACTTGCCTAGCATCTGCTGCCTCCTGTCTCTTCCTCAGGGAATCCTATTGTTTCTGCTAGTTTCCTAGAAATAACTATTTCACTCAAGAGAGTACATGGTACTGTGGATATCAAGCTGAAAATGAAATCATCTCTGTTCTCAAGGAACTTGTCTTCTATAAGTTGAACTATATTACAATAAATAAGTAAATACAAGCATGGAGAAAACATTATCAAATGGGAAAAGGTTTCAGATAGGAGGCTGCTAATAATAAAAGATTCTAAGAGGTAGAAATGAGAAGAAAGAACATTCCAGGCAGGGGGTTAAAGTCTATGTAAAGGCACTGACGAGGATGGAATGCGTAGTTCAGGAAATATCGAGTGGAATAGTCTGGCTCAAAAGTAGCACTGGTGAACAAAAATGAAATAGCCTGGAAAGGTCGGCTAAAGCTAGGTTTTAAATATCTGATTAAGGGGCATATATTGTATTCTAAAGACAATAATACATACTGAAGATTTTTGAGCGGGGTAACATTATTGGTTGACACGAACTCTTTGGCAATCCATTAATGATGTAATCAAATGATCAATTTTTGCCAATTAATACAGAAAAGTAGATCTAATGAAAGCTAAGAGGAAACAGAACATTTTTCAAATAAATGTTGCAAAAATACTACAAAATCCCTATGCGATATGCCAGCTCCCGCTTAGATATTAGTGCACTTCCACTGGTATTAACATTCCAGTGAAGTAAAAAATTTAAAAAACATGAATAATCATTACAAAAAACAAGCTTCAAAATGATTATCATTCATTCATAAGACTTACTGACTAATTAAGAGAAGATCAATCTCAGCAGGATCTATCAAATCAATGTAAGGAAGAGCATCCATTCCTTCTAAGCCAGGATGAATTCCACAATCCAACTGCATAAGAATTGGGAGGAAAAAACTCATTAAATTATCTTTTGTACAAATACAGCTACTGAAAAAATCTATTAAAGTTGACATTTATCATTAATTTGTCGTGTTTAAGATGGACACAATATAATGGTGATAGACTTTTACCTATTTAATATCACTGACTTCTCAAAACAAATGCAAATCTGTCAGCAAGACATTTATGACAGTGAGAAAATATAAGTACTCAAGAAAGCACCAAGAAATTAGATGACTTGTCTGTGGTGACATGGTATGTGTCAAAAATAGAACTTGAACCTATTTTCCCCAAATACCTTATTAAAAGCAGAGTAAATGAACTCTTCCAAAATAATTTGGTAACAACTTTCTCCATGGACAGTAGATATCATCATGAATTTCTGATCTCTTTAAATCAAAAACAACAGTTAAATTTACCATGTTTTTCTTGTTTGTTTCCTTTTGTTGTTGTTTTTGTGAGGCCATTGGGGTTAAGTGACTTCCCAAGATCACACAGCTAGGAAGTGTTAAGTGTCTGAGGCTACATTTAAACTCAGGTCCTCCTGATTTCAGGGCCGGTGCTCTGCCCAATGTGCCATCTAGCTGCCCTACTATGTTTCACTTTAAGATGAAGCACAATAAAGTAGCTATGACTTTGTTTCATACTCACTATCTTTGTGTAATCTTCAAATTTCTCCCTGGAGAGGAAGGAGTTAAATATTTAGTCACACTATTATAAACTTATGTTTTTTATCAAATGTCTAGAATCCTGAGAGAAATTTTTGCATATAATTCTAACTCACAGCAGTGGAATTGATGAACTCTTTAAATATTTTTATAAAAATTCAAAGATCAATATAAAGATAATTGTTTTAAACAGTAACAGATTTATATTACATGTGTATGTATATGTAGGTTTATATTGATTACCATAATTTTTCTTCCTTTGAATTCCAGAATAATACATGATCTTCCTACTTCTTGTCCAGCCCCACTGCAAAAACATAAACAAATAAATAACATCAAAAGAAACAAACATTTATGCAAACATATTAAGATAAAACTTTAATAACAGTACAAAACTATGCTAATAAATCAATCAATGCTTTCCCCTCTTTTAAAAGCAAAATACATATTTTGGGGAGTTCTGAGTGAGAACTCCTAAGGAATCCTTAAAATTCTTAATAAAAAAAAAGAAAAAAGAAAGAAAAGAAAAAGAAAAACAAACAACTTATAAAATTACCAGAAAACGCAACAAGTTAGGTTTAATGAGTGTGTTTGAATGCACATTGTTAAATTTCTGAAGCTTTTATGTTATAGAGCTAGAGCTGAAAGTTAAATTTAAGTTTCTGAATGAAAATCTTGACAGAGTAATTTCAAAGTATTCAAGTTACACCGATCATTTGTTTTTTTATGTTAAATAGATTATGATCCATAAAGATCCAGGAATATTTCAGCATTTTACAAAGAAATAAAATTTATAAACTAATACAAAACAGCAAATGGAATTTAACAAATAAGCTTAAATTAAAATATGACTGGAATGTCTTTTTGCTCTGAATTATTCAAATTTTTCTTCTTTGATAATTATTCTTAAAAGTTATCTATTCTTATTAAATTTATTATAAGTCATACTTTTTAAACTCTTCTAAATTGCTTCTGTATATAGGTAAAGTTGATTTATCTTTTAAAGTCCAGCTCAAGTACCAATGCCTCTATTATGACTTCTCTAAAATTTCTAGTTAATGTTTTTTTCAGCTCTGAACTTCTACAGCATGTAATTGTCTGTACCTCTTATTTTAAGATCTCACTCCCATGAAGATAAAAATCATGTCTTCTATTTTCTTCATTATATGTTGCATATCAGAGTATTTGATATCTTGGTTTTATTTCCTTATTAACTTACAAAGTGCTTTGTTTACTTAAATAATACTATTATTCTTTTCTACTACCATTTAATTATATTCCACAATTAGAGAGGCCCAGAGGTATTGGGGGGTGGGGGAGGAGGAGGGAAGAGAAACTCCAAAACACTAGACTAGAAATCAAAAGATTATTCTAGTCTCTGTTCTGTCACCTCTTAAAATGAAATTACTGACAAATTACTTCCAAATTTGTAAAATAATTAGACTAAAATATCTTGTAGCTCTAAAATACTATGAATATGAAAATGTGATTATTATAATTTAAATAAGAAACACTAACCCAGTTACTTATCTACTAAACTATTTTCTCTGTTTCAGCCAAATTAGACAAATTGCTTAAGTCCTGGGGCCTCAGTTTCCTCATTTTCAAAATAAGGTCTTTAAAGTTCTTTCCAGCTTTAAATCTATGATCCAATGATCAGTAAACCCTGCCCTGTAAATATGCTGCTTATCATGTTCATGTAGCTCAGACCCTACTACATCTCTGGTTGAATTCTTCAAAATCCAACTGAAATGCTACATCGTATATGAAGCTCACCCCAATTCTCTTACTAGCTAATTACTAGAGACCTCAAACAACACTTTATGCTATGTCATGCCTTATTTACTATGTGGTACTATACATTAGTATTATTTGTGGTGGTGTATCTTACTACTTACTAGACTTATGAACTCCATGAAGGTGAGGACTCCTTTACTAAATCTTGGACTTACTCTAATCCTGAACAAGTCAGCTATGAACTCCATGAAGGTGAGGGACTCCTTTACTAAATCTTGGACTTACACTAATCCTGAACAAGTCAGCAGGCACAAGGCATTTTAGTAGTTCAAGTGCTCTGAATGGGAAAGCAGTTAGCTTGTTAGCAATGATCCTTTTGTTATTTAATCAATTTTATGGGTATGCCTGTAGTATATCTTGGCATAATCAAGAGTACTAGTGAGAGCTAAAGACTGGAGTTCAACTTTTGTCTCTGTAGTTTATTAGCTATATGCAAATAACCTTCCTAAGTCTGTTATTTCATTTGTAAATAGTGGATAATAATATTTACTTGTTCTACAGCAAGATTGCTAGAAAGGAGTTCAATGTAAATTAGAATTAGTTCCTCCTTAGGCTATAATCTACTAAGGGTTCTACAGTCTAAATGTTCTATAGTCCTTTCAGCACTGGAACTTTCACTGTGCAACTCATGCTATTCTCAATTGGTTGAGTATAAATTTATATGGCCCACTATATTTAGCTAGTCCTAGACTTGTTTCATATTTTATCTTGATTATATTCTTGACAATCACTGGTGCTTATCAACTCTTCCATTGTTCCTCTCATCAACTCAACAAATTCTCAATCCAAAACAAATCATCCTGACCACCAAAACTACTCTCCCTGTATGTGTTGTTTGTCCTTACTAGGAAATAAAGTCTTAGAAGTCAGGGCCTGTCATCACCCCTAATCCCCCCCCCTTTTTTTTTGAATCTCCAGCACTTAGCATAGTGCTTGGCTTACAGCAAGCATGTAATAAATGCTTTTTTTTTCATCATTCTTTTGGATTTCACTTAGCCTATAGTAAATAAATGACAAATAAATATAAACAAGGTAGATGCTTAACTATAAGAAGCTAATTCACATAAAGAATTTCCGAATTACCATCTCTAATAATAAGCTATTTTTCCAATCCATTGTTTCTAGGGCTATCTCTTTATTGCAACATGCTACAGTGAAAGACTACAGAGGATTTGGAATTGAGTTGGATTTGAATCCCAGTTATGTGACTTATTTCATATATGGAACTTTAAACATATCCCTTAATCTCTCTGGATATGTGTTTCCTCATCTGCAAAACAAAAACGGCAGGATTAGGTGACCTCTTTGGACATTTCCCGATCCAAATCTTTGCTCCTATGAATGTGACTTCACTTCCCTAAACTCCAATTTCTTCCCTCCAGTTTCAAAAGATAACTAGATAACGAAGCCTTCCTTTGTTACAAGATGAATGCCTCTATGTATGCTCTCTAGCTCATTAAGTGTACTTACTTAACACTCTATTCAGCCTCAGAGAGTTTGATCCAGTGGTTGAGTACTTTCAGTGCTTTGAACTGAATTAGAATTTTCACTAGCTGTCCTTCACACACGAAAATGTTCTCCCTCTTCATCTGTTTCCTTCAAATAACAGCTAAAATCTCACCTTTTACATGAGGCTTTCTCCTACCTTTTAACTTCTTTATGCTTTTCCTTCATATCTGCCATTGTCACTGCCTGCCAAAATCTCTCCCTTCTTTCAAGGCCAAGTTTACATATAACAAACCTATAATACCTGGCATTTATGTATGTTTATAGGGTTTGCAAAGTTCTTTACATATATTCTTTCACTTTATTCTCATACTTTGAGGCAAGTGGTGCTGTAATGATCCACATTTCAGAGGTCACATAGCTACTCAGGTCTTCCTGACTCTAGCTCACTCCTTCCAAGCGGATGGAATTTCCCCTTACTTTAATTTCTTCTAGCACTTTGTCCGGACATTTCCCTCTTCCATACCATATTTTACCTAGCGTTTTCGCCTTCCTAACAATACAGCAATTTCCCTATGGGCAGAGGCAAAGTCCAGTACAATGCCACACAAATAACATTCCTTGTGTTTATTTATCTCTGTTGAAGCTATGGTCCCCCAATATAATGTAATTATGCCTACCAGATACTTAATGGGCTTTGTTAGTTCATAACTGTACTTCTCAGAGTGAAAGGGGGAGAAGAGGTTTTTGGTCGATATTTTCTTTTATTCACTCGTTCATTTGCTGATCACACATATGTTAAGTTTCTCCTACCTACGGAAATACTAGGTTAGACATGCCCTTTGAGAGCTCAGTCTAATAAGGAGACTGACATACCAACGAAGGTAACATCTACAGTCATCTTAGTGCACCAGGGCGATGCGAAATAGAGGGGCGAGGAGAATTTGAGGGGAAAGATCACTGACCCCAGAGAGAGGAAAGGGGGTCAGGAAAGGATTCCTGAAGAAAGTGGCAGTGAGCAACAGGTGAATGGGAGGTTGGGGAAATGCATTTAAAGGAGAGCATGGACAAAAGCCTGAGCCCACAGATACCAGCAGTAGGAGCCCAGCTAAATCTTGCAGTCAGTGTAGGGCTGGGAACTCCGCCCCCCGCCCCAGGCCGCCCCTCACAAGTTCCCGAGGCCTCCCCACTAGGACTCGGAGGCGTGCAGCTTCTCCCTCCCCAGGTTCCTTACAGCGGTCGGATCAGCAGCTGGTCACTTTCCTCCGCCGGGATCGCCGACATCTCTGGGGTCAAGGGAAGGGAGGAAGAAAGAGGGGAACCCACAGGCCGCCAACACCACGGCAATACAGCTACAGCTTTCCTAAGGAGAGACGCAGCTCTAATCCTCGAGCTAGAGCAGGACCAGCACAACTTCCGGCGTCGCCGGGCCGGCGCTGAGGCGCTCCCGACTTTACTTCCGGTGCGGGCAGGGTCCACGAGGTTTTGCGGCTTCCTTTAGATCCGGGGAGTCCGCGGGGCGGAGCTAGGAGGGGCGTTCTGCGCCTGCGGGGTGAGAATGGTGACGGAATCCAAGTAGAGAGGTGAAAGGAAGGAAAGGGAAAGGAAATTAAAAAAAAAAAAAAAAAAAAGCAGAGTGGGAGTGGTCGCCTCCTGCACCTTTACTGGTACTGTAAGCTGTTCCTCCCCGGAGTCTCCACACTTCCTTGTGCCAGTGAGGTGAGGACCCTACTCTCATTTCACTTCGGTTCTCTATTCTAAGTTTATCCATTCGCGACTGAACCGGAGCTTTCGGTTTCCCGCGCCCAGCTCTGCAGCCACGTGCCAACCTCTCTAGGTTTGGGTGGTGACTGGGCAACTTATCGTGGGTGGGGGAGGGGGAAGGAAGCCTCCGGTTGTTGAAAACCGGGACTAAAGGGGCAGGGGAGGCATGATGGAGAGGTGAAGATACTGGGGGCGAATAAGGAGAATGGGCTCCGCCCTTTTCTGTAGACAGATCTGGGCGGTGGCCGCCTGACTACAGCCAGCCAGCCCAATTCTCTCATTTTTACAGATAAACCGAGGTAGGAGAGGAAGCGACCTCTCTCTGTGTTAGTAGCCAAGCTGGGGCTGGTACCTAGGGCCCTCAGGCTTTTCCCAGGCCCCGAGTGCTCGTCCTTGTAGCTGCATCTTTGTGGCTGGGATAAGGCAGACTCTAGGAAGGCATTGTCCGGGATGGGGGTGGGAGGTGCCCATCGAAAGTGGGTAAGGGCATTATAACATGGAAGAAAATTATTAATTCTCCTGGCCCCATCTGGGGCATGGAGGCCTGCATTTAACTGGGGGCTGGTGGGAGGGTGGGGCTGGGAGCGGGGACATGGAGCAGTATTCTTTATACACCTGCCCTGAGCACTTCATTGCACTCCCTTCTTCGGCCTGTGGGGACCAAGAGTGGGAGCCCCTTATCTTTCAGTCACCTACGGGCCCCCATTCTCACCCCCTCCCCTAATGTCAGCTCAAGGAGACAGCGCACTGAAGACGCCTCTGGTTTTCACGGGTTTAATTGTCTACTTTCCCCTCTGAATTATATTTCTCTTTTAAGTCCTGTGTATTGGAATGTACCTTGGGAATGGCATAGGATGATTGACACAGCTCTTTGTATGCTGATTGTTTCTGTGAGTTGCTGTCCATTTGGTGCTCTTGCTCTTCCTTCTGAAGGAAGCCCCCACCAATGGCTGAAAGGCAAACAAACCTGCAGAGTAGAGAGTCTGAGAAAATGGTCTAATAAGGCAGGAAGTTACTTGACTTCTCCCGCTTCCCTCCAATTTAAAATAAGGTTTCAAAGTGAAATTTGAGAGTGAGAAAAACAAAGCAGTTGTCTACCTAAGACAGCAGGGGAATACATTAGTTAAGATCTTGCTTTACAAATGTAGGTCTGGCCAGATTGAAGTTCAAATACATCTGAATCAACAAGAAGCCCTTAGGTCATCTCTGTAAGGCTGGAATTTTGACTTCAGGAACTATGTGAAGGAGAATGTCAGATGCTAATTGGGGAAGTTTGTAGGATCCTGTGCTGCCTCTGGACACAGAGTCCAAGTGCATTGACCAGGTAAGGTCCTGTGCTGTAGAGGAGTGTGCTCCTGCTGGTGATTGCAGTAAGGGACCTCATGGGCAGTTACAGAGACTAGATTCCCTGGGTTGGGTTCCAGGGCAGAATTGTTTGAGGTGATAGTGTTGCTGAGCTATTTGATGTAGGACCTGAGAGGAGTACCTGGGTCAGGTCCCCAGAGAGAGCTCAGAAAACATCAGGAAAAAACCTGAAGCTTGAATCCTCCATGCTTGGTGATTAAAGAACAAATTAACACAAAGTTAACAACCAAGAAATAAGCTGTTAAAAAAAGAATGTAGGGCAGCTAGGTGGCACACTGGATAAAGTACCACCCCTGAAGTCAGGAGAACCTGAGAGCAAATCCAGCCTCAGGCACTTGACATTACTAACTCTGTGACCCTGGAAAAACCATTTAACCTCAATTGCCTTGCAAAAATATGTGTGTATGTATATGTATATACTTTTACATATGCAAAAGAGGGATTTGGCCATAGATAGCTACTATGCTGATAGGCAAGAACTAGGTTCACACTCAGAAGATAAAGAAGTTAAAAGAGCTACTTCTGCTTTAAAGAAAAATGTAAGCCTTCCTTCCGGGGGTGGAGCCATGGTGGTGGAGATCAGACAGGAGTCTCTGTAACCTCCTCTAACCTCCCCTCAAACCAACAACTTATGAAGCATCTAGACTGATTCTGAAGCAAAAAAATCCACAATATCTGGAGAACAACACGATTCTAGAAGAAGATACTCTGGAAGAACCTCAAAACAGGTCTGTTTTAATTGGGCAGGGGGTGGCCTACTGAACCCAGACTGCAGCGCAGGGAGGCCGGGGCAGGGAGTTGGAGCAGGGAGCTGGAACAGGAGTCGGAACAGGAGTGGGAGCGTTGTGGTTTTCACACACCTCGGAGTATTCTGCAGGCCTCTTGGAACAATCTGTCCTGATTGTGGGCAGGTGGTTTGGAGGGTCTGCCTTTTGAGGGGGATAGATTGTGAACCACTGAACCCCTGATGAGCATCGGACCTAGCTGCCATTACACAGGACCTTAAAGCAATCAATCAAACAACAGGACTGATAAGCACCAGAAATAATTCAATCAGCGGAGCTGCCCAGCCCCTGACATAATTCAAACATCAGAACTGCCCAGTTCCTGAAATAACTCAATCAGCAGAACTGCCCCAGGGCAAATTAAAGCAGCTGTCCTACCTTTGCCCTAAACAGACCTCACACCTTTAAAAAAAATGAATATAAAACCAAAAAGAGCTCTCACCATAGACAACTTTTATGGAGAGAGGG
>JAJPUD010001768.1:311287-324996 GCA_023553655.1 Myrmecobius fasciatus
AAAAAAAAAAAAAGATGTAAAATGGTCATGTGCCCCCAAGAGTTTTTGGAAGAATTCAAGAATAGGGGGAAAAAATTAAGAGTACTGCAAGAAAATTATGAAAAGAAAGTCAACCAACTGGAAAAACAGGTTCAAAAAGCTAAGGAAGAAATTGGGAAAGGGAAAACTAATGACTTCATAAGACAACAAGAAAACAATCAAAAGAATTTTAAAAAATAGAAAAGGATGTGAAACATCCCATTATAAAAATAACCAGGGGCAGCTAGATGGCGCAGTGGATAGAGCACCAGCCCTGAAGTCAGGAGGACCTGAGTTCAACTCTGGTCTCAGACACTTCCTAGCTGTGTGACCCTGGGCAAGTCACTTAAACCCAATTGCCTCAGCAAAAAGCAAAAAAAAAATAAAAATAACCAGAGATTGAAAAAAGACAATATAAGAATTATTGCCCTATGTGAAAGTTAGAACCAAAAAAAAAAAAAAAGTCTTGACATTATACTTCAAGAATTTAAGAAAAATTGCCTGAAGAACTGGAAGATGAAATAGAAATGGGGGGAAAAAAATCTATGTATCATCTCCTGAAAAAGAGTTTAAGATGAAAATTCACAAGAATGTTATAGTTAAGTTTGGAAGCTCCATACTACAAGGAATTAAGGGGAAAAAAAACAATTTAAATACTGTGGAGCTATAGTCAGGGTAGCGCTATATTAAAAGACATGGAACGTTTTATTTCAAAGAACAGAGGAGTTAGGCATGCAACCAAAGATAATTTAACAGCAAAGCTGAGTGTAATCCCACATTTAAAAAAAATGGATATTTAATGAATAAAAGGACTTTCATGTATTTGTGAGGAAAATACCAGAACTGATGAAAATTTGAAACACAAGAATCAGGTGAAACATAACAAACTATTAAAGACCCAATTATAAGGGATTTAACGAGATCAGACTGTTTATAGGTACTTTGAAAGGCTTGGAATTGAGTTGAGTATGATGGGTTGATTCTAAAATAATTGAATTGGGTAGGGAGAGGTTAAAATGAAGAAATTATCTTACTCAAATGGGGCTTAAGTGGAAGAACTGCTATGGTGGAGGCAGGAGGGGGTGGAGAGCTGGAAGGGGTAGATATTATCTTATTCTTATCAAAATTAAGTTAAATATTTATTTCTACTTGTTTAATATATATTGGACTACTTGCCATCTAGGGAAGGAGGTGGGCGAATGGGGAAAAATTGGATCACAAAATTTTATAAGGTTTAATGTTGAAGAATTATCCATGCATATGTTTTGAAAAATAAAAAGCTTTAAAAACTAAGTTAAAGAGGGAATACCATGTAGATCTAGAAACATGTCTTCTTTAATTATATATATAAGAAAAGGGGGGGGATAATAAAAGGAAAGAATCTTAGAAAAGTGTACAAATCAAAAAATAGGATAAGAGAAGAGGATATGAACGGATTCTTAGAAGGCTGTGAAGATTAAGGAATTGGAGGGTAAGAGGAGAAGATAAGGGAGGGATTCTTAGAAGGGGGTGCAAATTAAAGGAGGCAGTAGTTAGAAGTAAATTAGACTGAGGAAAGATAGGGTAAAAAGAGTCAGAGAAGGATAAACAGTGGAGAAAAATAGGATGGCGGGAAATGTACAAGACATACTTAAAACTTTGAATGGGATGAACTCACTCATAAAGTGGAAATGGATAGAGTGATTTAAACAGAATCCAACAATACATTTACAAGAAACACATTTGATAATGAAAACTACAGACTAAAATGTCTATAATAAAATTTGTTATGCTTCATCTGATAGAAAAAAGTGAAGAGTAGCAATCATGACCTGAAAGAAAGTTAAAACTTAGATTTCATTAAAAGATATATAGGGAAGCTATATTATGATAAAAGGAATTATAGATATGTCAGTGATATCATATTAGACCTCTCTGTACAAAATACTATAGTATCCAGTTTTTAGAAGAAAAAGGTAAATAAATTGGAGATGAAATAGCAAAACTGTAATAGTGGGGGAGTTTCAATCTTCCTTTCTCAGAACTAGATAAATTAACCAAAAAATGAGGAAGAGAACAAGGAGATGAATAGAATCTTAGATGAGCAAGGTAGGATCGATATCTGGAGAGAATTGAATGGGAATAGAAAGGAATACACCTTTTTCTCAATGGTACATGGTATTTTTATAAAAATTTATGATGTATTAGGCCATTAAAACTTTATAATTAAATGCAGGAAAACAAACATTAAACATCTTTTTCAAGTCATAATAAAATATATTTAAGAAAATATGGAAACAGATTAAAAATTATTTGGAGATCAAATAACCTATTAGGTTAGATAGAATGAGTGGGCTAAAGAACAAGTCATAGAAACACTAAATAATTTTGTTGAAAAAAAAATGACAAAATGAAACAGCATACTAAAACCTATAGAATACAGCAAAAAAGTAATCAGGAAATTTATATTTCTAAATGCTTGTATAAAAAAAATAAATTCAACCAAAGATTGAATATGCAATTCAAAAAACTAGAAAAAATTTTTTACCAGGTACTATGCAAGTACTCAAATTCCATGGAATCTTTATGAAACTCCAGGTTCCGTTAAGTTAACACTTAGAAAGATTTAAATTACCTTCTTATGTAAAAAGTTTTATGCTAAGCAGTGAAGGAGATATAACTATTAAATTAGAAATAGTTACTGTTTCAAGGACTTTGTAATCTATAGAATATCCAGCAAATGACCATAGTAGTATAGCTACTTGACAAAAGTTTAAATGTGTATATGGCACCTACACACAATTTTGATCCAATGTGATCACCCATAATGAATATTTGTTCTATTTATATTCTGATTTTGTCAATTGATCTTTTATTTCATGAGAATAAATCTTACAAACTTGCTCACTTCTACTACTCTCTTTACCTGACTTTAGGTTTTGTTTTGTTTTGTTTCTTTTTTCTTTTTTTTCTTTCCTTTTTTTTTTTTTTTCTGAGACTGTTGGGGTTAAGTGGCTTGCCCAGGGTCACACAGGTAGGAAGGGTTTTATGTCTAAGGTTAGATTTAAACTCAGGTCCTCCTGACTAAAGGCACTGTGCTACCTAGCTGTCCTTTGGTTTTGTTTTCTTAAGCAGTTTTTCTTTGATTATCAAGATTCAGAACCTTAGTTCTTAGTACTCAGCATTTGGAATGAACATTGCTAATATTTATCTTAAATATTTTATTGCTGTATAGTTTCAACCACAGTGAGAGTGAGAATCTGGATCTGTTCTGACTACTTAGTGCTTCCTGGAATGAATCTGCTTTAGCTACAGGATTACCCATATGTCTCTATTTTCTCATGAAGAAAAGCATTTCTCTACTACAGGTGAGTAGTCAAAGTGCTTACTCAGATGACCTTCATGTTAATTAGTACTAAGGGTAAACATGGGTGAGTCTTGAAGAATGAATTATTACTGTGTGCTCTGTGCCTATTTACCATTTTTATAAAGAGAATCACAGACATTTCATTAATATCATTTCTTTCATTCTTAGGGTATTTCCAGAGGTAGAGGGAAACATTAGTTATTTTCAATTTATATTTTATGCCTGGAGGAACCTAAAGACAGAACAGTTTGTGAAAGACTATATAAATAAATAAAATAAAAGTAGTAAGTAGTAATATAAAAAGTTGCTAAAGCTCTTTTAGTTCACTGACCATATAGGGATTTTTAAGAGATTTGTTTCTAAAATTAATTTTATTATTAGATTTTATTCTTCAACTGAATATCAATAGATTTTTTTTTCTTTTTTTAGAGAGAGAGAGACTCTTCTGAATTTCCCTTTGATCCCTATATGATCCTTGATGAATTATACAGGATAGGCCCCTTTGACACACCTGAGAAAGATTTGTGTTATCTAAGTTGAATGGGTAGGGAGCAGTGGGAATCCTTTATCTACCTCCAACTCTGCAGACACTATAGGGATTTTGATTTCCTTTCTTACTTTTGAGGTAGCAGTTAAGATCTCCCTGATAATATAAATAAATATAGAGTGAACATTTTCTTCTAACTGTAGGATTTTTAGCTGAAGTGAAGTTTCCTACTGACCACTTCTTAATCAGTCCCTTTTTCCTTTATCAAAAGAGTGGTTTCTTCAAAATAAGTGGTTACATGTGTAGGCCACAAGAAACCCTCCCAGCAAAGCAAAGGGAGAGTAATTGTGTGTAAAATTACCTTCTGGGGGCAGCAGCTACGTGGCACAGTGGATAGAGCACTAGCCCTGAAGTCAGGAGGACCTGAGTTCAAATGTAACCTCAGACACTTAACACTTCCTAGCTGTGTGACCCTGGGCAAGTCACTTAACTCGAATTGCCTCAGCTTCCCCCCTCAAAAAAAAAATTTACATTCTGTTCCATGCTTCAATGGCAAACAGATGGACATGTCCCCCTTTTTTATGAATTCAAATACAAACTTCAGTAACTTCTTCAGTACTCTGAACTTTAAGCTAGAAAAAGTAATGTACTATTGATTTAGATTAATTTCTTTTAGAAAAAGAAGACCCCTTGACTCAGAGAATTGAGTCATGCATTGTTAGCTTGCCTTAAAAAAAAAAAAAGTAGAAGAGCTTCCAAGTTCTATGGTAAGAGGTAAATGTTTAGGCCTTTGAATTCCAAGTGAAGAAAATTGGATCCACAGGTGCCAGAACGAAATGTTCTGTTTTCTTTCCCATACTATATTCTAACTTTGTCAGTTGACATAAGACCTTTTTTTTTTTTTTTTGCCTATAAAGTCACAGAAACCTAGTTGGAAGGAGGGATTCTAGCACACTCCAGAAGAGCAATATTGCTTTTGGACCATTTTGAATGAGAATTGCTATTACTTATTTTAATTAAATATTTTGCTTCTGTACAGTTTCAACCACAGTGAGTTTAAGATTCTGAATTTGTCCTGACTACTTAGAGCTTCATGGAATGAAATCAGTCTTAGCTACAAGATAACTCATATGTCTTAAGTCCTGTTTTCTCATGAAGAAAATCGTTTGATTTATATTCATAAGTAAACATTTTTGGAAAAGTGGTTTAAATAAGCCACTTTTTCATTGATTTGGTTGTAATCAATTTTTGTTCTTCCAGGGGAGGTTATGGATCCAACTATGGTGAAAAATGTTTCGAAAAGTCAAAAAGCGACACAGTAGTAGCAGTTCCCAAAGTAGTGAAATCAGTACTAAGAGCAAGGTAAGGGTGGGGTGGAGTTTAGAATTGAGTCACTAGGCAGCCAGTTAATTTGTTTGTATTCATAATAGAAACTCCACATAGAATATTTATCATAGACTCATTGCATGATATTCTTTAAGTGTTGTGAACATTTAATTTTATAATTTTAAGGATTAGACCTAGTTCCACTTTGGATAATGTTCTATTTTGTTTTTTCAGAAGTCATTGAAGCCATTAAAATAAATCAGGTACAGCATGCAAGTGGGCCCTTAACAATGAGAGCTGACAATTTCCAGACTTCTTCTAGAAGTCACTTCAGTTCTCTCAGATGCTAAATTGTAGAAGAATTGTCGCTCTTCATCTGTGATGGGAGTTTCCAAATACTACCCAAACAGCAGTGGGAGTTGTTCAACTGTGAACTTAGAGGTAGGGATGCCCCCAAAGAAAGAGGTTTACACCCAGGGGTCTAGGAGCAGTACTCTTGAACTTTAGAGTTTTGAGAAATTTTGTTTACTGGAATGGGAGGAGAATAAACAGCCTAGCATGCCTGACATAACATCATAGATTTAGAGTTAGAAAGGACCTTAATTCAGCTCCTTCATTTTACAGTCGAGGAAACTGAAGTCTAGCAAGATTAAGGTCATACAGGTGACAGAGCTAGATATTGTATATGGCTATATTATCTCATATTCACAGAGGAAATAGGAAGATAAATGAATAATTCTGATAGTCGTGATTTGGAAGAAAGGTTGCTGGATTTAGAGCCAGAAGACCTGGGTTCAAGTCCTGACTTTGCCACTTAGTATAAGTGTGATCTTGGACAAGCCCTTTCACTTCTCTGAGGTACCTGAATTATGTAACCTCTGTGGTCCTTTTCAGGTTTAGACTTCTTATCCTATGATTTTTTTTTTTTGACAAAATCTAACTGATGAAGATGAGAACATCTAATCCTGAACCAACCACTTCATTTTCCTATTCACAGTTTATGAAGACTGATTTAATAATTCAGTGAATACTTATGGCCCAGAACTGAATAAGAGACATGTAAAAGTGAATAGACATGAACCCTGTTCTCATGGACCTTTCTGATCAGCAGGTTTTCAAAGTAAAATTTTCTCCTTATAGGGATTCTTAGTTTCAGGAAGACATTCTATGATAAGTGTACTTAGTGGTAGAGAACCTTCCATCATTTTTGTCTACTGATGTTCTACCTGTCTTTCAAAGCGCAACTCAAATTCCGCTTTCTCCATGAAACCTCTCGATTCCCTCTCTTGCCCTACATTTCTCCTGTCCTTTCAGCCAGAATCATTTGACTTCTGGATTCTAACATAAAAATCCTGTTTATGAAAGCACAGAAAAGTGTGGAATAGAATATACTCTCCATTCTAGTCACTACATTGCAGGCATAGTTCAAATCAACATTTTGGACACCTGTTATTAAAAATTCTTCACTATAGTTGATACTTATGAGAATGCAGAAGTCCTTGCCATTGGTCTCTTCCTAGAAATAGTTTATAACAGAGCTAGGGAGGAAAAAAAAAACATGAAAGAGTGAGTAATACAGAAGATATGCAGAAGAAACATACTGATTTCCTCATTACAAAGAACCAAGGGACTAGGGGGGCAGAATGTTGTCAAATGCAATCATTGTGTTTAGTTTCTTCTTTGTCTTTATAAGAAGAAATGTTTTTATTTTTTAAATAATTTGTGCCAAATTTGTAGTAACTATTATAAATGCTGTGAAACCTAGAAAAGGGAGAGTTGTAGGAAGTTTGTAAGATAGATGATAGAATGTTATTGCTATTGTGAATATATATAAAAAGATGTTGCTATAATTACATAAAAGATAGAGATTAGGAGATTATAATAAACTGAGAGTACAGATAATGCAAATCATTCTCAGGCTTGCTTTTGTCCCCCTGCCTGTCCTCTTAATTTCCCTGCTAGGACTTAGAATCTGAGGCCTGCTTTGCCTTTATATCTGCAACGAACTTCCTGTGAACATGAGGACTTCTTATGTGTTGTTTTTCCCCATTAGAATGTTAGCTCCAGAAAAGTAGGAATTGTTTCATTTAAAAATTTGTCTTCCTAGCACTCAGCACAGTGCTTGGCATATAATAATTACCATTAATACTTTGCCATTCCTGAAAGACGTGGGACCTGTTAGGTTTTGAAGTATTTATAGAATTTAAATATATTAAGAAGAGAAAAGATAGGTCCAGGTCTAGCATTCAGCCTATGAAGCAGTTAATCAATATTCATTTACTAAGTGTTTCCTGTGTCTCAGTCCCCTGTATTCACACTTAAGAATGATATTTTCATGGAGAAATAAGAGGATCATTGTAACTAGAACCAAATCACGGAATGTTAATGCTCCCAGCAACCAAAGAGGTCGTCTTGTTTTTCCCCCTTTTACAAAAGAGAAAACTAAATTTAGGGAGAGGACCTAAGGAAGTGATATGAGAATAGCTCTGAATTTGGGAGCCTAGGTAAGCTCAACTCCTGGTTCTGTCACTGAACACTTCTGTGACCTTGAGCGAAGACATGTTGCTTATGAGCTTTAGCTACATCTGTAAAATGGAGGGGTTGAATTAATTCGATCTCTAAGATCTCTTCCATTTGTAACAATTTGCAGTTCTTTGATTTTAATCAGGGTGGTCTATTTTTTGACATTCAGTATTTTTCTGATTTGTGTCGAGTTAAGCAGGTAATTTATAGCACAACAGATATTCCTAGTTTAGCCAGAATAAATTGTTAGAAAAGAAACAGAAATGTCTACCTGTGTTAAGCTTGAAAGCTTAGTAGAATTTTGTGCTGTTATTGAAATCTTTCGCTACCATGTATTGTCTACCTAAGATAAGGCAGTTTGATCAGGGAAGCTATTATAAATAAAAGTATTCAGAATTTAGAATGGCTGTTTTCTATGTTTTCAAGACTTCAGGACTCTTCAGCAGCTTTTTAGTAAGCATCTTTCAAGTACAAAACCCTGTGCTAGAGTTGTGTTGGTATTTTATAGTTACCTGCCCTGAGAGAGAAAGCATACTTATAACTCGGGGAACAGAAAAGAGGGGAGTCAGGTCTATACATTCCATCCTCACATTCTCTGTACTTCCCTCACTCCTGGGTCCCTTGTCAGTTGCCAACATCAGTTTCAAGAGCACCAGTTTTTATCAGACCACTGACAATTAGATGTTGCTATCTTTGCTTTGCTTTGACAGTAATCAGGGTGGAAGCAGGAAGAAGCCCTGCCAGCCTCCAGGACTGCAGTCAATGTTTTCTGCTATATAAAAGAGGAAGAGAAGGTTTCCTCATCTCTTGTTCTCTTTGTAGAGATAGAATCTGGGTTGTTTTCTCCCTAGCCTATGGGAATTGAAAGAAGAGGAGCACATCGAGGTCCAACTCCACTCATAGGAATTGAATTCACCCCAGAAGGCAGTGTGACATTTATAGTAACCAGCTATGATTCATGAAGGCATATTTTGAGACTAGACATATTGAGAATTCCAGATTTTGTTGGAGTGTGCCCAAAGAAATAGCTATTGAAGTATATAGCAAAAGTTGGATTCCTCAGAATAAATGTTTTCAAATGCAATAAAATATTTTCATACAGGAACAGCTAGATGGCGCAGTGGATGGAGAACCAGCCCTGGAGTCAGGAGAACCTGAGTTCAAATATGTCCTGAGATACCTAATACTTACTAGCTGTGTGACCTTGGGCAAATCACTTAACCCCAATTGCCTTAATTTTTTTTTTAACTTATATCAAATATAATATAAGAGAGTTTGTTGGTATGGTTCTGTTTATGTATTGATAGTTAAGTATTTTGAAATATTTGAGTGGATAGAATATTGTGGTTGGTCTCATTTTGATTAAAATGGCCGAATTTGGAAGGCTCTATATAATTGATTAGTAGAGACAAAGAAACACTTCTTTAGAAGTGTTAATAGAATTACAAAATGAGCAGAGATTCATTATGTAAATATTTAGATTATTTTTGATATTTTGAATTTTTAATTAATTTTATTACCATCATTCATCTTAGTTGACCTGGTTTTTAACTGAAACCAGTGAATGTATTTAGCTGCAATAAAGTAAACAAAATGTTCATTATTACATTTAACAAGTTTTTTTTATGTATTTTACCTAACTGTATTTCACCCCCACCCCCAACCAAATTCCTATTTTCCCAGTCTGTAGACTCTAGTCTTGGTGGACTTTCAAGATCAAGTACTGTAGCCAGCCTAGATACAGATTCTACCAAAAGCTCAGGTATGTAAACTGGTCTGTTTCTTCATTGGTTAAAAAGGGGGTTGAGAGTTGAATTGGATAGCTTGTGAAGGTCTTTCATTTTCTAGATCTGTGATCCTGCTCAGTCTTTTTTATTTTATTAAAAAATATCAATATAATACTGCACATTCCAGTAGTTTTTTGTTGCATTGTGCTGAATCTCTGCATTGTCTCATGTGTGGTTTTTATTTTTATTTTTTTTTTATTTTTGACTGGGTATAGAGACAAGAGGGAAGAAGCCCTGTTTATTTACATACAATATGGAGGAATATTGATTGTTAGATGACTAGATTGTCAGAGGGCTAGAGTAAATGGTGAGAACTCCATTCTGAATGTCATGAATAAAAAAAAAGATTGGGAAATGCAGGTAAAGATATCATAAAAATAAACCAAGAAATGTTAGGAAAGGAATTCTAGTGTTAATCAGCCAACCAGTATTTTTTAACTTCTTCCTCTGTGTTAGGCACCATGCCAGCTATTGAGTACAAAGAATGAATTAATTCTTCTTCTAATGGGGGAGGCAAGTACAATAAAAATATTTACACATAATATGAAAGGAAAGAAAACATATAGGTAAAATAGATAACTGTAGCATGGTTTGGGAGGGAAATCATTGTTTTTTGGAGGGATCAGGAAAGGCCTTTGTAGAAGATGGTATTTCAACTACATCTTAAAGAGTAAGGGTGTTCCCTGGGGGTGAAGTGAGAGCATTCCCAGAATATAGGATGGCTGTTCCTTCTTTTCCAATTTCCTTGTAACTTACTTCCTCTCTTCCTACTCCAACCCCTGAATGCAATCCAGTGACTGCCACTGGCCTCCATCCCTCTCCTTGAACACTACACTCCATCTTCCAACTCCAGGTATTTTCTTTGGCTGTCCCCTATCTCAGGAACCCTCTCATTCCTCATCTCTTTCTCCTGCCCTCCCTGATATCCTTCAAGTCAGGAAAATCTGAAATTTTTCCTGATCTGTGTCACAAGTTGGGTCAAAAGGTTGATTTTCCTATTTATTTTTCTTTTGAAATTTAATTTAGTTTTAGTTTTAGTTTTTTTTTAAATATATATTTTAAGTTCCAGGCTTTCGTCTTTCCCTTCCCACCCTAAATTAGAAAAGGCTACCATTTGTCATAGATACATCTATGTCTATACACAAATATGTAAAAACACTATGCATAATTTTCTTTAGCACTTTTCTCTATGGAAATGGATAGCATCTTCCTTCATAGGTCCTTTGTAATTGATTTGAATATTTATAATACCCACAATAACTTAGTCATCCATAATTATATTTCAGACAATATTGCTGTTACTTTACCCAATATTCTCTTGATTCTGCTGATTTCATTCTTCATTACTTCATGCAAGTCTATGTTTTTCTGAAATCAACCTGTCCAATAATCTTAGAGGATAGTAGTATTCCATCATGACCATATAACACAATTTATTTAGCCATTCCCCACTTGATGGGCATATCCTCAGTTTCCAGTTATTTGTCCTACCACAAAGAGAGCTGCTATAAATATTTTAGAACATATAATCTATTTTCTTTTTTTCCAAATCACTTGGAAAAGAGACCTGTTGGTCTAGGCTAAAGGAGGGTATACATAAAGACAGTTTTTTTTAACTCTTTGGGCTTAATTCCAAATTATTCTGCAGAATGGTTGGATCATTTCACACTTCTAATAGTGCATTAGTGTTCCAGTTATTCCACATCCTCTCCAACATTTGTCATTTTTCCTTTAAATCATTTCAACCATTATGATAGGTGTGAGATGATAGCCCAAAATTGTTTAGGGTTTTTTTTTAAATTTTATTAAAGCTTTTTATTTGCAAAACATACGTATGGGTCATTTTTCAACATTGACCCTTGCAAAGCTTTCTGTTACAAATTTTCCCTCCGTAGCCCCCACCTCTCCCCTAGATTGCAGGAAGTCTACTACATGTTAATTATGTTAAAGTACTTGACAAATCAAATATGTGTATACGTATTTTTACAGTTATCTTGCGGTATAAGAAAAATTGGATCTACAAGAAAAAAAAATCTAAGAAGGGAAACATAATGCAAGCAAACATCAATAGAGAGCATGAAAATGTTATGTTGTGGTCCATATTCATATCCCTCTCTTTGTGTGTATATGGCTTTCTTCATCACTGAACAATTGGAACTAGTTTGAAACATTTCATTGTTGAAGAGAGCCATGTCCGTCAGAATTGATCATCATGTAGTCTTGTTGCTGTGCATAATGATCTCCTGTTTCTGCTCATTTCACTCAGCATCAGTTCATGCAAGTCTCTGCAGGCCTCTCTGAAATTCTCCTGCTGCTCGTTTCTTACAGAGCAATAATGTTCCATAACATTCATATACCATAATTTATTCAGCCATTCCCCAATTGATGGGCATCCATTCACTTTCCAGTTTCTAGCCACTACAAAAAGGGCTGCCACAAACATTCTTGCACATGTGGGTCCCGGAAAGCTACCTTTTTAAAAAAAAATTGGTGTAGATATAAATAACTTTTAAAATTTTACTTTCATAGTATATTATTTTTCCAGTTACATGTAAAGATACTTTTCAACATTCATTTTTATAAAAAACAGGCATAACTTGCATTTTTCTAATATAGCAATTAGTGCATTTTTTTTTCCAAATGACTACAATAGCTTTCATTTGTTCATCAAAAAAACTGTTCATCTTCTTTGGCCATTTATCAATTAGATGATGTAGCTGATCAAAATGTTGATTTTTCTTCCTGATAGTCTCCTAAATAAATTTGAAGTGAGTACTTGAGAAAAGATTTCTCTAAAGCAAATTCAACTCCTTCCTTTAGCATTATTATCTCCTAAATAAATCCCAAGTGAGTGCTTGAGGAAAGATTTATCCAAAGCACATTCATCTCTTATAGGGCTGAAATCCTCCTTCTTCCATCAGGATTGTTGACTATGGAATCTGTCAAAAAGTCTGGCTCTCAGAGTAAAAACTGTTAGAAAGAATATTGTTCAGCTTGAATTCCATTGTTTTCTTATCAGCTAGTTGCCTTCAATTTTTAAAAATTATGTAGATTGTTTGATAAACCCAAAGACCCCAGCTTTTGGGATAAGTACTCACTATTTGGCAAAAACTGCTGGGAAAATTTGAAACTAGTGTGGAAGAAATTAAGGCTGGACCCACACCTAACACCACACACCAAGATAAGATCTAAATGGGTTCATGATGTAGATATAAAGAGTGATATTATAACCAAATTAGAGGAACATAGGATAGTTTACCTCTCAGACTTGTGGAAATGGAATAAATTTATGTCCAAAGAAGATCTGGAACTCTTAATTGAACACCAGATAGATTATTTTAGGTTAAAAAGTTTCTGTACAAACAAAACAAAACAAAATGCAGACAAGATTAGGAGGGAAGCATCAAATTGGGAAATCATCTTTACATTTAAGGGTTCTGATAAAGGTCTCATCTCTAAGATATATAGAGAATTGTCTTGTATTTATAAGAATTCAAGCCACTCTCCAATCGATAAATGGTCAAAGGATATGAACAGACAATTTTCAGAGGATGAAATTAAAACTGTTTGTAGTCATATGAAAAGGTGCTCCAAATCACTATTGATGAGAAAAATGCAAATTAAGACAACTCTGAGGTACCACTACACACCTGTCAGATTGGCTAAAATGACAGGAAAAGGTAAAGATGAATGTTGGAGGGGATGTGGGAAGACTGGGACTCTGATGCATTGTTGGTGGAGCTGTGAACGGATCCAGCCATTCTGGAGAGCAATTTGGAGCTATGCTCAAAAAGTTATCAAACTGTGCATACCCTTTGACCCAGCAGTGTTTCTATTGGGCTTATATCCCAAAGAGATTTTACAGGAGGAAAGGGACCCACATGTGCAAGAATGTTTGTGGCAGCCCTTTTTGTAGTGGCTAGAAACTGGAAACTGAATGGATGTCCATCAATTGGAGAGTGGCTGAATAAATTATGGTATATGAATGTTATGGAATATTATTGCTCTGTAAGAAACGACCAGATTTCAGAGAAGCCTGGAGAGACTTGCATGAACTGATGCTCAGTGAAGTGAGCAGAACCAGGAGATCATTATTCACGGCAACAACAATACCATATGAGGATCAGTTCTAATGGGCATGACTCTCTTCAACAATGAAATGCTTCAAACCAGTTCCAATTGTTCAGTGAAGAGAGCCATATACACCCAGAGAGAGGGATGT
>JAJPUD010001768.1:325396-349399 GCA_023553655.1 Myrmecobius fasciatus
GGGGGGGGATACAGTGAATCCTCAATACAGGAAAGAATGTTAAGTTAATGTAACAAAAAAAGTATGGGAAGAAGACTAGTATTTCAATTTGTCACTATTTTGAAAGTGTTAGTTTTTCCCCTTCTCTTTTTAAATTTAAAAATGGAAGAGATATTTTTAAGGCCTTAATTTATCTTCTAGTGATCTTTATTTATAATAACATGAGTCACTAACAAATAAATTGGTTCAGTAGTATTTAAATCTACTCTTGCATTTAAAGAATTTTTCTTCCTTCTGATTATCTATGAAGTTATAATAACAAATTAGTTTCTATTTGGGAAAGGAGGAATGAAATGTAACTGAAATGAGAATTTCCACTTCTATTCAGTACACATTTCTGAAGTGCCTTCTAAGGGTGAGGCAGTGAATGAATTCCCATATTTATTAAGGGCCTATGAAGCTCTGGGTGCCCTGGGAGCTGTCTTTGCAACAACTAAGTTAGATCTGGCCCTGTCCTTAAGGAGTTTATGTGCTTGGGATGAGGGTGGGGGCAGAATGTAACATATAAATAATGTAATTTTAGGAGAGGGGAGAGCATTAGCAATTGGACAGTCAGGTCAGACTTCCATAAGAGGTGGCGCCTGGACTGAGCCTCCCCTATAGACAAAGATAGAGAAGTAGTGCTAAAAGGGTCTGGTCAGACCACTGGTTCTCTGCAAAGGCTGAGATTCTGGTTGTCTGGAATACAATTACTTACTTTTTAAGTATTAAGTAATACAGAGTAAGTCTAAAAGAGAGATTGGGGCTCAGTTAAAGAGATTTTGAAATACCAGACGAAGAAGTTTGTCTTTTATCTGAGGCAGTGGGAGCCACTGAAGATTTGTGAGCAACTGAAAAACAAGGTTAAAGGCTGTGGTTATTTTCTCAGCTTCGGGGAAGATGAATTGGAGAACCCTAGATAGAGAGTGAGAGAGAAACTATTATGATTAGTGCAGGTGAGCAATGATGAGAATCATGTATAGGATACTAGTATCCTCGGTAAAAACAAAGAAGTTTGCAGGTTTGAGGAGAACTTGATGTTCTATTTTGCATGGATGGAATTTGAAATGATCACAAGATAAGTAGGTGGGAATGTCTAGCAAGGAGCTAGTGGGAGGGGACTGCAATGAAGGAAAATTTAGAGCAAGTGTTCCTGCTGCTAAAATTAACTGAACTTTATTGTTTTCAATTAATAGGGCAGAGTAACAGTAACTCTGATACCTGTGCAGAATTTCGAATTAAATATGTTGGTGCCATTGAGAAACTGAAACTCACTGATGGGAAAAGTCTTGAAGGGCCACTGGATCTAATAAATTACATCGATGTGGCACAGGTAAAAAAAAAATGTTTGTGTAAGAGACAGAACTTGTAGTGTATATGGTCTTGACATCTCAACTCCTTGCTTTTGGGTAATCTTAATGAATTCTCTTGGCTTTGGGGAGGGGGTGTATTCTTGAAGGATCAATTACAACTCAGTCTACTAGATGGCAGTGTTTCCATGGGTTAATTCTCAAATCATGGTTCCAGCAGGTGTTTTTTTTTTTTTTTTTTTTTTCCCCCTCTTGTTTTGTTTTATTTTCTTGAGAAGTAATTGGAGTTAGGTGAGTATCTGGAATTGGATTTGAACTCAGGTCCTCCTTACTTCAGGACTGGTGCTCTATCCAATGGGCCATCTAGCTGCCCTGCCCATCCAGCATTTTTTTTTTTTTTTTTAATTTATTAGTAATCAGTAACTATTTGAGTATTGCCTACTTGGCAGTGTTTAAAAAATGTTAGGAACAAAAGAAGATATAAGATATAGGAAAAATTTTTGTATCCAACATTTAATTGTTTTATTTTTCTTTCCTTAAGTTTTTCCGAGAATTTTCTATTAGAATAATTTTGGTTACCAGATTTCTTTCAGTAAAATCAGAAATCTTAACATGAACAATGTGGGACTTATTTTTTCTTATCTATGTATATTTGTGCAAGGGTCTTGTTTTTGTTTTTGTTTTATTTTTAATGGAACAGGGAGGAGGGAGAAAAGAGAAAATAAATTCTTGTTAATATAAAAATAAAATTTCTCATCTTAGAAATTGATCACAATTTTCATTTCCTTAAAACCTTAGCCATAATGCTATTGACATATCAGTTGGTGAGAGTGAAAAAGAAGATATAATATATATCAAAGTAAATCAGTTTTTTAGTAATCTGTGAAATTGAATTAATCTGTTATTTCAATAAAAAAAGATAACTTCTTATAATGGTTAAAGATATAAAATATGTCAATGGTAAAGCAAATCACTTTTTTAAAAAATAATCAGTGAAATTGAATTAATCTTATTATTTCAATAGAAAAAGATACTTCTGTTAATGGTTTCTTTAGCCATTTATTTCCATATTAATGTAATATTACATAGATTCTCTAGTCATTAATTATGGTTAATTGGCTATTTTTGTGTTAATATTTTCTATTTTAATTATATGATTAACATTTTAAATCATTGTAACACTGTTAATATTAAATTGTGATGATAGATTTATTTCTGTGGCACTAAATTAGTTCAATCTAGTATGGTAGAAGTTTCATTTAATCTGAGCTACAACAGTTTTTCTTCAAAAATTAAGTTTAGAGCACTGTTGTTGCTGCTATGGCTATAACTATAGGAAATGATTCATGTCTATATAAAACAGTATGCTAATGCTGGATAATTAAGGCCTTTCCTTTAGATTATTGTCCACATAATGTAACAGGAATTTTCATTATTTTAAAAACTAAAGCACAATTTTTTTTTTACTTTTACAGTACTTTATATTTTCCCAATTAAATGTAAAAATGGCTTTTAACATTCTTTTTTTTTTTAAAAAAAAAAGCTTTTTATTTGCAAAACATGCATGGGTAATTTTTTTAACATTGACCCTTGAAAAGCCTTCTGTTCCAAATTTTTCTCTCCTTCCCCTCACCCCCTCCCTTAGATGGCAGATAGTCCAATACATGTTAACTGTGTTAAAATATGACAAGTCCAATATATGTATGCATATTTATACAGTTATCTTGCTGTACAAGAAAAAGTAGATCTACAAGGAAAAAAAATCCTGAAAGGAAAACAGAATGCGAGCAAATATCAACAGAAAGTGTGAAAATGTTATGTTGTGGTCCACACTCAGATCCCACAGGCCTCTCTCTGAGGGTAGATGGCTTTCTTCATCACTGAACCATTAGAACTGGTTTGAAACATCTCATTGTTGAAGATAGCCATAACATTCATTTAAAAAATTTTTGAGTTCCAAATATTCTTCCACTTTCCTGTTCTTCCCCACTTCCTGAGATTACCAGTCTGTTATAGATTATACCTGCACAGTCATGCAGCCATGATGTGAAAGAAGACCCAAAGAAACAAATAAAACATGAAAAAAAAATACACTGAAAAATGTTTTTTGTTGATCTGTATTCAGAATTAATCAGTTTTTTCTCAGGATTTCGATAGTATTTTTTATTATGGGTCCTTTGCAGATGTCTTCTGAAAGTAGCTAAGTCATTCACAGTTGATCATCACAATATTGCTTGTTACTGTACAATGTTCTCCTGGTTCTTCTTTCTTCTATTTTCATCAGTTCATGTAAACCTTAAGTTTTTCTAAAATCACCATGCTTGTCATTTCTTACACACAATAATATTCCATTGTAATAATATATCACAATTTGCTCAGCCATTCCTCAATTAATGGGCATCCCCTCAATTTCTAATTCTTCGACACCACAAAAAGAGTTGCTATTAATATTTTTGTACACACAGTCCTTCCACCCTTCCTGTATGTGACTATAGATAAATTTGATTTCTTTATATGAAAGCTACCTGTTCACATCCTTGACTGTTTATCATTTGGTGAATAACTTAATTTCTTATAAATTTAATCCCATTCTCTATATGTTTGAAAGATGAGATTTTTATCAGAGATGCTTGCTGTAAAAGTTTTTCTATTAAAAAAAGTTTGTATAAAACATTCTAAATTGCTCATGTCAATGTGAATTTTTTTGCTAGTGTCCTAAAATATTATCAGTAACATAAAAGGCATTTTCTTCTGTTCTTTTTAAAAGTTGCTTTATTACATAAAAATGCAAAATAATTTTAGTGACTAAGAAGTCAAACATTGGCTGTGATCACTAGGAACCCTAACAACTGCCTGGGGAAATCTAGGTTTTGTGAAACTTTGAAATCAAGAAGTGAAGTGTGTGCATGTGATTTAGCTAATTTTTCTGTGACACTGGTTACCAAACAGTCCACTCCTGGTTTATGGAAATGATGCTGAATGTTATCAGTATAGAAATTTTCTCAGAGAATTATGCCCCATTGTTATAGAAAAGAGAATCACCTCCCAAAAAGAAAAGACTTAAACATTGCTCTAATGTAACAGATAAATCTGGAGGAAAGATGATGAAGCTAAATAAAAATTTACTTTCTTGTTCTTGATAAATTAAAACAAAGAATTGAATATTTGTTTGTAAAAGTAAATTTTTTTTTTGGGGGGGGGAATCACTTTTTTCAGGTGAACAATCTGTCAGCCTACCTGAACTGAATATATCTGATGTGCAGGTTATGCTTTAAAGAAATTTATAGAATTTTGTTGATATGAGGCAAAGTTTGGCCATACTTCCTAATTATTTCATTGTTAATCATAGGCTGAGAGTTCTTTTCAGAAAGGTTTTTTTAATCCACCAGACCAAAAAATTAATTTACCTTAAAATTCATCAGGTTCCATGATTATAAATCACTCTTATAATTAAAAAGGTTCAAATAAAGACAGTATTCCAGTGAAAAACAGTGGATAAAAATCACACATACAAAGAATGTGGGAAGATGAACTTTTATCCCCACAAATCTGGGAATAATGGAGAACAAATTAACAAAAATATTTAATTGTGAAATGAGTAAGATTTTTGATTCACGAGAAACTTTCACTGTACATCTTGCATTCTTTGGGATTTGGATTGCAAGATTATTTCATGATGCTCTTGTAAGCACTGGACAAGGGGAATAAAGCTTAGAGACTCTGGAATTTTCATGTAGAACTTTGAGGGTAACTATTTTTCTTTTTTTTTTTTTTCCTTTGAACTCAAAGCAAGATGGAAAGTTACCATTTGTTCCTCTGGAGGAAGAGTTTATCATGGGAGTTTCTAAATATGGCATTAAAGTATCAACATCTGATCAATATGTAAGTTTATCGTATCTTTTAAATATAATTTGAAAGGAAAAAAATTACCAGAGACACATTTGTTAAACATCTAAATTAAACTAAAAAAAAATTTAAAACATCTAAACTAAACTGAATCAAACACCTAAAAAAATCTCTTAAAACAGATAGTCCTCTGCCTGGCAGCAGGAAAATATTTTTCTGGATCCCTTTACCCCATTTTGTAATATCTTTTCAAGGGCCGTGGGATCATTATGAGCGATCTGTGTCCACATACAAATGATCTGTACTAATTCCTCAATATATACCTTCTGTGGACTGAAAGTCTCACGTAAATATGTCTTTCTTTATAGTATCACTTTAAAAAAAATTTTAACATGCTATTATCATTAATAAAATATAAAACACAAATTTTTGATAAGCTTTTGTCAGTTTTCCAATTGCTAGAAACAATTAGCATAATGATAAATGTGTTAAGGACTATGAATTTTGTTTTTTTTTTTTTTTTAAAAGAAAGCTCTCCTTGAAAAGATTGGTTTTATTGGTAAAGAATGCACAGTTCCTGTCCCTTTGGTACTTACACTTTAGGGAGAGGGATAAAATGTACAAATATCCATTGCTGTATGTTAGAAGCGCATTAAAGAGGTAAAAAGGAAAAGTGCTCTGGTAGGTCTAAGGGAGATTTGTTAAAACTAGGCAAGAACATCAGGAAAACTTTCCCTTCTTGTCTGATGCCTTTGAAGGAGTTAGTAATAAGGGGCCATTCTGTAGGTAAAGGGAACTGGTTCATATCAGCAACTGGACTCACAGGGATCCTTGGAGTATTTTCACCAAAATAAGAAAGAAGGCTGTGCCTTTAAGAAAGAAGGGACCTTTTAGGGTGGTTATTTCATTTTTATTATCAATATACATTGGGAAGTAAAGTTCAATTGATTTTCACAGAATTCATAGTTGGGGATGAGATATATTGATATGTTTAAAGTGGACTACAAAGACTGACCAGTAGAGGGTGCGATTTTAAGGCTTTTAAAAGCATTACATTTCCCTTTGCCCAAATTTGTGTCTATTATGTTGAGAGATTCTGTGAGAAACTTAGGTTCTTGTGTCCTCAGAAGCAGCTTTTATAACAGCTTTGATAATTCTTGATTTCCCCCTCACTTTTGCAGGACGTTTTACACAGACATGCTCTGTATTTAATCATCCGGATGGTGTGTTATGATGATGGTCTCGGAGCAGGAAAAAGCTTACTGGCCCTCAAGACCACAGACACAAACTATGAAGAGTATAGTCTGTGGGTGTACCAGTGTAACAGTCTGGTAAGGTTTGGGTTGATTTCATCTCCTCCCTATGCCTCACTCCTATCCCCAATTTTTTACTAGCTAATCCAAACCAAGAAGTAAAACTAAGAAACTTTTTGGTTAGTTTTTCAAGGCCTAGGGTGAGAGCACAATCCTGGAGGCTTGGGTTAACTATCCATGTCTGAGATCCTTTGGAAAATTTATTGTATTAAATAATAATCCTATTTTTAAACTATTATAAATATCTTTTAAACTAATGAATGCTTTTAGTAACGTAGTTTTGTCTTTTTACTATTTTACATAACACAGGAACAAGCACAAGCTATTTGCAAAGTTTTAGCCACAGCTTTTGATTCTGTATTAACAACTGAGAAATCATGAATTCCTGCTAGAATGGAAGATAACTAACTTCATTTGAAGAATCCAGCATTCAGAATGAAACAGAAGGTGAACTTTTATCTTCCCTGAAGAATAAAGAATCCTCATTCCTCATAAAAAAGAAAATGCATTTTTAAAATACTGATCATTTCAACTCTGCAAATGTAAAATTTTCTTAGCTCTCCAAAGCATTTCTAAAATCCAGTTGAGTGTTATGACTGTCAATGAAATGAACTTTCTCCTTGAATTATAAAAAGCCTGCATGCTGAATTTTACCCCTTAGCTTATTCAGCTTAGGACCAGAAAGTGTTGTGTAAAAACATTTTAATGTATAATAAACATTGCAACCTAACTTACCTTGCCAAAGTTGAATGTATTCTAGAGCTGTTTATTATTGAAATGATATGGTGAAATGAGAGGGAGGTTTGGATGGGGATTAAAATTGTATATCTTACAATATAAGAGACTGAAGCAGAGCTCTGAGCCAATGACACTTTATTAAAGGGTCCACGGTCCTCTCTAATTAAGTGGACCTCAAACTTTTATTTATAAAGGTTGAAATCCAAATATGAAAAGGAGGCATGGTGAAATACAGAATCTCATTGGTTGACCTATGAGGCATAAGCAAAAATGATTTATCAGTAGGGTCACAAGTGAAGCAAGGAATATCTCTACTATCTAGGTAGTCACAAGATGGTCACCTGCTTGTATTGCACAAGAGAAAATGGTCTAGAGGAACAAAAATAAATTGGAGGACTTTGCATATAATTAAGCCACCTCTCCCACCATGGGCTTGATAATCATGACAAGGAAAAACAAGGATGGAGGACCTCTAGTTAACTTCCTATAATTAATCAAGTGAACTAACAATCTGCAGTTCACAGTTCTTGGGTCTATTATACAGAAGTTATAATCACTATTCCTTTGGAGTCATATCAAATTGGGATAGAGTAGGGGCCCAAATGAGTTTTCTCATTTTTCCTCCCTTTGATCCAAAGAAAGACCCCAGTCTTGCAATTTAAATTCATGGAAGGCAATCTGCCACAGGCAACACAAAACCATAGGTGGGCAGTCAGTCCCCTTACTGAGGTACAAAGGTGACATGAGAGAAGAGGAAAATGGGCATAATTTATAACAAATTAATTATGTTCCATTTGATTAAACATTAATTCAAAATATTAAATGTCTAAAGTGACTCTTACCAACCAACAACAATGGGAACCTTTTGGTAAAACATGCCCTATGTAAATCAGGGGACCAGAGAGCATTTTAAAAAGCCTTTTGAATTTATAAAAGTGATTCATGCAATTTTGACAAACTGCCAATCCTATTGTGATAAAAGGCAACATCCCTGCACACAAACATCTAGACAGATAAATCTACCATGGAGTGGAGGACAGTAAGAAATAAGTTGAATTCTATGAACAAAGGAATTATGAATCATCATTATCAGTAGTGGAACAAATGCCAAAGCAGGAGACTGAAAAGGAAGATTTGAAGTTTGAATCACTGCAGGCTTAGGAGCAGGTGGATTAGGAATTGTTTGTGGAGAGGATAATGATAATGAAGGTTTTGTCCTTACTCATTATGTCATATGACTTGTTCAGGCTCAGAAACATTCTCTGAGCAGTCCTGTGGTCTTCTGGAGATCTCTTAATGCTGGATAGAGTGGGGCTTCAAAGCATCTTCTAGTGGATTTGCTTCTCCAATACAGCCACTTGTAGGAATTCTCTGTTGAAAACCTCTGACAAAATAGATCTTAATACAATTCTGGCTTACTATTACTATTACTATTACAATAACCAGGTCAAATGATGAGAGCTAGCCCAAACCTTAGTAGCATTGACATGAACATCACTAGAGAAGAGAATTTATATTTTTAAGTTGGAAAATTCAAATTACTAAAAAAAAAAATTCTGAACCCAAGTTTTATATTTAGGTTATATTTATATTACCTAATTTTGTTACAACTATTAATGCGAACTGAAAAAAATCATCACTTTATTTCTTTCTAATTACTTTCTTTTAGCTGCTCATCCCTCTGTAGCGAGAATGAAATTTTACTAGGGAATTATTAATAGAAGACATTTTTTTTAAAAGAACAATGATGACCCCTGACCCAGATGAATTCATTTTAAAGTTGCTGAAATAATGATGATGATTAGAATTTTTTTTTCCTCTTTTGAACTTCTGTAGATATTTTTTTTTTTTTTGAGGCAATTGAGGTTAAGTGACTTGTCCAAGTGTTTGGGACCAAATTTGAACTCAGGTCCTTCTAACTTCAGGGCTGGTACTCTATCTACTGCACCACCTAGCTGCCCCATCTTTTGTACTTCTGAACCCTCCCAAGATATCTTGGGTAGATTTCTTTCTTAAGGACCAAACCTTAAACCAAAACAAATCTGAGTCTAATTGGCTACCAACAGATCCTAAGCCAAGTCCCATATGATCAATGTTTGGGTCCTGATTGACTCAGATCAAATGTAAATAGCAGTCATTTCCTCTTTAGCCAGAAACCCTGAGTGTCTTCTCCTCTCAGATTCATTTATTCATTTATTTATTTAGTTTAGTTTTTTTTTTTTTTTGGACTAAGTGAAAGAGGAGATTCTTTGCCTTAGTTGCAACCTAGCCTTAATCACTGAATAGGTGCAGCCGTAGTCAAATTGAGACCTGTTGAAGGCCTTAGTTTAAAAAGGCCAAGGTCTCCTTTTTCATCCAGGGCTATCTCCAGTTGTCCTGATCTATGTCTGGCCACTGGGCCCAGATGGCTCTGGAGGGGAAAGTGAGGCAGGTGACCTTGCACAGCCTTTCTCACTTAAATACAATTCACCTACATGCCGCTTGCATCACTTCTCTGATATGGTCCTCTTCAAGAAGGAAAGACAAATAACAATGACCTTACAGGTCATTTGATCCATGGACCTTCCCCACTTCCCATTATACAGGACAATCTGCTGATAAGGCTGCTGTCAAAACTAAGTGGCTAAGTCAGGACTCAAACCTGTCTAGAGCAATAAATATACTTAGATGAATCTGTGATCTCATTAAGGTAGGTACTTTCTTCCATAGTGCAGATCTTTTTCTGATTAGAGGATTCTTACCCTTGCCTTTCCAGAGATCCTTTACTGAGTATCTACCTGGTTTTCCTTCAGCAATTTGACTGGAGAGCTTTAAATTTTTCTTTCTCATTGCACCTCTTTTCTGGATAGTATTTCTTACGCATGAGTCACTAGTGACAATATGGTAGTCTAAAAACAACCAACACACATGACTGTGTTGCCTCTTTCAATCTTATATACTTTATTCAGTGAATATGCTGTTCTATGATTCAGAAGTGTAGAACTCAACAAGAATACTAATATTAAAAAAAAAAAAGATAATTTGTCTATTGAGAAGCTCATGACCACAAAAAAGTGCTTTATAATCTCCCAAATGCAATTCAGCCTGTGTTCATCTTTTTATTCAGTTCTGCTTTCAACTCCTTCAATACCCATGCAAAATAAATGTTCCAATTGGCTAACTCAACATACTGTACAGCCAAATATAGGTAACAATATTCTTCTGCAATCTTAAAGGAAGGAAAGGGACCCACATGTGCAAGAATGTTTGTGGCAGCTCTTTTTATAGTGGCTAGAAACTGGAAACTGAAAGGATGCCCATCAATTGGAGAGTGGCTGAATAAATTATGGTATATGAATGTTATGGAATATTATTCTTCTGTAAGAAACGACCAGCAGGACGATTTCAGAGTGGTCTGGAAAGACTTACATGAACTGATGCTGAGTGAAATGAGCAGAAACAGGAGATCATTTTACACAGCAACAACAATACTATATGATTATCAATTCTGATGGACATGGCTCTGTTTAACAGTAAGGTGTTTCAAACCAGTTCCAATTGTTCAGTGATGAAGAAAGCCATATACACCCAGAGAGAGGGATATGAATGTGTACCGCAATATAACATTTTCATGCTCTCTATTGATGTTTGCTTGCATTGTGTTTCCCTTCTCAGATTTTTTTCTTGTAGATTCTATTTTTCTTGTACAGCAAGATAACTGTATAAATATGTATACACATATTTGATTTGTCAAGGATTTTAACATAATTAACATGTATTAGACTTCCTGCCATCTAGGGGACGGGGTCGGGGGTAGAAGAGAAAAATTTGTAACAGAAAGCTTTGCAAGGTTCAATGTTGAAAAATTACCCATACATATGTTTTGCAAATAAAAAGCTTTAATAAAAATTAAAAAAACAATATTCTTCTGCTTAATTCTTAAAATGTGTATTATTGCATCAAATTCTTTTGAGTGATTATGAATCTCATTAGAAAGAACAACCTGAGGCTTAATGCAGTCAACTCAGTATCATGTGCCAACAGGAGAGTTTGAAGAATAACATTCTTTTCTATCTGGACCTTACCTGAAAATAACACATAACTAGCAAGAATTGTTCTGTTATGCTTACTTGATACTAATCATAGGATCACTGAAGAAAAGTTATTTTGTGGTTGAATTTTTCTTTTTTTTTTATAAAGCTTTTTATTTGCAAAACATATGAGTGACCTTTCAACATTGACCTTTGCAAAACAACTTTTTTTTTCCCAAGCTTTTCCTTTCCTTCCCCCCACCCCCCACCCCCCACCCCTAGATGACAGGTAATCTAATACATGCTAGATAGGATAAATTATATGACAAATACAATACATGTATACAATATCTTTACAGTTATCTTACTGCACAAGAAACATCAGATCTAGAAAGAGAAGAAGAAAAAAAACAACCTAAGAAGGAAAACAGAATGCATGGAAATATTCACAGAAAGCGTTAAAATGCTGTGTTGTGGTTCACTCTCAGTTCCCACAGGCCTCTCTCTGGATGTATATGACTATCTTCATCGCAGCACAACTGGTTTGAATCACATCATTGTTGAAGAGAACAATGTCCATCAAAATTGATCATCGTATAGTCTTGTTGCTGTGTATAATGTTCTCCTGGTTCTGCTGATTTCACTCAGCATCAGTTCATGCAAGTCTCTCCAATCCTCTCTGAAATCCTCCTGTTGGTCATTTCTTACAGAACAATAATATTCCATAACATTCATATACCATAATTTATTCAGCCATTCTCCAATTGATGGGCATCTTTTCAATTTCCATGTGGTTGAATTTTTCAAAGGATCTTCCAGATGATTCCAAAAAACACCTGGGAAAAGATCCCATTCTAGGGGAATCTTAAGGATTGCCTTTTGCAAGACTCACATGTGCAAAAATGTGTGTGGCAGCCCTTTTTGTAGTGGCAAGAAATTGGAAACTGAGTGGATGCCCATTAGTTAGAGGATGGCTGAATAAGTTATGGTATATGAATGTTATGGAATATTATTGTTCTATAAGAAATGATCAAGATGATTTCAGAAAGGCCTGGATGAACTGATGCTAAGTAATGGCAAAAACAAAATTATGTGATGATCAATTCTGATGGGTGTGGCTCTTTTCAACAGTGAGGTGATTCAGGCTAATTCTAATAGACTTGTGATGGAGAGAGCCATCTGTATCCAGAGAAAGGATTATGAGAACTGAGTGTGGATCACATCATAGTATTTTTACCTTTTTTGTTGTTGTTCTTTGCTTGCATGTTTTTTCCTTTCTTATTTTTTCCCCTTTGGATTTGATTTTTCTTGTGCAGCATGATAAATGTGGAGATATGTTTAGAAGAATTGCATATGTTTAACCTATATTGAGATTACTTGTTATCTAGGGGACGGGGAGAAGGGGGAAGAAAAATTTGCAACAAAGTTTTGTAAGGGTGAATGTTGGAAACTATTTTTGCATGTATTTTGAAAAATAAAAAGTCATTATTATTAAAAAGGATTGTCTTTTGCTCTATGAAGTTAAATATTTATAATCAGTAAATACTATCGGATCTTAACTTCTTTAAAATTATTAGACAATAATATAACTATGAAGATGTAGTCAGCTGTAGAAATAATTTGAGCAAATCTGCCTGGTCCTTTCTCATACTTTCCTCAAGACTAATCTTGATATGTATAGATCATTATCATAAGGATTTTATAAATGTGAGTAAACAGATGCATGGATTGGTAGTTGTGCACTTGATCTCTCGAGAATGATGTCTCTGCTTGCATGAATTGATGCTCAGTGAAGTGAGCAGAACCAGGAGATCATTATTCATGGCAACAACAATACTATATGACGATCAATTCTGATGGACATGACTCTCTTCAACAATAAAATGCTTCAAACCAGTTCCAATTGTTCAGTGAAGAAAGCCATATACACCCAGAGAGAGGGATATGAAATATGGACCACAACGTAACATTTTCATGTTCTTTATTGAGGTTTGCTTGCATTGTATTTCCTTTATCGGATTATTCTTTCTTATAGATACGATTTCTCCTGAACAAAAAAATGATGTGTGGCAATAACTATACATATATTCGATTTCCTAAGTATTTTAACATAATTATCATGTAGTGGATATCCTGCCATCTAGGGTAGGGGTGGGAAGTAGGGGGGAAAAATTTGTAACAGAAAGCTTTGTAAGGGGTAATGTTTAGGAATTACCCATACATATGTTTTGCAAATAAAATGTATTAATAAATAAATAAAAAAAATAGTGTTGGAAAGGGGAAGCAAGGAATTGTTGGCAATACTTTTATCAATTTCAAAGAATAAAAAAAAGAGAATGATGTCTCAAATGATGTCTTCAAAACTGTAGTCTCTAGCAGATTTCATGTATACTTACTTGTATACGTGGTTTGATCTAACAACTCTTCCCTTTTTGATCTTCTTTATTATGAGTTCAACTTTTTCATATGATAAACATACTAAATTATATTAGTTCCTCTGTCATGGGTTGTGATATGTTTATTATAGAAACACTGAAGGATCAACTATTATTTTTCATCTTTGTTGTCATTTCTTAATGTCTTTAGAATGATCTTGCTAAGATGAATTTTGCATCTTCATTTTTGTCTTGCTACTGGACTTACGATGACTTAAGATGCAATTCTATCTCATTTAAATCCAATTAACATGCAAGTCATCAACTGTGATATCATGATGTCATTAAAAATATTTTTAAGCAGAACCAGGAATACATTGTACACAGTAACAGCAAGAGTGTGCCATGATCAACTATGAAAGACTTGGTTCTTCTCAGGGTTCAGCGATCCAAGGCAATCCTAATAAACTTTGGATAGAATATGCCATCTGCATCCACAAAGAGAACTATGGAGACAGAATGTAAATCAACACGTATGTTCACTTTTTTTTTCTTCTGTTGTGCTTTTCCCCTTTTGTTCTGATTTTTCTCTCCCAAAATATTTATAAAGAAATGTGAATTTAAAAAGTGAATATACATATAAAAATAAAATATGTAGGAAAAAATGTTTTTTATTTTCAAAATACATGCAAAAATAGTTTTCAACATTCATCCTTGCAAAACCTTGTGTTCCAAATTTTTTCCCTTCTTTCTTCCTACTCCCTCCCCTAGACAGCAAGTAATCCAATATATGTTGAACATGAGCAATTCTTTTAAACATATTTCCACATTTATCATGATGCACAAGAAAAATCATATCAAAAAGAAAATTTAAAAAAACAAGCAAACAACAACAAAAAGATGAAAATACTATGTTGTGATCCACATTCAGTCCCATAGTCTTCTTTCTGCATGCAGATGGCTCTCTCTATCACAAGTCTATTGGAATTGTCCTGAATCACCTGTTGCTGAAAAGAGCCAAGTTCATATAGTGTCTTTTTTTTTTTTTTAGAAAATGATAACACTAGAATCAGAAATGTTAAAATATTAGAAATGTTGTTCACAATTTTTCATCATATTTCTTCATAATGTTTTGCAAATGAATTTAAATTTATAGCGTAAACTAATATCTTCCTTTGCTGCTAAATTTCTTCACTTAGCAGAGAGATTAAATACTTACTGGCTGAGGTAGGTATCTTGGCTCTTTTGGGCTTCTAATTTATTACTGGTGAAGTTTCTGTAGGAAAAGGAGTCAGTCCACATTGATGTCTTCTCTTCTAGCCACTTGCCAATATTTTATCAGTAGCTTATTTCCATGGGTCCAGACTGAGTTGTTTCATCTGTACCCAATCCAGCTCTTCTCATCTTTTTCCTTCTAACAGTACTGACTTACCTTTCCTGTAACTAGTTAATGCTCTAATAGAACAGAGCTATCAAGTTATGGTCAAATTCATTTGTAATATTGTTTGGTGTTTGCCAAATTTAATCCCTTCAAACTTTTTTCTCTGATAAAATAATCATGACACAATTACATGGATGCTACTGTGTATTAATTCAGTTTGAAGGACTTAGTTTTAAAAATATATATATATATATATATATATCTGGGGGCAGCTAGGTGGCGCAGTGGATAGAGCACCAGCCCTGAAATCAGGAGGACCTGAGTTCAAATCTGCTCTCAGACACTTAACATTCCCTAGCTGTGTGACCTTGGGCAAGTCACTTAACCTCAATTGCCTCAGCAAAAAAAAAAAAAAAATCTGTTATCCCTTGCAAAGGATAGCATATATGATGTAATTTTCTTCATGGTGTTTTTTTTCTCTTTATGTTTATGTAATTAAAGTGCATTATAAGAGTAAAAGTAATTTCAAAAAATTGATAATTGCATTTCAATCATTATATTCCTTTATAATTCTATGTATTTTTGTTATATATTAAAAAGTTATTCAGAGGAGTCTATAGGATTACCAGACTATTAAAAGGGTCCATGAGTAATAAAAGACAAAGACAAAATGGGCATTATATAAATGATGATTCTTGTTGCTTTTAGACAAAAAAAAAAAAATAAACCTAACTTGATTTACCTCCCTAGGGAGAGCACTTTTATATTTAACAATTTATTTCTGCTTTATTGTAATGAGGTCAATATTGATTTCCTCTCTCCCAACTCCCCCATTATTACCTTGTTCTGGTGAAAGGGTTTGTGTCACTTAATGAAGCTGTGATTTATGCCATGCAGGATTAACTAAGACAGACAAGTCATAGTGGAGAGTTCTAAGAAACGATGATCCCCTGGAGCAGGAAAAGACAAACTATTCCAGTATCTTTACTAAAAAAAACTATATGGTCAATACAGAAATCATATTGATTCTATATATACTTTGTAGCTAAATGAGAAGTTCTATTCAGTCAATTAAAACAAGACCGGGAGCTGACTATGGCTCAGATCATGAGCTTCTTATTGCAAAATTCAGACTTAAATTGGGAAAAGTAGGGAAAACCATCAGACCATATAGGTTTGACCTAAATAAGACCCCTTATGAATATAAAGTGGAGGTGATGGAATTATAGACAGGTCACAATAATCCTTCCTTCATTATAAGGTTAATCCCTCCATTTATGTTCTTTGGACTATCAGTTCTACTCTTCTTAAATCTAATTTTTTCCCTCTTCCCTCACCCCCTATATACTCTGATTCAATGATAGTGGATGACTTTCTGTTCCTTGAATAAGGAACACTTATCTTGGGATTCAGAATTTTTACTGGTTTTTCCTCATACTTGGAAATCCTCTCCCTCTCCATCTCTGCTTCCTTAATAAAGTACCAGATGAAATCTGACCTTTTATAGAAAGCCTTTCCTACTCCCTTTTAATTCTATTGCCTTGTCTGTTCTTGCCAATTTATCTGGGTTATTTTCTTTATACATAGTTGTTTACATGTTTTTTCTACATTAGCCTGTGAGCTCCTTGGGCATAGTGACTGTCTTTTGCCTTTCTTTGAATCTCTAATGCTTATAAAATGCCTAACCCAGAGCTTAAAAAATGTTATTGACTGACCAGTTTGTTTTTTTTTCCAATGTTCACTGTATACAACCTTATCAGTTTAGCTTCCATGTCCTTTGCAAACTGGTTCTAACCTCCCTTTCTAGCCTTGTTTACACTTTACACTCCATGTTTTGGTCAGACTAAACTACTCAAATTTAATATCATTTTCTACCTCCACACAGTTGTACAAGTTGTCTCTGATGCTTAGAATATATCCTCTTCTCATTTCTACTTGTTAAATTCTTCCTTCATAGGGCAGCTAGATGGCGCAGTAGATAGAGCACCAGCCCTAAAGTTAGGACAACCTGAGTTCAAATCTGATCTCAGACACTTAACACTTCCTAACTGTGTGACCCTAAGAGCAAGTCACTTAACCCCAATTGCCTCAGCAAAAAAAAAAAAAAAAAAAAAAAAAAAAATCTTCCTTTACAAATAAGTTTATATCCCATCTCAATCTTCTAGTTTGGCCTGACCCACCCAAATGAAAGCATACTCTTTCTACAAATTATCCTAGAGTACTTTGGTTTTCTCCCTGATATCCATCATCTCCTATCTTTTTATATAATTTATCTATATAAATTGTATCCTTTTTCCTCTTCTCCCAACTTGCCACCAAGTTGCTTAAGGATACTATCCTTTTTAATACAATAAACAGTATTTGAGAGACTCTTAATACTGTCTGAATTCATTTGATATTCTCTTTGGCTTCTAGGACACTATACTTTTGATAGTTCTTCCTCTCCAGTAACTCTTTCTAGTTTTTTTTTTTCTGAATCCTCTTCCTCTCAATCCTTGGAAGGACAGAAGTTCCTCCTATGGTTCTGTTCTTGATTCTACAAGTATTCTTCACATGGGGTTGTGAACCTGTTTTTAAAAAATATTTTGTTGACTATATTTCAATATAATTTCTTTTCTTAGTAATGTTGGTTTTTTGTTTGTTTGTTTTGTTTTTTAAGTTTTGTACTTAAGAACATTAAGCTGAGAAATCCCTAGACTTCACCAGGCTGCTCAGGGAATCTATATCACAAAAATAGTTAACCCTTGTTCTACACTGTCTCTAGAGCAACTCACCTCCTCCCACTGTTTCCATGATTACCTTTAAGCAGATACCTGGCACATAGTAGGTGCTTAATAAATACTTGATTTATTGCTTTCCAAAGTTGTATCTCTACCCCTTCCTGAGAGCTACAGTTTTACATTTCCAACAGCTCACTAGATGAGCCCACCTGCATCTCCAATTCTTTGACCAGAGTCCTTTTCACTTCAATTTTACTATTTCTTTTCAGGGTAATTATCAAAATATTTTGGAGATATCTGTTTTCCAGAGCTAAGGTCTAGGCTGTGCCCTGGGGCTGGCATAACAATAATCCTTTACACTCTGGATATCACCTCTGGCAAAGTGTGTTGCTTGGATCAGCACCAGGTGTTCACTGAGGGATTTAGCTTCCCTTATTTCCCAGAACCATCCATCGAATGTTCACCTCTTCCCTGTTATTGACAGGTAGTGTAATCCTGTTCCTATCACAGAATTCTGGATCTATGCCTTGAAAAATGGCCATGATCCCCTAAAACTTGAGGCAATGGCTGCTCTCCCGCGATCCACAAGCACCTGTATTATCCCAAGAAATGCTAGTCACGAGAACTATCTCAAGAGCCAAAAATGACTGTTGTGGGCCAACCTCTTGTGTGCACATAAGTGCTCCCAGCATGAGCAGTATTAAATCCTCCTTTTAGGAAGCAGGCTTCTGCCTGCAGATATCTTTTTCCTTACTCTGAAATTAATTAAACTTCTCTTGGTGTGACATCTCTCCTGTCTCTAGGATGTTTTGTGTGTGTTCAGATGCTCACAGTTTAAAAGACAGTTTCAGTCCAGTTGTCATTAATTGGTGTCAGAAGAAGGAGCTGAGACAAAACTGGGCCAAATGGACCTTCCAGTACCAGTAGGGGTGGACTAGCAATTAGGAAGATCTGTTTCTTCGAGTCTGAGCCCACTGGTTGGATGACTCCACAGCTCTTTCCTGCTCAAATCCTCTGGCTGACTCTTGATTGGGCTTGGCATTCCAGACCCCCTTTCTTGATCCAGATCATTTTGGTAGGACCTGTTTTTGTACACAGATTGACATTTGTCTGTGTCTTTTTTCTTTTGTACATGCATGTCCAGCTATGGAATGTGGGCTTTTCTTTTTTACAAATGCATGTCTGGTTATGAACTGTGGTTTTTAATTTTTGCACATGGTAAATTTTATTTGTGTAAGAATTAGTTACATGGCTAGAACCAGTTGAAATTAGTATTTTAACTGCATGCTTTAATTTGTCTTTTCATTTTATCTGTGTGTCTTTGTGTTTGCAGAATATCTATGCCATGTTTGTGCAGAGCTAGATTCTGTTACATTAAAAGATTTAAAATGCAGTCAGTCAGAAAAATTTCTAAGGGCTGTAGTTAAAGAGAACATGGGGAAAGATTTATTAATCTAATTCCTATCTTAGTCTTTCCATGGGAGATTGGGTTATAAGAAAAGAAGAAAAGCCTTGTGCTCACAACACTGGCTAAATTAGGGCTATAGAAATAGTTAGATTAGAATTAATTAGATTAGATTTGTTAGATAAAGTAAATTAAATAAAATTAGACTTGATAGATTAGATTTAAAGTTAGATTATATTAGAACTGCTAAAAACATCTTAGCAGATTCTGGAGGTTTTGAGATTAATCATTAAAGAGTCTGACAATTAGTCATTTTAATATTTCAGGAAAAAACTCCTGAGATTTTTCCAGGAATTCATTCCCTCCTGAGACCTCTTAGTAAATTTGAGGTACAACTCTGAAGAATTTCTTTTAAGGAAAAATCAGGATTAAATCTTGTAAATTTTCTTTTCAAAAAAGTTTTAAAAGTAATTGACAAGATTAATAACTTCATTGTTTTAGGGCAATGAAGGAAAGTTAGTTGGCAAAAAAAAAGCCCAGAAATTAAAAGTAAAGAAAAAAAATAGGAAAATAGCAATTTCTTATTAACTCCTTTTTAGTTTTTATTCTATTTTGTCCTTGAGTCCCCTTCTGATTTGAATTCTGCCCCACCAGGTGGGATGGAGGGGATAGAGCAGCACCAGTTACATCAGGGCCCCACACACCATGCCTCCCTACTTGTTGGTTGGGCGAGGGGTTTGGGGGGGGGGGGGGAAGGATCAGACACTAGGAACTACCAGCAATGGGAAGGTCCCAGCACCAACCACCCCAGCCCCAGGGCAGTGCCCTCTTCTGAACTCCATAAAACCCAATCAGTCAGTGTCTCTGAGATAAGCCTGGTAAAATCTGGGCACAATCAGCACTTAGCTCAGCAGTATGAGACAGCCAACCTCTGCTCTTGGTAAGCCCACCCTTCTCTGCTCTAGTTACAGAAATGTATTAGTTGTATAATTTATGGCAGGTTATTTATCTCTAATTGCCCCAATTTCCTGATTTATAAAGAGAAATAGTAATGGTTGTTGTTGTGAGAACAAAAAGATATAATGACTGTAAAGTGCCTAACGGGGTGACTAGCATAAGCTAAGCACTACATTGTTATTATTTCTCTAATTAAGGACTGGAGAACCTCTCTCCTGACAAGGGCTATTTGGATATTTATAACATCAATTATGGACCATACAAAATTATCAACTTAAAAATTAGCCTGCTATAGTTGGCCAAACATTTAATTAACTAATCCCTAATGTAATGGCTTTAATTGCAATTGCCTTGGCAGGGCCAGACCAAATAATTTCATGGACCTTATATGTTTCATAGGCTGGATGTTCTCCACCCATGCTCTACATTGAATGTGTGACTTCAAAGCGGTTTTAAAATGCAGAGGGTAGTAGGATCAATGATTTTTATGTGATAATTTGGAAATGCAATTGATTCACCTGAAGTTTGTTGTTTTTATTATTGTATTTCTTAATTGTACTATATTTCTAAATTTATATTTTGAAATTTGAGAAACTACTATAAAGCAGAAATCCTGTCAGACAAAGCAATTTTTAATCTGGATGATGTTACACATGAATTGGGCTTTTAAAAAGATGTGATAAAAAAAATTGGATATTTGAAAACTGTTAAGATATCTAATGAGATATATTTCATTATAAAACAGGTAATAATATTTACTATAATCACAAATTTCCATTTGAAAATATTGACTATTATGAGTATATAAGGTAATTTAAAGATATTGATGATGAATCAAATATCAAGTATTTGTTGTATGCATGAGACTCCAGAATTTGAGTAATTTTAATTTATAAGTAGAGGATAAATGAAGTGCTATTAGGAAAATATCAGGAAAGATATTCAATCTAAGTTATGCTTAGTGAAATTTTGTTATTTTAGGTAAAAATTTCTGGTACTATAAATTTACTGTTGTTTTGAGCTCTGATTATCAGGATAGTTATTTGAATTATCATAAAGCCAATAGTAGAAACTAGCATGTACAGCAGTCTGAGGACTGCTAAAAAGTGGTTGTTTGTGTCTGGAAAAAGTTCTGGGGAATCACCTAAGTAGGATCCTTCTGACTATTTCCCCATTGTGCTATTTCCTTGCTGAAAAGGAAAATTCCCTCCTTGGCTAATCTTAAATCTTTCCTTTATCAATCTGTGACTGTGTGATTGGAGGTCAGATGTAATTCATGCCTGGAATCAGAGTTAAGAGAATTTTCCCCTTATTATGATGTAACTATGTCCCTTTTTCCTTTTATAGAAAAATCCTATAATCAAGAAGTTTTCTCAGTTCAACACTAAAGATATTAAGTAATAGATTGATACTGGAACATCTCTGAGTTTATTGTAATAGGATGCAAGCATGCCCATCTTATAGTTTTAACATATTTATAGGTCAAATTATAATATAAAAATGACATCCTCCAAAAGGGAAAATTATTAGACAAGATAAGACAAAATATGGAATGTAAACATTTTGTAATTAAATGGAACAGAAAATTTTGAAAAAATTTAATGTAAAATGCAATTATAGGAACAATGAGAAAAAAAACTTTGTTGCACTATTTAAACCTAGATCATCTGAAATAAGCTTCCTGAATGCATTGACTCAGAAGCAGCTAACATTCAGGTTTTTGGATGATTTTCTAGGATTCTCTAAGTAAACTATCATATCATTTACAAAGAGTGATAGTTTTATTTCCTCATTGCCTATTCTAATTCCTTTAATTTTTTTTTCTTTTCTTATTGCTAAAGCCAACATTTCTAATACAATGTTGAATAGAGCGGTGATAATGGGCATCCTTGTTTCACCTCAGACCTTATTGGGAATGCAGCCAACTTCTCTCCATTACAAATAACGCTTGCTGGGGCAGCTAGGTAGCACAGTGGATAGAACACCAGTCCTGAAGTCAGGAGGACCTGAGTTCAAATTTGACCTCAGACACTTGACATTCCCTAGCTGTGTGACCCTGGGCAAGTCACTTAACCCCAATTGCCTCAGCAAAAACAAAACAAATAATGCTTGCTATTGGTTTTATTTTATTTTTTATTAAAACTTTTTATTTGCAAAACATATGTATGGGTAATTCTTCAACATTGACCCTTACAAAACTTTCTGTTACAAAATTTTCCTTCCTAGTCCCCATCCCTCCCCTAGATGGCAGGAAATCCACTACATGCTAATTATATTAAAATACTTGACAAATCGAAAATATGTATACGTATTTCCACATTTATCATTTTTGTGCAAGATACAATTTTTCTTGCACAACAATAAGTGTGGAAATATGTATACATATATTTGATTTGTCAAGTAATCTTTTTGCTAATTTATTTAAAAATTTTGTATCAATATTCATTAGGGAGATTGGTCTACTGGAATTGTTCTTTAAATGTTTGATAGAATTCACTTGTGAATACATCTGGACCTGGAGATAATTTCTTAGAGAGTTCATTAATGGCTTATTCAATTTCTTTTTCTAAAATGGGACTATTTAATTTATTTCCTCTTCTGTTAATATGGGCAATTTATATTTTTGTAAATATACATCCGTTTTGGTTCAGACTTGCTGCCTTATAGTTGGCCAAAATAGCTCTTAATTATTGCTTTAATTTCTTTTTCATTGGTAATTTCACTTTTTTTAAAGTTCACTTTTTTATTATGATGATTTGTTTTTCTTTCACTTTTCTAATCAAATTAACCAAAGGTTTATCTTTTTTGTTGATTTTTTTCATAAAATCAACTCTTGGTCTTATTACTTCAATAGTTTTCTTAGTTTGAATTTTATTAATCTCTCCTTTGAGTTTCAGAATTTCTAATTTGATATTTAATTAGGGGGCTTTAATTTGCTCTTTTTCTAGCTTTTTTAGTTGCATGTCCAATTCATTGATTTCTTCCTCTCTTTTATTCATGTAGCTATTTAGAGACCTATGATCTGCTGCCACATTATCATTATTTTCACCTTTTAAAAATTCCCATCTAAATTTATCTTCCATAGTGCTGCTTATACAGCGCTCTTTATGCTCAAGAAAATCAAAAGGTGATCTCTATGACTTGCAGAGTAAATGTATACTGCCCTCCTCTCCTTAAATACTGGGTCCCCTTACTTTTCCAGCCATAATTCATCCTCAATTCCCTCTATAATTCCCTGTCCTCATCCTACATTTTCTCTTCATATTTTATCCCTAGGTATGAAATAAACTCCCATTGTTGAAATATCTCCCTTTCTTCAAGGCTAGTGTATATATGCCCATGGGATTTGCAAAACACCTTACAAATATTATATAATTTTATTTTCATAACACTGTGAAGTAGTTGGTATTATTATCCACATTTTACAGAGGAGGAAAATAAAGCAGAAAGAACTTAAGTGAAATGCCCAGAATCACATAGCTGCCTGATACTACTTCTGAATTTAGGTCTTCCAGGCTTTAGCTCCGTTGCTGCCTTACTCTCCTTTCTGCTTTTCTCTTTCCAAATTCCAAATTGGAATTTATGGAATTCCAATTCCATAAAATGGAATTTTACCTCCAATATTTTCTAATACTTTGGACATTTCCCTCTTCCATACCATATTTTACCTAGCATTAGGGTTTCGTGTGTGTTTTCTCCTTCCTAACAATACAGCAATTTCCCTATGAGCAGAGGCAAAGTCTAGCACAATGCCACACAAATAACATTCCTCGTGTTTACTTATCTCTGTTGAAGGTATGCTCCCTCCTTCCTTCCTCCTCCCAATATAATTATGCCTACCAGAAACTTAATGGACCTACGTGAGGTAATAACTGTTTGGATATTTACAAAAGTTCTTTCCACATAAATTCTTTCTCTGGATTCCCCCCC
>JAJPUD010001768.1:349409-373167 GCA_023553655.1 Myrmecobius fasciatus
AAAAAAAAAACTGAGAAAGAAAATAAAATGCAAGCAAACAACAACAAAAAGAATGAAAATATTATGTTGTAATCCATATTTAGTTCCCGCTGTCCTCTCTCTGGGCATATATGACTCTCTTCATCACAAGATCATTGGAACTGCCCTCAATCATCTCATTTTTGGAAAGAGTCACATCCATCAGAATTGATTGTCATATAATCTTCTTGCTGTGTCCATACATTTTCTTGGTAGTTTTGTTAACTTTTATAGATTTACCTATCACCTCTCTGTTTCCTGAGCTATAATCTCAAGTCAACATGTGGCTTCTGGGTCATGTCCGCCTATATGTCCCATAGGCTTTCCGCACTCTGTATAATCTAAAATAGAACTCATTTTCTCTCCACCTTTTTAATGACTTGTCTGTTTCCATCTAGAGTATAATTGTTCTTTTAGGCAATCATATTTTTGTGACCATGGAGCCATCCTGTGTAGCCAATCAATTGCCAAATCCTTTCATCCCTATATTTCTCATCTCTTCCCTTCTCTCCTCATTTGACTACCACTTTGGTTCATCACTATTCATCTGGACTTTTGTAAGTACCAGTTACCTAGCATTTATTAAGTTCCTACTGTGTGCCAGGCACTTTGTAAACTTCAGTGCTACAAAGAAAGGCAAATCAAAAAATTCCCTGCTCACTGTTTACCTGCAGTCTAATGGGGGAGATAATGTGAAAACAACAATGTGTAAACAAGAAGTATTCAGGATAACTTGGGGGAAACCACAAAAGGACGTTAAGATTAATACTAATTCTTACAGAAGATGCAACCAGGAAAGCTTTGCAGCAGAGAAGTGGAAGGAGAATGTTCTGAGAATTGAGGGACAGCCAGTGAAAACACCTTCAAGGTCTCCTTGCCTCAAGTCTCCAGTGGAGGAGATACAAATATTAAATGAGAACGTTTCTGCCTTCATGGACCTTGTAGTCTATAGAATACACTACAAATGACCATAATATTGCAGATTTTTGACTAAAGTTTAAGTTGTGTGTATTGCACCTAAGCACAATTTTGATCCAATGTGATCATATCCATTAATATTTGTTCTATCTATATTCTGATTTTGTCAATTAACCTTTCATTTCATGAGAAGAAATCTCTTTACAAACATGCTCTCTTACATGTTATATACCACCCCCTTTTCCCTGACTTCAGGTGTGATTTTTTTTTTAAAAGCAGTTTTTCTTTGGCTAACAATATTTAGAACCTTAGTTGTATTCATAAAGCATAGCATAGTCCACATTTGAAATGAACATTGCTAATATTTATCTTAAATATTTTGTTGCTGTACAGTTTCAACCACAGTGAGTGTAAAAATCTGGATCTATTCTGACCACTTAGAGCTTCCTGGAATGAAATCTGCTTTAGTTGCAGGATAACCTATATGTCTCAAGCTCTATTTTCTCATGAAGAAAGGAATTTCTCTATCACAGGTGAGTAGTCAGAGTATTTATTCAGGTAATCTTCATTTTGATTAGTACTAAGGGTACATAGGTGGGTCTTGAAGAACGTATTATTATTGTGTGCTCTGTGCCTATTTAGTACCATTTTTATAAGGAGATCACAGACATTTCATGAATATTATTTCTTTCATCCTGAGGGTATTTTGCTGAGGTACAAGGAGACACTAATTATTTTCAAACTGCATTTTATGTCTGGAGGAACCTAAAGACAGAACAGTTTGTGAAAGAACATTTAGTGAATAGGATTTTAAGGTTGCTAAGGCTCTTTCAGTTCACTGGTCATAGGGATTTTTAAGAGATTTGTTTCTAAAATTAATTTGATTAGATTTTACTCTTTAGCTGAATATCAATAAAGAACATTTTTTTTTTTCTTTGAGAGAAACTCTTCTGAATCTCTTTTTGATCCCTGAAGACCTTTGTGATATTTCTTCCAGTAAATGGATTACACAGGACAGGCCCCTTGTTGTCTCAAGTGAATGGGTAAAAGGCAGGCGGGAATCCTTTCTCTACCTCCACCCTTACAAAAACAATACAGATTTCATACTTTTGAATGGGCAGTTAAAGTCTCTTTGATAATATACTAAAAGTGAGTGTAGGCTAAAACTTGTTCTATGACTATAAGAAATTGTGAGCTGGAATAAATTTTTCTATTGACCACTTCTTATTCATACTCTTACCATTTTTCCTTTATCAAAAGAGTGGTTTCTTCAGAATACCTGGTTATATGTTCAGGCAACAAGAAGCCCTCCCTGCAAAGCAAGGGAAGTTTAGATGTATGTAAAATTACATTCTGTTCCATGATTCTATTGCAGATTGACATGTAGCGCTTTTTTTATGAATTAAAATATAAACTTCAGTAACTTCTTCAGTATTCTGAGTTTCTTTAACTAATAAATAATATACTATTGACTTAGATTGATTGTTTTTTTCTCTTAGAAAAAGAAAACCCCCTTGGCTCAGAGAATTGAGTTAGCTTGCCTTAAAAAAAAAAAAAAGTAGAAGAACTTCCAAGTTCTATGGTAAGGGGCAAATGTTTAGGTCTTTGAATTCCAAGTGAAAAAGAATTGGATCCATAGATGCCAGAAAGAATTGTTCCATTTTCTTTCCCAACTACACACATTTGATTTACATTCATGAATAAACCTTTTTGGAAAAGTTGTTTAAATAAAACTTTTTTACTGATTTGATTATAACCAATTTTTGTTCTTCCAGGGGAGGTTATGGATCCAATTATGGTAAAAAATGTTTCGAAAAGGCAAAAAGCGACACAGTAGTAGCAGTTCCCAAAGTAGTGAAATCAGTACTAAGAACAAGGTAAGGGTGAGGTGGAGTTTAGAATTGAGTCACTAGGCAGTATTTATAATAGAAACTCCACATAGAATATTTATCATAGACTCATTGCATGATATTCTTTAAGTGTTTTGAACATTTAATTTTATAATTTTAAGGATTAGACCTAGTTCCACTTTGGATGATGTTCTATTTTGTTTTTTCAGAAGTCATTGAAGCCATTAAAATAAACCAGATACAGCATGAAAGTGGGTCCTTTGCAAAGAGAGATGACAATTTCCAGATTCCCTCTAGGAGTCACTTTAGCTCTCTCAGATGCTAAATTGTAGAAGAATTGTCACTCTGAATCTGTGATGGGACTTTCCAAATACTACCCAAACAGCAATGGGAGCTCCCCTCAACTATGAACTTAGGGGTGGGGGTGTTCCCAAGGAAAGAGCTTTACACTCAGGGGTCTAGGAGCAATTACTCTTAAGCCTTAGAGTTTTGAGAAATTTTGTTTACTGGAATGGGAGGAGAATAAACAGTCCTTTAATCCAGTATTGTCTCTATTGAATCTATATCCCAGGGGACAGCTACGTGGCACAGTGAATAGAGTACCAGCCCTGAAGTCAGGAGGACCTGAGTTCAAATTTGGTCTCACACACTTAACATTCCCTAGCTGTGTGACCCTGGGCAAGTCAAAACCTTGCCTTAGCAAAAAAAAAAAATAATAATAATAATAATCTATATCCCAAAGAGATCATAAAAAAGGGGAAAGGACTCACATAAGCAAAAATGTTTGTAGAAGCCTTTTGTGTAGTGGCAAGGAATTGGAGATTCTAGCTGAAAGTCTGAATCAGCTGGAGAATGGCTGAATAAGTTATGGTATATTAATGTTATGGAATATTATTGTTCTATAAGTAATGATGAGCAGGCTCTTTTCAGAAGACCTGGAGAGCCTTACATGAACTGATGCTAAATGAAGTGTGTAGAACCAGGAGATCATTGTACACAGCAATAACAAGATTATGTGATAATCAACTGTGACGGATTTGACTGTTTTCAACAATGAGGTGATTCAAGGCAATTCCAATAGACTTGTCATGGAAAGTGCCATCTCCATCCAAAGAGAGAATATGAAGATTAAATGTGGAACAAAACATTGTATTTTCAATTTTTTGTTCTTGTTGTTTGTTTGAATTCTTTCTTCTTTCTTGTTTTTATTTTTTCCTTTTTCTTGCCCAGCATGACAAATATGGGAATATGTTTAGAAGGATCGCACACATTTAACCTATATTGAATTGCTTGCTGTCTTGGAAGAAGGGAGAGGAGAAGGAAGGGAGAAAAATTTGGGACACAAGACTTTGTGTATGTTTGGAAAAATAAAATACTATTAATAACATACAAAAAACTCAATTTTGAAGGTTATGTGTTATTTGGATCAGTAGAGACAAAGAAACACTTAAAAAATTTTTTTATTAAAACTTTATTTGCAAAATATATCTATGGGCAATTCTTCAACATTAACCCTTACAAAGCTTTCTGTTACAAATTCCCCCCCCCACTCCCCACCCTTCCCCTAGATGGCAGGATATTCACTACATGTTAATTATGTTAAAATACTTGACAAATCGAATATATGTATACATATTTCCACACTTATCATTTTTGTACAAGAGAAATTGTATCTACAAGAAAGAAAAATCAGAGAAAGGAAACACAATGCAAGCAAACATCAATAGAGAGCATGAAAATGTTATGTTGTGGTCCACAATTCACATCACTCTCTCTGGGTGTACATGGCTTTCTTCACTGAACAATTGGAAGTGGTTTGAAACATTTCATTATTGCAGAGAGTCATGTCCATCAGAATTGATCATCATATAGTCTTGTTGTTGCTGTGTATGATGATCTCCTGGTTCTGCTCGTTTCACTCAGCATCAGTTCATGCAAGTCCCTCCAGGCCTCTCTGAAATCGTCCTGCTGGTCGTTTCTTACAAAGCAATAATATTCCATAACATTCATATACCATAATTTATTCAGCCATTCTCCAATTGATGGGCATCCATTCAGTTTCCAGAAAGAAGCACTTCTTTAGAAGTGTTAAATCATAGAATGAGCAGAGGTTCATTATGTATTTAGATTCTTTTTTGATTTTTTGAACTATGTTATGTAATTCATCTTAATTGACTTGATATGTAATATAAATGTTATCTGAAACCAGTGAAAAAGATATTTTAAATATATTATATATTATCACAGCTGTGATAATATAAAAATATTTATTACATTTAACTAGATTTTTTTTGATATGTATGTTTTTCCAAACTTCACCACCATTTTCCTAAAATCCTCTCATTTTTCCAGTCTGTAGACTCTAGTCTTGATGGACTTTCAAGATCAAGTACTGTAGTCAGCCTAGATACAGATTTTACCAAAAGCTCAGGTATGTAAACAGTGTGCATTCCTTTTCCAATGTTGGCCTATTTCTTCATTGGTGAAAATGAGGGTTGCGAGGTTGGACTAGGTGGCTTGTAGAAGTCTTTCCCTTTCTAGATCTGTAATTCTGCTCAGTCTTTTTCATTTCATTAAAAAAAATGATATCTATATCCATCTGTATCTTTATATCTATATATATCAGTATTATAGCAGATCCCAGTAGAGTTTTTTGCTTGCATTGTGATAAATCCTAAATGTGTTTGTTGATTTTTGACTGGGACTAGAGATGAGAGGGAAGAAGCTCTTTTTATATACATATAGTATGGGGGAATATTGATTGTCAGATGACTAGATTGTCATAGGGCTGGAGTAAATGATGAGGAGAACCCTTCTCTGAGTGTTATGAATAAAAAAAATTGAGAAATGCAGGCAGGGGTAGGTACCATAAAAATGCACTAAGAAATGTTAAGAAAAGGATTATATAAAAGAATAAAATACTTTCTTCCATTCTAATGAGGCAGGCAAGTACAATAAAAATATTAAAACATAATATAAAGGAAAGGAAAACAAATATGAATAAAGTTGATAATATAATGTTATTTGAGAAGGAAGTCACTAATTGTTGGAGGGAAAGTTCTTTTAAAAAGTATATTAATTAAGGTAGAATTGTAATTTTTATCACTTTATTTTATTTATTATATTATTTATTATATTAGCTTATTAAATTGGCCTACATGTGAGTTATTGGTATTTTTTCAATTGTTTAGGTCTAAATACATTTGTTTGAAAAGTATTTTGTAATTGTGTTCATAAAGTTCCTGGGTTTGTCTTTCTAGAATCCCAAATATTTTATATTATCTATAGTTATTTTAAATGGGATTTCTCTTACTATCTCTTGCTGCTGGACTTTGTTAGTAATAACAAATGCCAATGAAGTATGTGGGTTTATTTTATATCCTGTAACTTTGCTAAAGTTGTTAATTGTTTCAAGTATCTAAGATTCTTTAAATAAACTATTATACCATCTGTAAAGGGCCATAGTTTTGTTTTCTCATTGCCTACTCTAATTCCTTCCATTTCTTTTTCTTCTTTTATTACTAAAGCTAGCATTTCTAGTACAATATTGAATAGTAGTGGTTATAATGAGCATCCTTGTTTCACCTGATCTTACTGAGGAATGCTTCTAACTTTTCCTCATTACATATAATGCTTGCTGATGGTTTTAGTTAGATCCTACTTATCATTTTAAGGAAAACTCCATTTATTCCTATGTTTTCTAGTGCTTTTTTTTTATTAGGAATGGAGCTGTATTTTTTAAATGCTTTTTCTGCAACTTTTTAGATAATCAAATGATTTGTTAGTTTTGCTATTTATATGATCAATTATGCTGATAGTTTCCTGATATTGAACCAACCCTCTATTACTGGTTTAAATCCCACTAGATCATAATGTATTATCCTGGTGATAAGTTGTAATCTCTTTGCTAATATTTTATTTAAGATTTTTGCAACAGTATTCATTAGGAAAATTGGTCTATAATTTTCTTTCTCTTTTTTGACTCTAGTTTAGGTATCAGCATCATATCTGTGTTGTAAAAGGAATTTGGTAGAACTCCTTCACCTATTTTCTCAAATACTTTATATGGAATTGGAATTAGTAGCTGTTTAAATATTTGGTAGAATTCACTTGTAAATCAATCTAGCTCTGAAGATTTTTTTCTTAGTGAGTTCATTGTTGGCTTATTCCATTTCTTTTTCTAAAATGGGGTTAAGTATTTTATTTCCTCTTCTGTTAATCTAGGCAATTTATATTTTTGTAAATATTTATCCATTTCAATTAGATCTTCAGATTTATTGGCATACAGTTGGGCAAAACAATTCCTAATTATTGCTTTAATTTCCTCTTCATTGGAGGTAAGTTCACACCTATGGTTTTCTTATTTCTTTTTTCTAATCAAAATAACCAAAAGTTTATCTATTTTGTTAGTTTTTTTTCATAAAACCAACTCTTATTTTTATTTATTAGTTCAATAGTTTTCTTACTTTCAGTTTTGTTAATCTCTTCTTTGTTTTTCAAAATTTCTAATTTGGTATTTAATTGGATTTTTAAAAATGTGTTATTTTTCTAGCTTTTTTAGTTGCACGCCCAATTTATTGATCTCTTTCTGTATTTTATTCATCTAGGCATCTAGAGGTATCAAATTTCCCCTAAGAACTTCTCTGACTGCATCCCACACATTTTGGTATGTTGTTTCATTATTATCATTCTCTTGGATGAAATTATTGTATCATGATGAAACTATTGTATAGTCCTTTGACTAACCCTATTCTTTAGGATTTGATTATTTTAGTTTCCAATTAATTTTTGGTCCTTTATTGCATGTAATTTTTGTTGTGTCATGATCTGAAAAGGATGCATTTGCTATTTCTGCCTTTCTATATTTGATTGTATAGTATTCACATACTATAACTTATTCAGCCATTTCCTCACTGATGGGTATCCACCCAATTTACATTTTCTTGCCACTACAAAAAGAGCTGCTACAAACAGTTTTGCACATGTATGTCCTTTCCCCTTTTTTATGATCCCTTTGGGATACAGACCCAGTAGAGACACGGCTGGATCAAAGGGTATACATAGTTTGATAGTCCTTTAGGCATAGTTACAAATTGCTCTCCAGAATGGTTGGGTCAGATTTTACAAATTCACTAACAGTGTACTAGTGTCCCAGTTTTTCCACGTCTTCTCCAACATTTAGCACTACCTTTTCCTGTTATCTTAGCCAATCTAAGAGATGTGAAGTGGTACTTTAGAGTTGTCTTAATTTTTATTTCCTCTAATCAATAGTAATTTCAAGCATTTTTTCATCTGATTAGAATTGGCTTTAATTTATTCATCTGAAAATTGTCTGTTTATGGTTTTTGACCATTTATCAATTGGGGAATGACCTGAATTTTTACAAACTCAAGTCAGTTTTTCATATATTTTAGAAATGAGGCCTTTACCCGAAACAGTGATTGTAAAAATTGTTTCCCAGCTTTCTGCTTCTCTTCTAATCTTGGCTACATTGGTTTTGTTTGTGCAAGAACTTTTGAATTTAATTTAACTAAAATTATCCATTTTGTATTTCATCATGTTCTTAGTTCTTCTTTGGGTATAAATTCCTCCCTTCTCTAAAGATCTGACGGATTGACTATCCTTTGCTCTATAAATCTGCTTTATGTCTAAATCATGAATCCATTTCTACCTTATCTTGGTACAGGGTGTTAGATGCCTAGTTTATGAATATCTCTTCTAACTGCCCTAATAAAATACAGTTCTCAAGAGTTACAAGTATAATTTTCCTATATATAATATATATAACATATATATGTTATATATAACATACATGCATATTTTTCTTTCCAGTTTACCTCTTTATGTTTCTCTTGAGTTTTGTATTTGAAGATCAAATTTTCTGTTCAGTTTTGATCTTTTCATCATAAATTATTGAAAGTCCTCTATTTCATGAAATGATTATCTTTTTCTCTGAAAGATTACCCTCAATTTTACTGGCTAGTTGATTCTTGGTTGTAGTCCAAGCTCCTTTGCTTTACAGAATAATATATTCTAGGCCTTCTGATCCTTTAACGTGGAAATTGCTAAAACCTAGGTAATCCTAATTGTGGCTCCTCAATATTTGAATTGTTTCCTTTTGGCTGCTTGCAGTATTTTCTTCTTGATCTGCTAATTCTGGAATTTAGCTGCAATATTCCTTGGAGTTTTCATTTTGGGGTCTCTTTCAGGAGGTGATCTGTGGATTCTTTCAATGACTGTTTTACCCTCTTGTTCTAGAATATGAGAGCAGTTTTCCTTGATGACTTCTTTAAAAATGTTGTCCAGGTTCTTTTTGATGATGGTTTTCTAGTAATCTAATAATTCTTAAATTATTTCTCTTGGATCTATTTTCTAGAGCGATTGTTTTTCTAGTGAGGTATTTTATATTTTCTTCTTTTTTTTTCATTTTTTCATTTTGTTGGCTGATTCTTGAGGTCTCATTGAATCATTTACTTCCACTTGTCCAGTTCTAATTTTTAATGAATTATTTTCTTTAGTTAACTATTGACTTTCCAATTGGCTAGTTCTACTATTAAAGGTGTTGTTTTTTTTCATTGCATTTTCCCCCATTTCCCCAACTCTATTTTTTTAAAGAATTGTTTTCTTCAGTATATTTTTTCCCCATTTCACAAAATCTATTTTTAAAGTTTATTTCTTCAATATATATTTTTCCATTTTGCCAAATTTAAAAAATTGTTTTCTTTCATATATTTCTTTTCCATTTCACTAGATCTATTTTTAAGGAGTTTTTTTTCAGTATATTTTTGCGTTTTCTTTTCCAAGCTGTTGACTTTTTTTCCCCCCCAAAATTCTCCTTTATAGCTCTCATTTCTATTCCCAATTTTTCTTCTGTCTCTCTTACATGATTTTTAAAATTCTTGTCATCTTATGCTGGAAAATTGCTTCACTCCAAATTTTTGTGGGTTCTATCTATTTCTTCAGGATCCATTTAGAAGCTTGATTTAGTGTTATTTCTGAGGGAAACTTGGTAGAATTCAGGAAATTTCTGACTTCTCTCTGCCACTTTGGCTCCAACCCAGGAAAGGTCTTTTGTAGAATCCTATACCCCTTATAATCTGTTTTCTAACCTCATCACTCAGTTGAAATTGTTCATTTCAAAATTAACCAATGCTCTCTTAATTGCAGAATCTAATACTCTTTATTCAGTCTTCCTCCAACTGTGGGTATTCCATAAGATTTTATGCAGATGGTTTTAAGGTATAAGACTAGAAAGGTAAGGAGCAGGGCAGGTTATGAAGGGTTTTGGAAACCCTTTAACAGTGGATTTCACATTTGATCCTAGAGATGTTACTGAACCACTCCAGTCTCTTGAGTTGGGGTGGAAGTGTGTGTAATATTGTCAGATGTGTGTTGGAAGATCACTCTGATGGCTAACTGGAGGATAGACTTGTGATAGGTAGACCAATAAGAAGGCTATTGCAATAGCAGAGGCATAATCAATCAATTAGTAAATATTTAGTAAGTTCCTATGTACCAGGTGCTGTACTAAATGCTGGGGATACAAATATAAAATAGAAGGACAGTACCTGCTTCCAAGATGCTTACAATCTAACAGATAAAGATAAGCCGAAAAGTGGGGATTTAGAGCAGGATAGGATATGGAAGTAAAAATAGAGATTATCAGTCATGTAGCCAGGTGAGAAATTAGATGTTCTGAGCTGAGCACCTCCTTAAACGGAGGTCTTGGAGTTCCTGTCTATGCTCCAGTTAGAGGGATGGTATGGTAATGAGATGGGAGTACCAATGCAGATGGATGCTCCAGGATGATAATGTAAGGCTGAAGTGATGAGGGCCTGCACAAAAGTGATGACAGTGTCAGAGAAGAGAGGTGGAGGTATTTGAGAGATAGTTATATTATGGAAATGGTTGTTTTATTCCATAAATTAAAAATAAAATAAAATAAAAATTTAGAATCAGATAGGAGAACCGATATCATGGAAAACTAGAGAAAGGAGAACATCAAAGAGAAGAGGGTAATCGAGTGTCAGTGGCTATAGAGAGGTCAAGAAGTATGAGGATTGAGGAAAATTCTTTAGATTTGGTAATCAAAAGATAATTAGTAACTTTGGAAACTTTCATTTGAATGATGGTGTTGGAAACTAAACTGTAGAGGTAAGAAAAGATTGAGAGGTGAGGAAGTGAAGACTTTTGTTGTAGATAACCTTCTCATGGATTTTTGCCACAAAAGGGGGGAGAAGTATGGGATGATAGTGATCAGAGGTAGATGGATCAAATGAGGGGTTTTTGGAAGATAGGGGAGACATGGGCATGTTTGTAGGCACTATGGAAGCAACCCATAGTCAGGGAGAGATTGAGGGTGCTGGAGAAGACGGGATGAGATGTAGTGAGTTGTACATGAAGAGGGATTAGCTTTAGTAAGCAGAAGAGATGCCTTATTATGTGAGATGAGGTGAAGGAGGAGATAGTAACAGAAGGCATCTGAAAGGTGAGGAGGGGAGAACAGCTTTTTTTAAGGAATGGAGACCCTTGAGTATATCTGAAGACAGCAGGGAAAGAACCAGTAGAGAGAGAAAGCTTGAAAATTCGGGAGACAAAAAGATGTGATGGTGGAACCTGCACTCTGTTGGAGAAGATGGGATGGAATGAGATTCACTGGTCAAGAAAAGGGCCACCTCTTTGTCAGAGACTGGGGGAAAGGAAGAGAAAGTGGGAGTCGGTATCAAGGGTTTTGAATGAAGAGACAGGGAGGAGAGGAAGCTCAAATGGCTTCAATTTCATAGTAAAGTAAGAGGCAATTTACAGGGATAAGTCTCAAATGAAGGGGAAGGGGCAATGGGAGGGCCTTCAGGTGGCAAGAAGTTTGGAATAGCTTCTGTGGGGAGTGAGATAGAAAAATAATAAGAGAGAAATAAAAGGACCGACTACTTGTAATGAAGGCTTGTAATGTAACTTGAGGTTAGATATCCTGAACTTATAATGTATTCAGCTACTCAGTACAATTATAAAATTTAATTTTTTTTTTATTTTTAGCATTTTTGAGTAGGAGTAGGGGGAGTAATCCAAGACTGAGGTTTAGTAAAATGAATGGTGGTGATAAGCCAAGGAGATAAGGGATTCAAAAGAAGAGGATAGGATATAGTTGAAATGACTGAGAAAATACTGAGGTAAAGGGATTGGAGGTCAGGATGAAGGAGAAGAATAGATTTAAGAGGGGCAAAATTTGGGGAGAGGTACAATGATAGGTTATGGTCAGTTTAAGACTAGGTAACTGGAACGTTTATGGGTAATGAAGAACTCTAATCTGTGACTATCCCTATGTGTGATTAAGGTGGAACAAAGAAGTAGGTCATGAGATTTAAGAAGGCTCAAAAACTGGAAGGTTGGGGAATTTGAGGGAGCATTTAAGTTGATATTAAAAGTCCTCTAGGCAGAAGTTAGACAGAAGAAAAAATATGTGGATCTAGGTACTAAGGGAAATAATTTGGGGGTCCACTTACTGCAGCTGCTCTAATTTGGAGAGAGTGTGAAATTTTGATTCAGTGAACTTCAAAAAAGAGAAAGCTTGCCAAATGAGGAAATAAAGGAGAATCTGGGACTTGCCAGGTCATACAGTTAGTACAGTCTCAAATCTCTGAGGCTGGATTTCAACTCAGGTTCTCTTGACTCCAGGGAACCACCTAGCTGCCCCCGGTTCAATCTTTCAAAAATTACTTATGTCATAGACCAGAGGAAAAACAAAATAGTTATTATTAAAGCCTTTGGTTGATTTTCCTCTTTCTTTTCCCCCCAACCTTGCAATCTCCTAAATAAATCCCAAGTGAGTGCTTGAGAAAAGATTTCTCCAAAGCACATTCATCTCTTCTAGGGCTGAAATCCTCCTTCTTTCATCAGGATTATTGACTATGGAATCTGTCAAAAAGCCTGGCTCTCAGAATAAAAACTGTTTGAAAGAATATTGTTCAGCTTGAATTCTATTGTTTTCTTATCAGCTAGTTACCTTTAATTTTTAAAAATTATGTAGATTTTCTATGCAAGTACAAGCCATAGATTTTAGTGTTCATGCAATGAATCAAAATGGATATGAAATAGACATTTAATAAAAACTACAACTCTATCTGTGCGTATATAGCTATCATGGATTTAGATCTGGAAGATAACCTAGTTCAACTTCCATTTCACATAGGAGAAAATTGAGGCTTGATTAGTGTTGTTTTGCCTTTGCTAACCAGCTTTCTCATGGAATTTCATATCCCAGTATATCAGAAAAATGTCTTTTTAAAATTTAATTTTTATTGATTTATTTATTTTTGGACAGTGATTCCTCAATACAGGAAAGAAAATGTTAAAATATAACATTTTCATGCTCTCTATTGATGTTTGCATTATGTTTCCCTTCTCAGATTTTTTTTCTTGTAGATCCATTTTTTCTTGCACAGCAAGATAACTGTAAAAATATGTATACATATATTGGATTTGTCAAGTATTTTAACATAATTAACATGTAGTAGACTTCCTGCCATCTAGGGGAGGGGAGGGAGCTAGGCGAGGGGTGGGAGCTAGGCCGGGGGAAATTTGTAACAGAAAGCTTTGCAAGGGTCAATGTTGAAAAATTACCCATGCATATGTTTTGCAAATAAAAAGCTTTAATAAAATGAAAAAAAAAGTTAAATTAATATAGCAAAGAAAGTATGGGAACAAAACTAGTATTTCAATTTGTCAGTATTTTAAAAGTGTTAGTTTTTCCTGTCTCTTTTTAAATTTTGAAATGGAAGAGATATTTTAAGGCCTTAATTTATTTTCTAGTGATTTTTATTTAGAATAACATAAAAGTCACTAACAAATAAATTGGTTCAGTAGTATTTAAATCTACTTTTGCATTTAAAGAATTTTTCTTCCTTCTGATTATCTATGAAGTTATAATAACAAATTAGTTTCTATTTGGGAAAGGAGGAATGAAATGTAACTGAAATGAGAATTTCCACTTCTATTCAGTACACATTTCTGAAGTGCCTTCTAAGGGTGAGGCAGTGAATGAATTCCCATATTTATTAAGGGCCTATGAAGCTCTGGGTGCCCTGGGAGCTGTCTTTGCAACAACTAAGTTAGATCTGGCCCTGTCCTAAGGAGTTTATGTGCTTGGGATGAGGGTGGGGGCAGAATGTAACATATAAATAATGTAATTTTAGGAGAGGGGAGAGCATTAGCAATTGGACAGTCAGGTCAGACTTCCCATAAGAGGCGGCGCCTGGACTGAGCCTCCCCTGTAGACAAAGATAGAGAAGTAGTGCTAAAAGGGTCTGGTCAGACCACTGGTTCTCTGCAAAGGCTGAGATTCTGGTTGTCTGGAATACAATTACTTACTTTTTAAGTATTAAGTAATACAGAGTAAGTCTAAAAGAGAGATTGGGGCTCAGTTAAAGAGATTTTGAAATACCAGGCGAAGAAGTTTGTCTTTTATCTGAGGCAGTGGGAGCCACTGAGGATTTGTGAGCAACTGAAAAACAAGGTTAAAGGCTGTGGTTATTTTCTCAGCTTCGGGGAAGATGAATTGGAGAACCCTAGATAGAGACTGAGAGAGAAACTATTATGATTAGTGCAGGTGAGCAATGATGAGAATCATGTATAGGATACTAGTATCCTCGGTAAAAACAAGGAAGTTTGCAGGTTTGAGGAGAACTTGATGTTCTATTTTGCATGGATGGAATTTGAAATGATCACAAGATAACTAGGTGGGAATGTCTAGCAAGGAGCTAGTGGGAGGGGACTGCAATGAAGGAAAATTTAGAGCAAGTGTTCCTGCTGCTAAAATTAACTGAACTTTATTGTTTTCAATTAATAGGGCAGAGTAACAGTAACTCTGATACCTGTGCAGAATTTCGAATTAAATATGTTGGTGCCATTGAGAAACTGAAACTCACTGATGGGAAAAGTCTTGAAGGGCCACTGGATCTAATAAATTACATCGATGTGGCACAGGTAAAAAAAAAATGTTTGTGTAAGAGACAGAACTTGTAGTGTATATGGTCTTGACATCTCAACTCCTTGCTTTTGGGTAATCTTAATGAATTCTTGGCTTTGGGGAGGGGGTGTATTCTTGAAGGATCAATTACATCTCAGTCCACTAGATGGCAGTGTTTCCATGGGTTAATTCTCAAATCATGGTTTAAAAAAATTAATAGTTCATGTTTGTCAAATATTAACTTGCACATGCTTGGTAGAGGATTTTTTAAAATAAAATTACAAATTTTGAGATGGTCCATGTGGGAATAAAGGTTTTTATTTTCACTGTTTCAATTGGATAGGGAAGAGGAAGAGAAAATGTTTAATTTAAAAAGATAATTAAAAATAAAATTACTCATCTTGATAATTCATCACAATTCCCATTTCTGAAAACTTATCCATAATGCTATTGACATAGCAGTTGGTGGAAGTGAATGGGAAAGAAGAGAAGTTAATGTATGCAAATAGTTAAATAAATATTTCTTAGTAATTGACATTGAGTCAATTTTTCATTTTAATGAAAAGATACTTCTTATAATAATTTCCTTAGCCATTCATTTCTGTATTGACCTATTTATTTAATGCTGATTATCCAATCATTTAAATTTTGTGTAATGGGGCTGAGATTTTTTATGAACATGTTCCTATTTTAAATTATATGGTTTATGTTAATATTTTACATCCTTGTGAAATTATTAGTATCAAATTGTGATGATAGAATTAATTCTGTGGGATTAAAATTAGTTTGGATCTAGTATGGTAGTAGAAATATCATTTAATCTGACCTAAAATAGTCATTCTTCCAAAACAAAGAATAAAACACTAATAATGCAGCTACAGAAATGACTCTAGGAAATGGTTTATGTTTTAATAGCAGTAAGTCAAATTACATAATGTAATAGAATTTTTCATTATTTTAAAAAGTACAGATTTTAAATTGTTCATATCAATGTGAATCTTTTCCCTAACTTTCCTGTTCTTATAGTCTTAAGATATCATCAGTAATATAGAACTTTTAAAAAGATATTTTCTTTTAGTCTGATTTTTTAAAGTTACTATATTATGTAAAGTACAAAAGAATTTTGATGATTAAGAAGACAAACATCTGCTGTGATCAAATTTTCTTTTGGGGGAACCTTGCAACTTCGTGGAGATATCTAGGTGATATGGAAATTTCAAACTAAAAAATAAAGTCTGTGTACATAACTACTTAGCTAATTTTTCTGTAACTTTGATTGCCAAGTTGTCCAGCCATGGTTTATGGAAATAGTTATTTTATTTAACATATAGCTGAGTGTTATCAATCATTATAAAAATTGCCTCAGAGAATTATGCCCAATTAGTATAGAGAAGACAATTAAACACTGCTCCAATTTATCACATAAGTAGGGGGGAAAGATGATTCAAATTGGGATAAAATTTAATTTTTGCTCCTGGCAAATTAAAATAAAAAATTGGTGAATATTTGTTTAAAAAAATATAATAGAAAAACAATCACTTTTTTTTTTTCAGGTGAACAATCTACCAACCTACCCAAACAGGCAGGTAGCTTTGGTATAACTAAATATATCTGATGTGCAGGACAATATGATTTAAAGAAATTTATATAACCTTGCTGTAGACATGAGGCAAAATTTGACCACAATTAATAGTTATTTCATTTGCTAATTATAGGCTTTGAGAATACTTTTTTGAAAGGCTTTTTGTTTTTGCTTTTTATTCACTCAATCAAAAAACTAATAAACCATTAAATCCAAAGATTCCATGAGGATGAATCACTTATAATTAGTACAAAAGAATAATAAAAATATTTAATTATGAAACAAATAAGATTTTTACTTCATAGGGAATCTCTTCTAAGCCCATTTACATCCTGAATTCTCTGGGATCTAGATGGTAAGACTATTTCATGATAGTCACATAAACACTGGACAGCGGAATGAAGCTTAGAATGAAAAATCTGAGTAGATTTTTCATGCAGAACTTTAATGGTGACTATTTTTCTTTTTGCCTTTAGATTTCAAAGCAAGATGGAAAATTATCATTTATTTCTTTGGAGTTCATCATGGGAGTTTCTAAATATGGCATTAAAATATTAATATCTGATCAACATGTAAGTTTATCATGCTTTCCTTCCTTTTTTTTTTTTTTTGCTGAGGCAATTGTGGTCAAGTGACTTGCCCAGTATATTATCAATATACATTGGGAAGTAAAGTTCGATTGATTTTCATAGAATTCACAGTTAGGGATGAGATATATTGATGTTTAAAGTGGACTACAAAGACTGACCAGTAGAGGGTGCGATTTTAAGGCTTTTAAAAGCATTACATTTCCCTTTGCCCAAATTTGTGTCTATTGTGTTGCGAGATTGTGAGAAACTTAGTTTCCTGTGTCCTCAGAAGCAGCTTTTATAACAGCTTTGATCATTCTTGATTTCCCCCTCACTTTTGCAGGACGTTTTACACAGACATGCTCTGTATTTAATCATCCGGATGGTGTGTTATGATGATGGTCTCGGAGCAGGAAAAAGCTTACTGGCGCTCAAGACCACAGACACAAACTATGAAGAGTATAGTCTGTGGGTGTACCAGTGTAACAGTCTGGTAAGGTTTGGGTTGATTTCATCTCCTCCCTATGCCTCACTCCTATCCCCAATTTTTTACTAGCTAATCCAAACCAAGAAGTAAAACTAAGAAACTTTTTGGTTAGTTTTTCAAGGCCTAGGGTGAGAGCACAATTCTGGAGGTTTGGGTTAACTATCCATGTCTGAGATCCTTTGGAAAATTTATTGTATTAAATAATAATCCTATTTTTAAACTATTATAAATATCTTTTAAACTAATGAATGCTTTTAGTAACGTAGTTTTGTCTTTTTACTATTTTACATAACACAGGAACAAGCACAAGCTATTTGCAAAGTTTTAGCCACAGCTTTTGATTCTGTATTAACATCTGAGAAATCATGAATTCCTGCTAGAATGGAAGATAACTAACTTCATTTGAAGAATCCAGCATTCAGAATGAAACTTCCTGAAGAATAAAGAATCCTCATTCCTCATAAAAAAGAAAATGCATTTTTAAAATACTGATCATTTCAACTCTGCAAATGTAAAATTTTCTTAGCTCTCCAAAGCATTTCTAAAATCCAGTTGAGTGTTATGACTGTCAATGAAATGAACTTTCTCCTTGAATTATAAAAAGCCTGCATGCTGAATTTTACCCCTTAGCTTATTCAGCTTAGGACCAGAAAGTGTTATGTGTAAAAACATTTTAATGTATAATAAACATTGCAACCTAACTTACCTTGTCAAAGTTGAATGTATTCTAGAGCTGTTTATTATTGAAATGATATGGTGAAATGAGACGGAGGTTTGGATGGGGATTAAAATTGTATATCTTACAATATAAGAGACTGAAGCAGAGCTCTGAGCCAATGACTTTATTAAAGGGTCCACGGTCCTCTCTAATTAAGTGGACCTCAAACTTTTATTTATAAAGGTTGAAATCCAAATATGAAAAAGAGGCATGGTGAAATACAGAATCTCATTGATTGACCTATGAGGCATAAGCAAAAATGATTTATCAGTAGGGTCACAAGTGAAGCAAGGAATATCTCTACTATCTAGGTAGTCACAAGATGGTCACCTGCTTGTATTGCACAAGAGAAAATGGTCTAGAGGAACAAAAATAAAATAGAGATCTTAAAGGAAGGAAAGGGACCCACATGTGCAAAAATGTTTGTGGCAGCCCTTTTTGTAGTGACTAGAAACTGGAAACTGAATAAATGCCCATCAATTGGAGAGTGGCTGAATAAATTATGGTATATGAATGTTATGGAATATTATTGCTCTGTAAGAAACGACCAGCAGGATGATTTCAGAGAGGCCTGGAGAGATCTACATGAACTAATACTAAGTGAAGTGAGGGGATCAAGGAAATCATTGTACATGGCAACAAGATGATTATATGATGATCAATTCTGATGGATGTGGCTCTTTCCAACAATGAGGTGATTCAAGGCCAGTTCCAATGATCTTGTGATGGAGAGAGCCATCTACACCCAGAGAGGATGCATTGTGGAGACTGAGTGTGAATCACAACATAGCATTTTCACCTTTTTTATTGTTTGCTTTTTTTCCCCTTTTTTATCTAATTTTTCTTGTGTAGCATGATAGATATGTAAAGAACTGCACATATTTAATATATATGGATTACTTGCTGTTAGGGGAGGTATAAGGGAGGGGAAGGAGAAAAATTTGGAACACAAGGTTTTGCAAGGATGAATGCTGAAAATTATCATTTTATATATTTTGAAAATAAGATTATTTTTTAAAAAAAGATAAAAAAATTTTTTTAAAGGACTTTTAATTTTATCCAGTTTAGGCCCCTTACCAAAGGTGACTGTTGATAGTACTCCAAAATACTAGGCACTCTTTTCAACATATCCAAAAATAAAGGTTACACACAGGAGCACATTTAAGAAAAATAAGTCAGTTTAAAAGTATTTTATTTTTTTTCCAGCCAAATGACTGGTTAACAAGAGTAAACTTCTGAAACATGCTCTAATTATAAATCACTGCATTCGGGACATTGAAAATAAGAGTTGATTTAGGTTATACAATATATACAGTTGCTCTGCAACTACACCAAAAATAATCAAATGAATGAATTGAATATTATACATCTCAAATAGCATTCTACGCTGCAGATTTAGTGTCATCCACTCCTTTTGAAATAGTTAAAACACAGCAACCAAATAGACTGTGCATAAAATTTCAGTCATCATCCCTTGAAGTTTGCTTTGAAGAATGGCAAATGCAAAATGTCAGAATCTTGCAGCTGAAATTTATGAAAAGTAAACTTTAAATATAAATAGATATCTACAATGCATTCAGATTTATCTCTGCCTGCCTTTTTTGCTGCAAAAAGAGCAGGTATCTCAAAGGATGTTAGTGGGTAAATTTATTTCTGCTCTGGCAAGAAGAATAACATTAGTTACCTGCACAATAGCACCACCAAATTAGAACTTTTAAAAAATGCCAAGATGTATCCCAGACATGTACCACTGAACCTGAGTAATATCTGGGACCAGAATCCAAAGACTGAAGTAAATGTGACTTTACTTCACAACTGACACCAAATCATCCATATGCTAGGAGAATCTGTGTTAAAATAGACAGGAGAAGTGAACTGTGCAAAACAGAGCTATTTACTTATGTCTTACCAGGGAATTAAAATGTTTCCAAAAGCAAAATGGAAATCATCAATTAATAAACATAATTGTAGTGCTAAACTAAGTCTAGAATTATAGATTTAAACTTTTTTTTACTAGGAATTTTGAAAAGTACAAAGAAATCTACTTCAAAATTCAATAAAACCATTGTTTAATACATTCCTTTTTTTTTCTTTTTCACTTTCTCAGTGGCTTCTGAAATGAGTTAATACATTAAGAAGGTATACACGCAAGCTTTTCACATGATAAAGACAGGCTATCACAATCAAGTGTACCATTTTCAAAAAAAAAAAAAAAAAGAAATCATTAATAACTTTGTCCTAGCATTTGTTTGAAGCTCCCGAGTCTATATTTGCTTGATTATTAACAAGTCAGGTGGCCACTCTCTTTCGAATTTATTTGAAAGCTTCAAAATTCTTACATCAGGTATTCATATATAGAACTCATATATACTAATAGTAGATAGTCATGTAATTAAGCTTTAATCAGGCTTTTCTCAATATATGCTAATCTTTATCACCTAATTTTTTTGTAGCATTAAGTTCAAGAAAGGTATAATAGATTCAATATTCAAATGGATGTGAGAATTGCAGTGTTATGTAGTGTTTCATCCATCCATTGGGATCTACGGATATTTGCTAGGCATTTGTTCACAGACAAATGAACAATTATTTTTAAGACATTGCCAACTACTGTTTTTACTGGTATATTTATTATATAAATACACATATACTCATAGCTGAGTTAGGAAACAAGCGCTTTGTTATGTTTGGAAGGAAAGGCAGTGGTACACTTAACAGGAAACAGTAATTAAGATGTACTAGTGAGTTTTTCAATAAATGCCCATGTGACTCAGGATAAATATAGTATGGTCCACCACAATACTCTACTTGTGTGTACAGGTGTTACTGAGTGATTAAATAAGTTCAAGAAGGCAAATTCTAAAACATCTAAAGCATATAACTGGTTTTAAGAACTGCTTTGCAATCCATCATCCTTAGTTTAAAACCAAATTCAGGAAATGCAGTTTTTATAACCCCCTAGAATTGAATTAACTGATAATATTGCCATGGATTTGAAGTAACCATCAGTAGTCTTGTGAATACAATTGTTGAGGATCAACACTATGTAAAGGACTTCCAAAACAGATTATACACACATGCAGCATATAATGATACAGAGATTCTCAACCTCACAAATTAGAAAGTACAAACAGGTAATGCAGAAAATTCCAAGTTGTTTTAAATGTGTGTATATGGTGGATCTCAAAGGAATAAATATCCTTTAAAGGTGAACTCAGGACCTTCTTTCTGTCTGGAATGACCTTAGCTTAGGAGGGCTAGGTTATAAAGCATTTGGAGCAATAACGAATGCTCTTACTGCTTCCTTAAGACAACTGAGATGCTTCTGTCATTAAAGATGGCCTTATTTATAAGCATATTAAAAGTTACAATTCTCAAAAAGTCAAGAGGAATTTGTTTCTAAATCTCATGTTTCAAAATAAATATCTTTATGTTAAGCTGGTATAGACTGGATTCTGCTGGTTTGGGTTCAGAGATATTAAAAAAAATTTTTTTCAGTTCACCTTTAAAAATAAAAATGTAAAAATGTATGTTTGAGAAAGTATATTAATGACTTTCATGAAGAAAACAAAACTTTCTTAAAAATCATTTACATATAAAAATTGTGTCCAAGGTTTGAAACCAGAACAATGACATTGGAGAAGGTTGATTTATAACATGATACAACTCAAGATACTGGTTTCTGGCTTGAATTTTGAAACCAATAGTGAAACTGGAACATAAATGTTGACTTGTATAAGATGAAAATGAGAAATTTCTTCCTATTTTTTGTTCAGTAGCAATTCAATCAGCAATAAAGTGCACAAATGATACAGGAAAAGCTCCTTTGCGACTAGGATCTCCATCAATGTGGCCAATCTGAAATGAAAATTTAAAACAATTCTATGTTAGGAGAATATAAAAGTGGTTAAGCAAATGTTTATTTGTTCTGGGATCTGGTACCAGAAATGAGGACCTGGCAAAGTTCACTAAGCCATCACTCTCTAACTCTAAATAACTGGATGATGTGGTCTATTGAGATACAGCTCAGATATTCATAAGGGGGGAAGAGAATTCACATAGTAGACTCAATCCCACTTCCTTTTTCTCTCTCTTGAAAATGGGAGGTAAATACAAGACTAAATCTTGGATCTTTTGGTATTTTTCACTACTTCCAATTTAGGTTGGAGTCAAGACTTTAATGGCTTTTTATGGAAATAAAAGTGAGGCAGGTTTACATGGATTGAGCGGGAAGGGGCTTTCTAGATAATTAGCTATGTTTTTGCTTTTTCAAATAGTAATCACACAGATGACAACTAAATCTTTATTTATCAAACTTCTCAACTTATTCCCATCTGTATTAAATCATTGACATGTCTCTAGCACAAATGGTTTGCAAAGCTCTTTCCTTACAACAATTTTGAGAGGTTGGTAGTATTCATAAAGTACTTAGGCCAAAAAAGAGCTGATAACATATGGAAGTTCCATTTACTATCCGCTGAATATAAAAATATTACCCATTTATTTATTTATGTAAAAGTAACTATCACTACTCAGGTCCAAGAGTGGAAATGAAGTACAGCTATAAGTATAAATGTTGAGGTCAAAGGATTTAGATTCAATCCAGCTTCGGCACTTATCTCCTCAGTGTGACTTTAGGTGAAACACTTAATTTCTCAGTTTTATAATCTATAAAATTTAAGGGCTAAGACTAAATTATCTATAAGGTCTTTTTAGCTTTAAATACTTGATCCTATTAAGTTCACTGTGTAACTACTATCCCCACTACAGATGACTTCGATGGATGGGGAAAAAATGGAATAGGAAATAAAACAAGCTATAATTAGCCAGTACTTCTCCATTGCCATCTATGTGATATTTACTTTCAATCCTTCAGAGGTTGTTTTAGTCCATGTTTTGTTGTCACATAAGCATTTGATAAAATTGTTGGAGCTAAAAGTTTGATCCTTTTTTTCTGAGATCTGGGGAGTTATTAAAGAATTTCCTAAAAGGAATATTGGTGTTAAAAGATTGACTTTTTGTTCACTGAAGAAAACCATATACACCCAGAGAGAGGGAAATGAAATATGGACCACAACATAACATTTTCATGATCTCTATTGACATTTGCTTGCATTGTGTTGCCTTTCTCTGATTCTTTTTTTTTTCTTGTAGATAGGATTTTTCTTGCATAACTTCTCAAGCATTTCAACATTATTAACATGTAGTGGACTTCCTGCCATCTAGGGGAGGGGAGGAGACTGGGGATAAAATTTGTAACGGAAAGCTTTGTAAAGATCAATGTTGGGGAACTACCCATACATATGTTATACAAATAAAAAGCTTTGATAATAAAAAAAAAGATTGACTTTTTTTTCTTCTTTTGATTTATTTAATATTTTGCCCCAGTTACATTTAAAACAACTTTTTTACATTTGTTTTTAAGATTTTTGAGTTTTGGTTCTCTCCCTCATCCCCATCCACAAAGAAATGACATGAGAAGTTATGCAAAACATTTCCACAAAAGTAGTTATGAAAGAAAACATAAATCTCCCACTCTAATGAAAATAAAAACTCTTAAAAAAAGTTAAAGAAAGAGAGAGAGGGGAGAGACAGAGAGAGAGAGACAGAGAGAGAGAGAGAGAGAGAGAGAGAGAGAGAGAGAGAGAGAGAGA
>JAJPUD010001768.1:373567-391728 GCA_023553655.1 Myrmecobius fasciatus
CTCTCTCTCTCTCTCTCTCTCTCTCTCTCTCTCTCTCTCTCTCTCTCGGTTGTCTGCCTCATGTACTGCATAATAAAAATTTATTGCCATCAGTTTTCCAAGTACTAATTTCCTGTAAATTCCCAAACCCAGGATTTTGCTTTAACCTGAGCCACGAGACCAAAAGAGCAACTGGCAAACAAAGCATGGGATTTCTGGAAAATGGGAAATGGAACTAGTGATTTGGGGGTCGAGCATATGGGAAGGAATTAAAAGACTGGTTAACAAATAATATCTTGAAAGCCCCTGTTGCATATAACACCAGGAGTGCTGTACCTAAGGGAATACTTTCCTTCTGAATAATGTGCTGTTTTGAGTGTTGCCAAAAAAGCAGGGATTCTTTCTGAATTGTCTGATGCTTGTAGTCAAGGTACTACTCTGGGTTAGAAAGTGGCTTGATGTCCAAGTTAAAGAATAAAAAAAGGAAGGACCAACAGCTCAAATGAAAATAAGAATTTATGCCATTTTTGTTATTGTTTCTCCTGTTAAAAAGAACCCAGCTGAGGTTCCAGACTTCTTGTCCAACGGCATGAGCCTGCCAGGTATACTCTTAAGAAATAAGGTAAAGGATCTCTTGTGCCATTTTCTCCCAAGATGCTTGCACAAACTGCCTGTGTTATTAAAGGTTTGTAAATCCCCTAAAGATCTTTGATGGACTCTCTCAGAAGCCACTTGCCACCAAGATAAGCAAGGCCAAAGATTCCTCTGACCTTGAGGAGATGATAGTCTGGGACTGACCTGGTGGATGGTACTGCCCATTCTTAGGGTCCACTTCAAGCCTTCCTGGTAACAATTAGAGCAGTCACCAAGGCAGGTTTATGGTCCCTCTGAACATCACAGTAAGCTAGGTCATTAATACGTACTGATCTCAAGGCTCTGATCAGAAAACTACTGCAGAAGCCTGAGAAGTTATCCCAGTGGTTACATAGCTTCCTCTGAACTGTGCCCAGTCCCAGTGCTCCTAAAAAATCCCTGGAATCTGCACAGATTTCGGCAAACTGATGCAAAGAGGCCAGTGCTGATGGACAATCCAGGCTTGGAGATATGCTCATCCCGCCCTCTTCTCCTGGGAGATCCCCAAGGATCTAGGTACTTGTAGCTGTATAATTTTGGGAAAGTCAGTGAGCAAACGAAGAGACCTGCTGTTACCTGTCAAGATAATGAGCAGGAAAGGGATAGGAAAGGACCCTGAGCAAGCCAGCAAAGAGACAGCTAAGAACATGGAAGCATTTCCCCAAACTCTGGCGAGGGCAAAGCCAAGGGGTTCTAAAAAGGAAAATGGCTACAGAAACATGGTGGTCTCTAGGAGACAACTGCCCCTTCATGGCCTTTCCTAGTCACAGGTCACTTACTAACAGAAAAGAACACAAGCTAGTCTTATTCTTGAGCATCCTGACATTTGTCAAAGAATATCCAGACCAGTGAAAGGACTTTGCCATACTATTGTGGGCAAATCCACCATAGTGAATTTAGAAGTGGGTCCCCCAGACACAGGCTGTCATCACACCTAGGGACCATCTCCCCTTCTCTAATCCATAGGCACAGATATCATGAACCATCAGTTCCAGTCTTGGGACAAACCCAAGGCTTTAACACCAACAGTTGGGTGCATTCACTGAACAACTATTCCCATTTCCCTTCTCCAAGGAAGTTGCTAACAGTCCTCAGTTCAGACTTAGGCAAGCAACAGAAGAATTTTATCTGATTATTAAGGATTTATTGCATGAACATGTTATTGTTGCCACCATTTATCTGGCTGATCCAGAAGGCAGGTAAGAATGAATAGTATTTCACAGAAAATGAGGAATTTTAACCAGATTATTCCCTCCCAATAAGGCTCCTTTGCATAACATTATAGAATTTACTGTATAAAAATGCTTGTTTGGAATGATTTGGTATGAGTGATCTAGCATGCTTTCTTCTTTTCCAATTTCCCCTGAAAGCCAGTCTCTGTTTGCTTTTACTTTTGAAGGTTCACAATTCACGTTTACAAGCTTGCTGTGGACTATTTGAATAGTTCTGCCTCTGCCAATGGACTGAGGCACTAGAACTTGAAGGATCTCAGGGTGAGATCTCTGCAGATGTCTATGGATGATATTATTATGAGTGATCCTATGGCAGAGACTGTCAAAATAGCTATGAATGACATCAGAGACTGGGCTATAAAGTTACCTGCTCAATGTATTAAGTTTCTAGATTACATCTGGATCTCTGGAGACAGACATTCTAGTGCCAGTCTGGAACAAGCTGCTTGCTTTGAAGGCACCAAAGTGATTTCAAAAGTGACCAATATCTCACTAGCATATCTCTATGCCTATATCCTAATTATTTTATTAGAAAGTTAGGCAAGTTTGGCCAGAGCTCTGTTCCAAGAAGCAGCCATAGCAGCAGCCCAGAGGTCAGTTACCACAATAATGTCCCTAGGAAAAAATTTTATTGTTGAGGTATTTGTCTCTGACTCCCTTGCCTCTTGGAGTCTATGGACACACAGGAGAAAGGTTCCCATGCAAAAAATTACTTGAGGAAATCTTCCACAAATAAAGGCACTTGTTGGGCATTAACAACTAGAGCCCTTGATTGGTAGCTCACCCTTTGTACCAATCTTTATTATGCCCTGGAACAAGGAAAATACCCCTCACATACCTGTTCAGCCCCTGATGTCTCCTTAATTAAATAGAAGTGGTATTAGGAGACCAGGACCAAGTTTGGCCCCTGTGGAGGCAGGCAGGCTACCCTCGGTTCCTCTTCCCTTGATCCTGGTGCACCCTCTTTGCTTTCTGAGGAGTTTCTTGAGATGACCTTACCTATTTTAGAGATGAAAATGCCTCAAGCTAACCTGAGGAGGGTAGCAACCACTTTTCATTCTGCTTGAGCCTTGGTTGAGGCAAGATCCAGAAAGACAGAGCTGAAAGCAGTTGCCTTGACCTGGAATATACAATTTCCAAGGGATAAAAAGATTTGGCTTTACACTGATTCTTGGGTGGTAAGCAACAGGCTGACAATATGGTCTCATCAGTGAGTTAAACAGAACTGGAATATTTAGAACCACCTGATCCGGGATAAGTTCTTGCAGACAGGAAGTGATTCCTGGATGGACTTCCCATGCTTCTGTCCACAGAAGGGAGGACCTCCACCTCCAAATACAATGACACTGCCAGAGGGACTAAAACCCACAAGCTCCCTGTTGACTCCACTGAACTGGTCCAGTAGCTAACTCTCTTCAGTGTTTATCCAGGAGCTTCTATGATTGCTCAGAGACAATTGGGAAATATAATCCTTACTATTCTGTCCATGGAGACCATGAGTTATGGCAAATAGACTATACTGGGCCCTTCCACCATTCTGCTGGTGCCATCCACTTACTTACATAGAACTATTGTTGGGCCACCCTGATTGCCACCCCACTGCAGCTTCAACTATTGAGTGTGTCTCATGAAAAATACTGTGGTTCCCTTCAGCCTCCCCACCCCCAACTGTCATCCACACTGACAGATACTCTCCTTCATCGTTAAGAAGGTCCAAAAAAGACATCTCCTAGCTGTTTCATTTCCTGAACTGCCCTCAAGCTGTTGAACTGTTTGAAGAACATAACAGACTTTTCAAAGGAAAGAATTATGTTTAAACACTTAAACTCCTGGAGCCCTCTGTGGACTAAGTTGGTTCCTGCTGTTCTTTGTCACCTGAATGCCCCCTCTCCCCACACCGAAAAACTACCCTATTATCTAGCCCTTGCCTCCTCTTGAGAGGCAAAGCAGAGAGTAAGACATAGACACTGGACATTTTTGTTTCTCTCTTTTGGTAATCGGGGATCAATGGGTGAGGGAGAGAGAAATCAAAGAGATGACATAAAGGTGAAATCGTGGCCTGGGACTCTAACAATAAAGGGGGAAAAAGATCAATTGAGTAAAGGGTTTAGAGCTGAACAAAACTCTCACTCGAATATTATTATTTTAGCCCATCACAGGAACTTTGATATTAACTCTTCCCTCTGTAGGTATAAGCATTTAAATTGAAACCATGACACAAAATCCTTTGGAATTTTTTACCTGGAGAGCTCAAGCTCATCTCAGCTAATTCCCTCAAAACCTGACATGGATGAGGGATGTGCACCTCTGAAACAATCCCACACCTTCTTCTCAGATAGTTGTCCCCTTCCCTCCCTCTTTTCCTCTTGATTCTCCTATTATTGGCTGTTGTCTGCATTTTATAGTTGCTCTAAATCATTAGGTACAGAACCACTGTCCATGGTGCTTCAGTAAATGAGGGACTGGAAAGGACCGGCATCTGAACTTTTTTTAATGGCATCAGTAGTTAGAACAACTTTAGAGCATTCAAGTGACATATTTTCTGTCTTCTTTTTGATGAGAGAGGAGAGAAGGGTAAATATAATTGGGCCTTGCAATGTAACTCATCAGAAGAGGCCCCTGTAAAATTCCAGCAATGGTTGAGCAAGAATTCCTACCTCTGAATTTGTGTTTTTTCTCAAGCCTAGGGAATCTTAGAATAGTTTGACTTGCACTCTGCAGCAGCATTCTCATGTGCTATAATCTTTCTAGAGGAGTATTATATCAAGAACTAAATTTTTATGGGGCTGTCAGCTTCAAAATCAGGACGCTTCTAGATTAAATGTTACTTTCTACCCTTAAATCCAACCCTGATTCTACCTCCTACAGTAGCCATAAGACAATGGAATAATATATGAACTCACCATTCCCACCATGTTAGAAAACAAAGGGACTAACAGCCTTCTCTGCCTTGCCTCCCGACATCAAAGTTACACACAAAGTACTGAGATGATCACCTGCCTTAGTCAAATGCTTCCAAAAGGTCCTCCTAGCACTCTGAAAAAATTTCCATTTAGCTGAGTATGATGGGACTGTTAGCCACCAGCCTAACAGTGACTCCAAGTTAGACTATATTTGCCTCTTTTAATTTTCTTATTACTTCAAAGGCTGTACAAAATTACTCCCCCCCTTCAGTAAGAATCTTTGTGGGGAACCATTCAGAGGAATCCCCTTACACCATCCATGAGGTTCCAGACTCCCCCTTATCCCCACCTACAGTGGAAGACTTTAGCTTTAAAGGGAGGTTATTTTGTCCTTAACTCCAGTTCTTCCTTTACTTCCAAGACTAGAGTGGCCAACCCTCAGGCCTCCAGCTATGAATGATTTTCACCTGGAGACTTATGGTTTGAGCTTAATCCTATTTTTGACCCTTCCCTCCTTTTCTTCTGACAACCTTAGCTCTGACCTGCCTGAAGGAAATGATTCTAGGGGAGAATTAAACTCTCATCCTAGTGATCATGAAGGCAATGGAAGGCCCCATCATAATCCTCTAAAAGATTTTGTCCCCACTCTCCCAAGTTAAGGTTCTATTTTCCTGGATTCTGTCTTTAGGGTGGGGCCACTGTGTTCTTGGTTGGATACAGATTCTCACTATGTTTTTGTGTGTAATTGCCATCAACAACTTTCCATATCTAAATGGGAAACATATATTCTTGTGAATATGTGACTTGTTAATCAAGTATTGTTGGTTGAGTGGTCATGGAGATCAAGGGGTAGACTGTCATAATTGTAAACTTTATATTATTTAATATTATTAGTATGTGGTCCTTGTTAAATCACATGATAATAAAGTCTTTGTTTGCATCAGCTCCACAAGTACCAATTTCTTGTAAATTCCAGAACCTAAGATTTTACTTTCATCAAAGCCTTAAGGCCAAGTAATACAGAGATAACATTTTGAGAACCATAAAGCACAGTGTCAGTGCTAGCTATTGTTATTATCTATAAAATAAGAGGACTAGTTTATGTAAGAGTGAGACTAACCAATGAAGGTCCAGTTCTTAAAGCAGGTGCAATATTAACTATACCAAGCCATGTCAGGGCTAAGTAAGCCACCTTTCAGAAATGTGACACAGAAAGGCAGCCCTTGCCTTCCCAGTTCAGAGCAAATACAGGTATCCTGACTTTCTATTTAATGTACTTCATGATGATGAAAAGACTTTTAATTATCTTCTTAGCCAGAAATGAGCATATGTACAAAAGGCTGAAATTAACAGGATTCTATTCCATATTTCCTTCCTAAGCATTTCCACAAACCATTTGTACATTCAAAGACTGTGATTTTTTTTTCCCCCAAAGTATTCACTGCAGTAAATTCTGGGAATCTGAGCATTCTCAAACAGGAGGTAAAATTAGATTCAACACTCAAGTCCTTTTCAGATCTAAATAACATAATTTTAGGATATTTAAAAATCATTTGGATAGAGCTACACAAGCTCACCACGACAACAGATTTCTTTCCTGGCTAAAAGACTAACCAGGATTTGGGGAGAATGAACCAGTGAGAGTCCAGAAGGAATGAACCTTTTCCTCCTACTAACTTACTTGTAATAATAGCATGACTATTCAGGCTCAAAACTTCAGAGTCACTTTGGACCCTCTCAACCTTCTCTAACACCAACATCCAAACATCTAAGTCAGTCCTGTCTATTCCACTTCTCTTGTTCCCTTTATCTTTCATAGGTTGGGATAACTTGTGTTTTTGTAACATTTAAAGGCGTAATTTTAAAATTGTTGTTTGTATCCGTGGGTAGAGAGTATGATTATTGATATTCTCATTATCCACACAAGAAAACTGAACTTCAAAAAGGTTGTAGTACCCCAAGTATCATGTAAATGCTGTGTCAGAGCTGTGATTTGAACTCAGGCCTGTTCTCACATTAAGGTGTAACCCTCTCTCTTTCCTTACACAGAGCTGAAATGGATCTTAGAACTTGGCTAGTTCAGTGGTCAAATTCAAATAGAAAAAAGGGTTGCTAGGTACATAAGGATACTCATAGACTATATATCAATACTGGGGCAGCAAGGTGGCTTGCTGAATAGGGCATTGTCCCCAGAGTCCAGAGGGCTGAATTCAAATTTGACTTTAGACACTTAACTAATTTTGTGACATAGTCTGATAATCTCAACAAACAAACAAAAACAAAGAGAAAATACTATTAGTTATATAGATAACTTTCTGAGGGAGGAGGACAAAGGATATAGGGGAAAACTAGGTTGATATAAAATGTATCCTGGATGTTTTATTTTATTTTATTTTGTTAAATATTTCCTAAATCTATTTTAATCTGGTTTAAGCTGTCCTTAGGAGTGAACTAGGCCACAAGCAGTCTGCAGATCTCATCAAGTCCAATGTCCTCCTTTCATTTATAAGATAATGAAGCCTAGATAACTAATACCAACAGTAAGAAGCAGAATGATGACCAAGGGATTATGGGAGGCCTTATGCTTCTGTGGATAACTGGCTCTGGAGTCAGAAGACCTGGGTTCAAATATTACTTCTAATGCTTAGTATCTCTATGACCGTAAGTCAATTCACTCAACATCCTTACATCTCAGTTTCCTCATTTGTAAAACAAAGAGATTAAATTCAATGGCTTCTGAGTTCCCCTTCTAGCTCTAAAACAATGATTTCATAATCTGAACTCAGGTTCTTTTTTTTTTTTTTTTTTTTTTGCTGAGGCAATTGGGGTTAAGTGACTTGCCCAGAGTCACACAGCTAGGGAATGTTAAGTGTCTGAGACCACATTTGAACTCAGGTCCTCCTGACTTCAGGGCTGGTGCTCTATCCATTGCATGAACTCAGGTTCTTTAACATTTAGCCTAGTGTTTTTTCTGTCATACTATGCTCTGCTTTTTTCTCCTCATCCACAAGAAGGATGTAAGTTGGAGGGTTAATGACTTAAATTGTTTTTAACAATAAAAAAATATTTTCAGTTCCATATTTTTCTCTCCTTCAACCTCCTCCTCCACCCACTGAGAAGGCAAGAAATATGATACCCTTTATATATATGAAGTCATACAAAATATATTTCTACATTAGTCATGTTGCAAGAAAAATAAAGTGTAAAAAATGCTTCATTCAACAGAATTCATTGGTTCTCTCTCTGGAAGCATTCAGAATTTTTCCTTATATGTTCTTTGGAATTGTTATGGATCACTGTATTGATCAGCATATTTAAGTCTTTCACAGTTGATTATCATTACAGTATTGTTTTATTTAATATTCTAGTTCTGCTCTCTTTGCATCAGCTGATAAAAATCTTCCCATTAGTTCAAAGAACTTTAATTTTAACACCCAAACTCCTGGAGAAAACCTGATAGGATTTTTCTCAACTTGCTACCTCTGGAAAACTCCTATCTATTCTCTCTGCCTCTTACTGGTAAAATGAAAACCGGTCTAGCTGGCATTCTGAGATCCCTTCCAGCTCCACACCTTATAATCTATCTTTACTTCTCTCTTCCTCACTTTTACATGACCTTGACTTCTATTTTACTGAGAAGCCTATAGCTATATGATATGAACTCAGTCTACTTCCTTCATCCACCTTTTTAAAACTCTGGACCCACTTTTTCATTTTTAATTTCAGTCTGAGAACATGAGATAGTCTCTTTTTAGCTAAGGCTAATTTTTATACTTGAACATCCTTGATCTCATAATCTGCAATCTCCTGAATGACTATATTCCACCCAGGGTTTCTACTCCCTCTTTCCTGAATTTTCAGTATCTCCCTGTCTACTGGAGCCTATAAATAAGCTAAGAGCATGAGAATCTTAAGTACACTCAAGTCTTCCAAATCTGAAAAGAACTTTCCTATAACCCCACCTAGGAATTTAATGAATGGGGGAGGTAATGGAGGGGTGATGGAGGCAGACCCATGCTTTAGGAAAATTAGCACCTGAGTGGACAATAGCTTGGAACAAGCCCAAGGGGCAAGGAGACCAACAAGCATAGTTCAGGCCTGAATGGATGAGGACCTGAACCAGAGTAGGGTTAATGTCAGAAGGGAGAAGGATGCCATCTAAGAGATGTGAAGGTGGAATGACGTAACTTGACAACAGATTGGATCTATAGATCTTTATATGTGTGTGTGTGTGTGTGTGTGTGTGTGTGTGTGTGTATGTCCATGTAGAAAATTCATGATCACGGAAGCAGAACATTTTCAGGTGGTGGCAAGATCAAAAGTATGTCCACTTCTATGTACCAAAAATGGTCATGGAAACAGTAATTTGGAAGTTAGGGTATTGAAGAAAACATCAAGATGTAGGCTAAAGTCTTCTGGTATGAAAGTATAAGTTGAGGGAAATAAGGAAGACATATTCCAGATGGTCACTGAAGAAAAAGGGAGAGTGTTAGAACTTCTTCAGAGTGGTAAGAACAAAATCTAAAAATTGTAAGGGGCTAAGGAGCAAATAAGGAAGCGGTATAGAAATATAGGATCACAGTGTGAGGGGGTGGCAATTAATCAGTCAATAAATGCTGATTAAGCAGAGATGGGGGAAGATGTCCTGTAGAAAGTGACATTTTAATTGAGATTTAAAGGAACCCAGAGTGGTCAGTAGTCTGAGAAGAGGAGGGAGAGCATTCCAGAATGGTGGAAACCAGAAGCCAAGGAATAGAGTATTTTGTTTGAAGAACAACCAGAAGGCGAGAGTCACTGAATCAAAGACAGTATATAGGAAAGTAAGGTATAAAATGAGGTGGGTAAGTTATGGAGGACTTTGAATGCCAAATGGCATTTTATTTTTAACCTCAGGGTTAATCTGACCTCTTCATTCAACTAAAATGACTTTCTCCAAAGTTAACAAATCTAACAGTCTTTTCTAATGTCTCATCCTTCCTGACCTGTCTACTCCAATCTATTCTCCAATCAGTTGCCAAAGTTATTGGCATATATTTGTCATCTCCACTGTTCAATAAATTGTAGTGGCTCTTTATTACCTCCAGAATTAATATAAATTCTCTTGTTATTATCTCTCTTCACTATCTGGCCCCTTTTAATCTTTCCAGTCTTCTGGAAAGAGTCTTGACTCAATTGCAGACGATCTATGTTACAGTCAGCATGGCCTATTTATTGTACCTCACACATGACATTTTTTCTTTCTTCTCCATGCCTGGGATGCTCTTTCTCATCATCCTTTCACTCAAAACTTTGATGAAATGCCACAATCTACAAGATGGTTTCCCTGATCATCCCAGGTGCTACAGTCTTGCCTTCTTAGGACAGCCTTCCAACTATTCTATTTGTAGCTATATACATTATTTCCATGATTAGAACATAAGGTCCAAGTGGGCAGGTCTTATATTTACCTTTTTTTTTGCATCTTCAGTGCTTGCAACAGTGTATAATATATAATAAGAGCCAAATAAATGCTTGTTGATCAGCTATCCTCAAATTCAAAGCCTTTTCTTCCCAGTCCTTATCCTGGAATGTCATTATTATTTCTTCTGCTTTGTCCCTCCCCCATTCCCATCCTAGGCACTGCAAACATACATATCAGTTAAAGCCCTGCTCAAAAGCTACTTGCACCAGGAGGCCCTCCCTAATTTCATTGGCTAGAAGTGATCTTTTCTTTCAAGGACTCAGATTTTGGTTTTTTTTCCTTTTCTACAGATGTCATACATATAAATACATAATTTGTTAGGTATTTCTGTTTCTAGATTGTAAGTTCATTGAGGGCAGAGATAATGTCTTGGTTAAATATTTTGTTGTTATATGATAACTTTATTATATATTTTAATAGAGTACAAGTTGTACATAATATATTTATAGTTTCATGTATAATCATTTCTCCCCTCTTCTATTATGGAAATGCTTGGTCACATTTGTATTCCCATTTGTGCCTTGTATACAAACTTTAGTACTTACTATCTGTGATTTCCTTGGCATGGGTGCTGGTGGTTGCAAACCTGAGGATGTGTTGGATGTAAGACTGGATAATTCAGACATCTCTCCAGCTGTGGGAAAGCCCAAAAAGAATCTTAAATCATGCTATCTCATCTGTTTTGATTAACCCCAATTAATCCAAACAGGGTCATTTTCTGCATTTGAAAGGGACAACAGCCTAGAGAAAATATGTTTATTCATATGTTCTACTACATTTTCAAATAAGATTATTTGACTTTTCCTACCTGCAAGATTCCAATCTTCATAATAATTCATAGATTTAATAATTTCATGGGCTTGAGCTCTAGACACCTCTCAGTTAATTTATGATTCTGAAACTCATTCCTGTGCTTTGCTCTTTCCCTTCTTGGCCAGTTCATGGAGTTTAAGAGATGGGAGTCAGGGGGTAACCATTATTATAGCTTATGCTCTGTTATAGTGGAATGTTAATGATTCCCAGCACATGACTTAACGTTCTGGAAACTGAATTCAACCTCTTTTTGCCCTAAAAAGTGTCCCCAGCCTGAAACAATTATTGAATGAAGTAGTTACCAGATCCTTTAGCTTGGCTTTTGTTGATCAAAGGGGATGATCTGTCAATGCTGTTAAGAACAAAAAGAAAAAAAAAAGATATTACTAATTTGTAAACTTTAAAAGCCAAGTACTTTAGTTAAGTGTATAGAGATGTTACAATTATTATTTCGGTTTTCTCAAGCCCAAAGGGAAGTTGAGACTCGGGATTGTGATTTCAGCTTTTCCACTTCACAGTGAGATCTTAGGCAAGTCACTTAACCATGAGGCAGGCCCCAGGTTCATTGTCTAGAAAATGAAGGTATTGGGATTTATAGTTTACTAGCATTACTAAGTTTACTAGGTCTACTAGCATTACTACAGATTAGCAAATTTGACTTTGAGTACATCCTTTTTTTTCTTTAGGGTGTAAAATGGGTAGCTGGATTAAATAGTCTCTAAGGAACATTCCAGCTTAAAGGCTATAATTCTTTGATCATAAAAGCTTTTGGTTTTATAACTATAGCTACTAAGGCCCACTGTTGTTAGCTCTGGGACTATTACACGTTTATGAATCAGAAACCAACACAACAAAAGCTTGGAGGCTGCCGTTTGTCGACTCTCCCTTTTTCTCTCAGCTTCAATTTCCTCTTCTATAAAATGAAAGAATGGGTGGGATGATCCCCATGGTCCCGTCCAATTGTGACAGTCTATAAATCTAAATGAATCTTCCCCTCTATGAAAGGGGGATAATAATAGCATCACTCCTGTCCTATCTCACAGCATCTTAGAGGATTAATAAAACACATGTGGGAGAGCAAGAAAAAGGACCGTATCTTATTCTTCTAGGTGTCTTTTATAGTGCTTAGTAGGAGAGGGATTAAATGTTTAGGAGGAGAAAGGAGATAGAGCTTACTAATAGTAAACATTGGCTGTCTGATCTTCAAATAGAAAGGATCCTGATGCAATTGTGTCCCTCTCTAAGAAAATCCAAATGCATACAAATTGTAGCATTATGGTATGGTTCTTTAAAGAACTGTTTTCTTTTAAAAAGCGAACTCCTATAGTGCTTTTAAAATGCAATTCAACGTATATACAAAGTTTTTTCAGATTACATTTATTGTATAAAGCAAATAATACTGGCAAGCATTTTTATATGAAGTTTATTTGAGGCTTGTTTCCTTTCAGAGGCAGATAATGAAAATCTGTGATCTGGATATTGCATGTTAATATAATACTTCAATTTTCCTAAATATAAATATATATGCATAAATAAAAATTAACCCATCCAGAACAGAGTTGAAAAGCTAGAAGCAAAAAAAGAGACTTGAGTTCTTTCTCAGAGTGGAGGCAGCTAGGTGGTGCAGTGGATCAAACATTAGAGCTGGAATCAAGAAGATCTGAGTTCAAATGCAGCCTAAAACAATTACTAGATGTGTGACTCAGACAAATCACTGAACTCTGGTTGTCTCAATTCCTATTTGTAAAATGATAATATAGGGGCAGCTAGGTGGCGCAGTGGATAGAGCACCAGCCCTGAAGTCAGGAGGACCTGAGTTCAAATCTGGTCTCAGACACGTAACAGCTGTGTGACCCTGGGCAAGTCACTTAACCCCAATTGCCTTAGCAAAAAAAAAAAAAAAAAAAAAAAGATAATATAGCACACCTATCTCCAAGGGATGTTTCTTGTGAGACTAAATGAGATAACTATAAAATGCCTGGCACGTTGTATAGCAAATGCTACAGTTAGATAATAATAATCATAATATTGTTTTACCTAGAATTCTAACAAATATGAGTATTTATTTATTTTCTCAATTCAGAGAGAGAGAGAGATCCAGACAAACAGACACAGAGAGAAAGAATGTTAGGAAGATGGGCGTTGCTGCTACGGGCTTCTGGGGTATAGAGGATGCTAGATTCAAGCACAATGACTTCAGTAAGAAGATACAGATAACTTGAAAAAACCAAAAAGCTAAAGGAAAAATTCTGAGTTATAAAGGGTAGTTCTCTGGAAGAGGAGAGAGAGAGGAAAACAAGAGAAATGTAGGCAATGAAAAAGCAAAAGTTGTCAACAAAATCTATTTTCTAAACAATTGAGAAGATTATTTAGCATAAAGGCAAAAAACATTATTCCTGTCAAAAATCCTGAGGTCATGCTTGTATGATAGCACAACTAATACTCAGAACCATCAAATAAAAGTAAAATTAAGTTCCATATAATTTGTCAAAGATCTCAGGGAAACATATATATTTAAAAAGGTTTCTGTTCAATGCCTCACGTAGGAGGCATGTGATATTTGATGACTTTTCATCAAAAGTGATAAAAATAATATTTTGCTGCTTTAAGGGGTTGTATGGTAAATGCAATTATTTGAAACAGGTCATTCCCTGATGATGATGGGTAAGTGAGGTTCCCCAAAAGGAAGAGCTGTTATCATGAATAAATGAGACAAGGTCTGTAAAAGCCTGTGTAACTGTTAGTGACATACAAATGTAAGCAGACAAATAAGGACTGATTGAAAGAATCAGAGAAGACAAGTCTTGAGGGGCAGTAGACAGGACGACTCATAATTCATGTCTTTGAGGAAATCAAATGTCACATGGAGGAAGGATTGCACTTTTCCTGCTTAGACACAAGGCAGGATTAGGGGCAATGAATGGACCTTATTGTGAGAAAAATAATGGTCCAATGGGAGGAAAACCTTTCTAAGAATCAGAGTAGTTAAAGAGTAGAAAGGATTGTTCTGGCAGGGACTGACTTCCTCAGAAACAAAGGTGTTCAAAATAAGGTCAAATAATCACTTGTAGATATGGTAAGGGGATTCCTGTTCAGTTAGCCAGCCAAATAGCATTTATTAAATGTCTATTGTGTGACACTATGCTAAGTGCTGGAGAAACAAAGAAAAACAAAAATAGTTTCTGCTCTCAAAGTAATCACAAAATGTGAGAAAAAACAGGGACAGGAGAGAGAACATGCAAATTATGATGTACAAACAGGATCTGCTTAGATTACATAACTTCTGAGGTCCCTTTACAATTCTGACATTATGTAATTGTATTATTATAATTCACTGAGGTCATATCTCCTCAAAAATCTTTAGTAGCTCCCCATTAACTACTGAATAAAGGTCAAATGCTGTCATTTCAGACCCTCTAAAACCTTGCATCAATCTGTATTTTTGGTTCTCATTTTTTACTTTTCCCTCTTCCCATATATTCTATATGCCTGTCAGTCATACTCTGTCAAGCCAAATGATGTGCTCAAATGTCATACCCCCAATTGCTTTTGTTCCTTGTGCTTAACTACTAATTTTTAAGTCCAACTTAAATGAAGCGATCATTTTTCATTTCCTTTTTCAATATACTTTTATTATATTTTCCATTTATTATATTACCAGAGTATCTCATGTATCCTTCCATATCTCCTTTTGAGCCATCCCATATGGCTCAAATACTATTTTCAGGAAGGGAAAAAAAATCACCATAATTGACTGATATATTGAGAAAGTCTGAAAATATTACAATGTATAACAGCTATGAATCTTCCACCTTCACCATGGGATGGAGTTGGAGGTGTCATCTTATATCTCTACATTTGAAACTTACTTGACTTTTATAATTTTGTCATATTTATATTGATGTTTTGGTGTGTCATCATTTCCATCTAGTTTGCTGTAATTAATGTATATTATTTCCTTGTCTTGGATTACTTCAGAAGTACTCTGCATCAGTTCAAATAGATCTTTCCATCTTCCCTGTATATATCATCACATAATTTCTTGCAGCACAGTAATATTCCATCCATGATTTGATTAGTCATTTCCCAACTGGTGAGCATCAATTTTATTACCACTTCTTAGCTAATATAAAAAGTGCTGCTATAAATATTTTGGAATATATGGGGACTTTTTTTTCCTTATTGGTGGCTTCCTTGGAGGCCCAGTAATGGAGTCTCTGGTTCAAAGGACATAGATATTTTAGTCATTTTTCTGCATACTTCCAAATTACTTTTCAAAATGGTTGTACCTTTATACTGTCCCATTAAACTATATATCAGTGTGCCTATTTTTCTATAGTCCTTTCATAGAGGTAACATTCTTGCCATATTTTGTTATTTTTGCCAATTTTCAGGGCATGAGAAGAAGTCTCAGGGTGGTTTTGTTTTTCATTTTTCTTATTCATGACTTGGAGCATTTTTTTCACAAGGTTATGAATACTTTTCAGTTCTTTTTGAGAAGTGTTTATTCATATGCTTTTACCATTTATCTATTGGGGAATTAGAAAGTGTGTGTGTGTGTGTGTGTGTGTGTGTGTGTGTAAATATATATGCAGAGGAGAGTAGACAGAGACAGACGGTATATAGCTTGAATACCAAATCTCTATTTCTTTTGTCTTCTCAATTTAGTTAGGATATAACTGTAAATATTATCTTCTGATTATTATTTTATTTCTTCTGGATTTGCTGTGATTTCACCCTGCTCATCTACCATTTTATTGATTTAATTTTCTGTTTTTTAAAATTCAGATTATGTGAAGATTTATCAATTTTATTGATCTTTTCAAAGAATCAATTTTTAGTTTTATGTCATTTCTGTGAGGTTTCTTGTTTCCAATGTATTTTACTCTTTTATTTATCCTCTTTGGTGCATATTAAATTTTTTTTTAAATTTTAAAAATGCATATTTTGTTCATTAATCCTTTTTTTCCCTTAATGTATGACTAAATGGCTATGATTTTCCCCCAGAGCACTGACTGCTTTAGCTGAATCCCCAAAATTGCTACTATGCTGTTTTTATCATAATCATTTTTAAATTAGTCATTAATTATTTCTATGATTTGTTCTTTGATCTACTCATTATTTAAGACTTTCCTGTCAATTTCCATTTGGGTCTATAACATTTGTTTGTGGTCCCTCAACCTATCTTCATTTTTATTGTATTATGGTACAAAAAAGGATTTATTATCTTTGCCTTTTTATTTTTTTACTGCTATAGTATTTTCAATTTTTATAAAAGCTGCATGTAGTTCAGAGAAATATGTATTTCCTTAGACTGTCCCATTTAGAAGACATAAATCTTTTTAACTATAGTTTCTATAGAAATTTGTTCAGTACCACATTTTCCCTTTTGTTTATCTTTCAGTTAGACTTGTTTACCACAGAGGGATAATGTAGTCTTCTGTTATATATCATTACATTACTGTGTCTTCTTATAGATCAGATGTTTTCCTTTATGAATTTGGATAGTAAGGCTTTTGGAGTATTTAAGTTTATTATTAATATTGGTTTGTTGCCTATAGCTCCTTTAGGCATAATACAGTCTCCTTGCTTATTCTTTTTATTTATTTGAATGTTTTTGCTTTGTTTGATAACATGATATGAAATCTTGTTTTCTTGAATTCACTTGTTGCATAATTATTTTGCTTATATTTTTGTTTTTTTTAATTTTTCTCAAAAATATCAAATTGTGAAGTTTTAATTTCTTATCCAATTTTATTTTGTTTATTGGAATGTTTAATTCATTCACTTTTTTTTTTAAAGGAAACTGTGGTTAAGTGGCTTGCCAGGGTCACACAACTAGTGTTAGAATGTCTGAGGACAGATTGGAACTCAGGTCTTCCTGAATTCAGAGTTAGTGCTCTCTCCAATGTGCAATCTAGCTGCCTCAATCCATTCACTTTTAAAGTTAAAGGGTTAGGTTTATATTTTCCTTCATCTGTCTCTAAAAAAATTTCTTTTTTTAATTCCAAATTACTGTCTTTCCCCATATTCTATTATAAATACAATATCAAGTTCCTTCAATTACTTTACTTTAATCTTTTAAGACAGATCTGTTACCACTGGCTTTTTTCCTCTAATCTTTGATCCCTTCTTCTCATTTGTTACTTTTTCCTTTTAGGGTTTTATTGTTTTTTTTTCTCTCTCCCTCTTTTATCTGGCTATATTTTTCTTCTACCTTTTTTTTCTTTTCCATCAAGTATATTCCCTCGTCTTCCCTCTTTAGCATTCATTAGATTTTTAAATTTCATAATTTTGCCCCCTTTTCAAAAAATTTATCTTTTATTTTTACTCTAAACTCTCATTCTCTGATTCATAACCTCTTATAACTGTCTAATCTCTGTCTTTTCTCTATATTATTCCTGAGATCAAAGCTTTCAAATTCTAAGCTTTCCTCTCTAGGTGCTTTCTGTTCCTCCTGCTAGGTTAGCCTAATGTAAGCTTTTTTCCTAGAATAAGTGTCTCCCAGAATAATGTCAATTGCCCCAAGCGTTCCAATTCATACTTTCTAGGACAAGTAGGTTTTTCAAGTACCAAATCCCCTAGGGCTCATCCAGGATTAGGTTCCCATCTGCCTCCACAGACCTTCTCTTCACCCATAGCACTAGTCACTGGAATTCTTTCCGGTCTTCAAAGTAAGGCATCCCTTTCCCCCCCACCTCCTCACTTACTCCCTGTAGGACCATTTCTTTCTGGGACTAGAGGTCACCTTTCCTCATTGCCAGCCTCTGATTAGACTCTGGTATGTCACTATCATCTCTCTATTTCTTGCTCATCTTTATGTTTTTATGTACCCTCCCCACTCTCCCGCCACACAAAAACCATTTCCTCATCTGTAAGCAGAGTGTCACAAGATTCTATCTATAATTACCCTGTCCACTTTATTGTTAATTCTACCAGATTTCCATCTTGACTCCTGTCTTTTTTGTGTACATTCAGAAAGAAGTCTATTACTGGTTTTTCTGTTGTTCTTCCTATCCTTGCCTATTCCTTTTATTGAGTCTTGTATTTCTGTTGTCTGGAATGTTTAAGAAACTGCAGTTTTGGTTTAAAAAAATACTTCAAACTCTTCTTTATTATTTAACATCCACCTTTTTTTTT
>JAJPUD010001769.1:9789-37338 GCA_023553655.1 Myrmecobius fasciatus
TGGGCACAAAGTTCATTGAGTTTTTGTCTTTCCAAGGGCACAGAATTTGTTCAGATCTGCAAAGCCATGGTGCACCATCCACCTCTCCCCACCCTTGATTCACTTTGGGAAGGAAAGGCTCAATCCACAAGAGCATCCTGGACTACGATCCCAATTCTCGGTAGTGGACAAGACAGGCAAAATGGTAGAAGATTCCAAAAATGGGGGCCGGCTCTTTATTGCCGCCAGCCTGATGTGAGGGAAGCTGTTGCCCATGAGTTAGAGGATGGACTGATGTGCCAAACTTTATCTCCCTCATTAGAATGTGAACTTTGGGAGGATAAGCATGGCTGTCCCACAATATGTGTGTCTCGAGCATTTATTACAGTGTCTAAGTACCCAGTAGTCACTTAATAATTGTTCATATACTGGCTTTTTATTTCAATGAACGGGGATCTCACAAAGACATGGCTTTCCCACAATATGTGTGTCTTAAGCATTTATTAGTGTCTAAGTACACACTAGTCACTTAATAACTGTTTGTTCATATACTGGCTTTTTATTTCAATGAAAGGGGATCTCACAAAGACATGGCTTTCCCATAATACGTATGTCTTAAGCATTTATTAGTGTCTAAGTACACAGTAGTCATTGATTGTTTGCCTATATATTGGCTTGTGACTTCAATGGATGGGAATCTCACAAAGAGGAAAATCTGTTTACCAATGCAAAGCAGCATTTCATCTGTGACTTCCAGGCTTACAGAATTCATTCTAGCACAGAGAGGGTGATCTGAGTGTCCAGGGTCACACAGCCAGAGGCTATAAAAGAAGGACTTGAATCCTGCCTGGATTTTCAGACCTAGAGGTTAGGTATCCCTTAACTATATAAGTAACACTTTTATTTTGTGTTCTGCTAGAACCATAGGTTGAGGAAACAGCTTCAAATAATCTGACTGCTTTTCAGGCAAATGGCAAGGCTGGATTGCTATCCCATCAGTATTTGGGATTTCCTAACTCTCACCTGATTCTAACCCTAACCCTAAGATTCCCTCACCCACTCCTTTCTTGAAAAAAAAAATCCATGCTCTTTTTAATCATGCTTTCATTCTCTTCCATAAGGAACCCCAAAGCCTGGGACAGCCCTGACTACTTCACCATTCCCACCAAGATAAGCAGCCCCTAGCACCCGATGTTTGAAAAGTGCCCTCATGTCCCCTTACTCACAGTGCATTTATGGGGTTTCTCTCCCGTGTGACGTCTCATGTGGACTACCAGCATATACTGGGCTTTGAAGGGTTTCTGTTCTCTTGAGCAGTCTAGCCATCGGCACACAAACTCCTTCTTCTCCCCGTGGATGTGATCGTTATTTATGTGCTGCAGGGATATTTGGGAAAGAAGAGACAAATAACATAGAAATGGATTATTCCAGTCTATAAGTTAGATCAAAAAAAAAGAGAGAGAGAGAGAAAGAAGAAGCTGGCCATTTTCTTTTTGGAATAATTCCTTAAATCTTGGGGGTTTTTTTCCTTTTTTCCTTCCTTTCTGGTAGCATATTTTCCAAATAAATATTTTAGAAGAATTTGTAATATTTCCTTTCATAAGAGTTTTGTTTTTTTCAATCACCTATAATAACAATCCCCATGTTTTAAAAAAAAAACCCTTTTAAAAATCCCTAGTATAATAGAAAGGCAAGACATCTTTTTGAACTTTCTCCAATCTGACTTTCTCTGAAAGCAGTGTAATATGGTGGGAGCCCACAGAAGCCACCTTGGCTCAGGTGACAAGTCTTTCTGCTTCTCTAACTCACACCCAGAAAGGAATCAATCCCTCTACAACATCTCAGACACAGGGAATATCAGGTCTTTCTTGAAGATCCCTAATGAGGGGACTCTCATCCCCTCTTTAAAAAAAACTGTACTTTTAGACAGATTTTATGGTGAGAAAGCTTTTTCCCGATGCAAATGTAAATGATTCAGGCTCTGGCGTCAAAAAGATCAAGATCAACCTTCATCCACAAGAAGCCTCTTAAAATACATGGAGTTGGCTCTCATGCCCACTCCTCCATCCCCACTCCTCCCAAGCGTTCTTTTTCTGAGCTAAGGGAAAGAGCACATCCCGGGATGCTGTTAATTGCATCTGCACATCTGGGTGCATTATCAACAGCAGCTCTTTGACCCACTGCTCCACTAGGTGGTCTGGTGCTTTAGAAAAAAGTGGTTTTATCCATTCAAGTACCAACCAAAACCAGCACTCAGGGCTTTAAGACTGATAAAAACCATTCTGCTTTCTGGAGATAGGTTAGGGAAAAGGCCAATCCCCAAAGAGCCAGTCGTGCTTTGTCAAGGCCAAGGAAAGGAGCGCAATCTTGCCCCAGTATCTGAGGAGAGGGAGAGGGAGAAGTGGAGGAAGGAAGAGGGAGAGAGAAGAGAGAGAAAGGGAATGGAAAGGGAAAGGGAAAAAGAGAAAGGAAGAGAAGGGAAGGACAGAGAGAGAGAAGGAGAGGGAGGGGAGACCGAGAGGGAGAAAAGGGTGAGAGAGAAGGAAAGAGAAGGAGGGGAAAGAAGGAAAGGATGAGGGTAATAGGGAAGGAGAGGGAAAAGGAGAGAGGGAAGGAGGAGGGAGAGGGAGAAGAGAAAATGCCATTTCTTACGTTCATAACTTTGGAGTATTCCTATGGTAAACAGATGTGGGTTTCCTGTAAAGGCCGAGTAAAATGTTTCCCCAACTTTATTAGCATTCAGAAAAGTGAAAACAGTGTACAGAAATAAATGAAGAGAACAGATGTGCTGGACCATGTACAGCGTGCCATCTTTACAAGACTTTCTGCTTCACATGCATAGCCCTGAGTCCGTGAATATTACCTTGGACCGTCACAAACGTCTACACATGACCAGCCTTTGGGATCCAAGCCAGCAGAAAACAGGAGGGTTTCCACACCTTCTTATTTCCAGGGCAGGGAGGAGGCAAGGAACTATAGAAAATCTATCCAGTAAAGTGACTACTGGTCTAATTATTCAAGTCTTACAAACCCTCACTCAATGCTGGGATATTGGGCCAAATTAGTCCAGGAAATGGCCTGAGAAATTCAACAGTGATGGAGAAGCTGAATTAAAATCTGCGTGCGTTCAGCCGCGTCTCCCAATTCTCCAGTCAGGTTTCCAAGATCTTCCGAAGCTCTGCTCAGAGGCCTCCAGCTGATGCTGACTCGAAAGCAGCCCCCAGGTGCTCGATACCCGGCCCACACTAAGCGCTTAATGCTTGGTGACCGTTTGATCCAGAAAGAGACCAGTCATCTTGTAGAATCCCCAGGAAGAGCAGACAATCTCCATCACCTGCTCCTCAAACCCCCCCCTCCTGCACCACAGCCCTCCCTGAGACTTCTCTCGTCCCTGACCCTGGCGCTGGCTTCCCGGCCTGGCAGGGAGGATGCTGGGGCAGCACCTTCAACAGCAGCCTTGGGCGGTTTGGGGTTCTGGATCCAGCCAAGAACTCAGGCCTGTGGAAACAGCAGGCCGGGCTCTCCCAGGTATGGTGGGGCTCAGAAAGGAGTCTCTGGAGAGCCGTCCTTGCTTCCAATGCTTGGGAAGCTCGGAGCTCCTGCAGCCGCTCTGCTCTGCACCCGTCATTCCTCCTACCACTACTTGGCCAACGTTGTGGGCATTTCCCATCCTCCTCCACGTATCCCCAGAGCTTAACTCATTGCCCAGAACAAAGTATATGCTCAGAAAATACCCGTTTAATTACACGAGCAGGGCCTTGCTACAGGAAGGGCTGCAAGGTTCTCACCCAAGGACTCCAGATTTGTTCCGTAAGAAATTATCAAAGGAGTACAGGGGTAAAGACTCGCCCAGGGTCACACAGAGCCTCAATTGCCAAGGTGAGATTTAAACCCAAGATTTTGTGACTCCAAGGTCAGTACTCCAAGCAACATGCTCTGCTGGCCTGGTTTATAATATCTTTCCTCAAAATAGTGCCATATTTAAGAACCACAAAGAAGGTCCCTTGACTTATTATCAGTGTGCCCTTCCCAAATGACCTGGCACTTTCTGTATCTCTCTCCCTCCTTTCATGTCTCTGTCTCTGTCTCAGTCCCTCTCCCTCCCTCCCCTCTTCACCCTCTTTTTCCCTCCCTCCTTTTCCCTCTCTCCCTCCCTCTCCTTCTCCCTCTCTTTCTGTCTGTCTTCCTCTCTCTCTGTCCCTGTCCCTTCCTCCCCCCTCTTCTCTTCTTCTATTTCTCTCTGTGTTTCTCTCTGTCTCTGTTTCTATATCTCTCTGTTTCTGTCTGTGTGTGTGTGTCTCTGTTGCTGTCTCTTTCTGTTTGTGTGTTTGTCCGTCTGTCTATGTCTCTCTGAGTGAGCTGCCTGAGGTCAGGGGCTACAGCTAATTGGGACAGTGAAGAGACTGTTAGACTTCAAATCAGAAAACCTGAATTCAAATCCTGTCTCAGTTACTTCTTAGCTGTGTGACCTTGAATGAATCACATATCCTCTTGAAGCCTCAGTTTTCCCATCCGTATAATGGGAATAAGAATTACGACTACCTCCTATGGTTGCTCCCAAGATTACACATGTAAAGTATTTTGAAAACTTATGTAAATGCTAACTATTAGTATTATTATTGTGGCTCCATTACGTCCAGTATCTAGAACTGGTTTAACACACAGTAGGTGTTTGATCAAAGCTTGTTGGCTGCTTGATTCCAATCCCAAGTGAATCATTCTACTCGATTCCTTTGACCTTTGGCTAGCTGGCTGCCTTTAAAGTTTTGGAATCGATGTCTGCAGGCAGCTGCAGTGAAAATCGGACTTTTTTGTTTGAAGTAAGTAAATAAATAATTTCACTGGAGGGAAAATACTCGTGTGGCAATTCCAAAGCAGTCTTAGACAGAGACAGGTGGCCTGCCAACGGCCCCTGAGGCAGGAGGAGATAGATGGGGTAAATTACGAGGGTTCTCTCCATGCCCTGGCTGGCTAAAGAGGAGACAAGGAACCCCAGTGGGCTGGTCCCTGAGACATGGAGCTCCCTTTGTGCTAGGTCTGATCCATGAGCCTCCCAAGGGGAACCAGAGCAGTGTGTGCCTCAGGGAAGCCGGAGCTAGAGAAAAAGGGGATGGTTTGTGGGCCACTCTGGGAAGCTTTAAAGGTGCCCCTTCTCCACTTGAATCCACAGCGGGCGTGTTAGCTTGATCGACTTCCAGCTGGCAGCCCGAGGACTCTTCCAACCCTGGAGAGAGAGGTAGGTGGGCAAAGGCTCCAATCCCTTGGTAAATGAGCAGGGGAGCCGCCTGGGCCTTTTAAGTGGCTGTCCCTTTGATGCTTGGCACTTAACGCCAACCAAGTGGGCTGAGCGCTGCCACAAGAAAGGGGCTCGTTAATGTCTCAAGAAAAGCTGTGCTGAATGCAGTCTTCCCTCCCCTCCCAGACAAACGGACGGACGTCTGTGACGGCCTCCCCTGACTCCCTCCCCGCCACATCCCTTTCCCCCACATGCAAGGGGCACAGTTTTATTCGGTCTCTCTCCAGCTTCTCGGCTCCCACCATTCTCTGCAGCTTGGAAGCACTTCCCTTTGGCCTGCTCCACACAGCCCCTTGTTGTTGATCTTTTCTGGGAACGTGCGTTCTCTACCATCCCCGGGTGGGCTTATCTCTTAGATCTCCTGCCTCCTTCAGTCTCAGCACCTGACCATCCCTTCTCCTCCATCTACTCTTCTATTTTTCCAACTCCTTCCTGGCTATCTAGCTGTAATGTTACTTCATGAAAAAAAAATTGAAGTCTAAGCCATGACGTGATTTATTCGACTCTGTACAAGTAGTAAGGTTTTAAGAAATGGTCAAATTTGAATCCAAGTCTCTTGGGGCCACATGCAGTGCTCTGCCCACTATAATATATGTCTGTATTAAGATAATGATATATTATTATGTTATTTATATAATATTAATTATATATTATTATATATACATATATAATATGTATATATACACCTAATATATTACATGTGTTACATATTAATTGATAATATGCTATATTACTATCATATTAATTATGTGAATTATATTATTATTATATTGCATATACATGTAGTATATTACATGTTGTATTATATATTGATTAATAATGATTAATAATATACTGTATTAGTATTATATTAATTATTTAAATTGTATTATCTTAATATAATGATGTCTGACCAAGAATTCCTGATTTCAGGGCAGGAGAGCGTGCTAGAGGGCAGGGCCGCCCTTGACTGAAGGCAGGTGGAGCTCCTGGGATGGAGGGCATTCCACATTTGAGCCTTTGCAGCCCGGACAACATGGATATCACAGTATAAAATAGGGGAGTATGAAATGGTACTTAGGTAAGGGTTTAATTTTTTGTTACAGATGATCTTATTCTCTGGTGATCTGGGAAGAAGACAGTTTTCTGATGAGTGTCAGCTCAAAGAAACTATTCTAATTCCTGGTGTCAAGTGGCTGTTTGTGGAACCTCGGACATCTGGTCCCCTTCTTAGAAGGGGCAAGATCTCCCACTTATGGGAATGTTCTGCCATAATATCTAATAAGGGAGAAAATTCTGCTTTTAGGAAATGCTTTTTTTTAAATATTGAAACTGTATAAATGATAGACACAGACTGGTCTTAATGTGGATTCCCTGAAAAATAATCTTGTCCTAGTTCTTGTGTTATCTGAAATTCTGCAAAAGATTTTCACGGAAAATGAAGTCCATTTATTACTCCACAGGAAAGAACTTGCTCCTGCTCATCCTCCTCCAGAGTCATCTTGCACCCTCTTCAGTGGATGCTGTCTTTACTAAACGTCAATTCTTCAAACGGTCCAACTTGGGCCTTTTGGATGCTAAATATTGAGAATTCCCAAGGGACCATTCCATTTTTGATCCCTGCACAAAAACAACAACAACAACTACGTCGCGTCTTTCTGGGAAGGGCTTTTTGTGGCAATTCTAGCACAGAGAGACAGACATCATATCCCAGAGAGAGGCAAGCTTACAGTATTGCATTCCTGACCCAGGAGAAAGCATTCCCCCTCAGGACAAAAAGGGAATCAGCGGGGCAGAAGGGGGAATTATATAATCCCAACCTTTAGATTTAAAAATGTTGTTCTACTACATGATCAAAAAAAATTTAAAAAAAAAACCAGACAGCAATTTGGTTCCGAGCCAAAGGGATTTTTCTAAGAGTCTCCTTGACGTTTGGGAGAAAGGGAAGGGGCTCTGGAGGAATTGTCAGAGGGATGTCATGTGATGATAAAAGGATTCCATCTCAGTAAGATCACTTCTTGCAGCTTGAGCCGAAGTATCTGGATGTGGCGAGCCAGCTAATGAAGAGACTGGGCTCCACAAAGGCCAGGGGTTTACCACACACCTCCCTGGATTTCCTGTGGAAGTGGATGGAACTGCCAATGGATGCATGAAAGGGCCAGCTCCTTCTCAGAGAGAGCTGCCAGGAGAGGAGCCCCCCTAACTCTGCTCCCTAGAACTGCCATGGGCAGGAAGGACTTCCCTTTGGGATGTTTTTGCTTACTGGGTTTTTATATGGAGTCCAAGGGACACCATCTTATGCTGGAGCTTCACCTTCTCAGAGAAGGGAGAAGGCTCCTAGAGACCACAGGGATTTTTATTGTCAAGGGTATTGTCAAAGGCTTAACTTGGGCCTGAGACAGAGGGAGTGGGTTTCCCCTTTGTCTCTAGCAGAAGCCCCAAACTCCCTGACCCCAAAAGCTCCATGAGTCCCCGGCATCCTCTGGACAAGCATCTTCTGCTTCTCATTTAACACCTTTCCCATTTTGGCTCCATCCTAACTATCCTGAACGAGTACTCCATGCTCCCCCTTCCTACCCTTGACCTTCTGACCCAAATGACCCATTCCTGGAAATGGTCTTCCCATTATGTCCTTGTGCTTTCCTTCAAAAGCTCCAGTACTCCCCACCTCTAACCTCCCAGAGGAGGAGGCCTTTCCTGAGCCTCAGTTTCTAGCGGTCTTATTGCTTTCCAAATTACTTTGTATTTTAAAATTAATAATAATAATAGCCAGCATTTGGACAACAAATGACTACCTACAAGCTATTTTTTACAAATATCTGACATTCTCACAATCCTGTGAAGTGCTATCATTACAATTATTTTATAATTGGGGAAACTGAGGCAAATAGAGCTTAAGTGTCTTGCCCAAGGGGGCAGCATGTGACCTCAACCTTGCTGACTCCAAGCCCAGCATTCTAACTACTGAGCCACCTCACAGCCTATTTATAACAATGTCACACATAGATATCCATGTATTAGACTGTAAGTTCCTTGAGGGCAAGGACGGCTTCGGTTTTGCTTTTATATCTTCCATGCTTAGAACAGCATACTTACTACATTTTTGTTGCCAAAAATAGGTGGGATCAGCCATAACTCAAGATCTAAGGCTGGATCATCCATCATCAGCTCAAGAGGTCGAGTCAAGGGCAGACTGGTTGACATTATGTGGTTTGCCCTATTCCCTGGTTCTCTCTCTTAACCAACAATATGGTTAAATTTATTCTAAGAACACGTTAAAAAAATCTAATTGTTTATTTTGCTAGAATACATCAGATTAGCACAAAATAGTATTAAGAATCTCTTTTTCCTGTGTGACCCTAGGCAAGTCACTCAACCCCAATTGCCTCAGCAAAAATAATAATAATAATAATAATAATAAAATAATCTCTTTTTTAAAAACAAAATCAGAGATTGGTGTCTTTGAAGAAGATAGCAGACTATAATGTGACCATATCCTTAATATTCACACCCTTTCCCCCAAATAAAAAGGCACCTGGAAAGGCAAACAAAAGAAGGCTTTGGATTTACTTTGCCTGTATTTTATATACACCCAAATGCATATATCTTCTCTATCTTATTAGACTAGAAACTCCCACAGACCAAGGACTCCTTTTGATTTTTATTTCTATCTCCAGAGCTTTGCACAGTATTTGGTACACAGTGGTACTTAATAAGAGCTTGTTTATTGAGATTCAAAAATTGTTGGGCCAAGTAAACACTGTGAAGAAAAAAGTTAGATCTCCTTATGCTGAGGAATAATAACAAAAAATTTCCCAGAAATTCTGAAAGGAAGAGATTATAAATAGAATTTCCAGGATGCCAAAAGGTCAAACCCAAAGGAAACACACCTAGTATCAGATGATTTACACACGGCTAAGGCTATATAAAGCAGACTCAAATTAATTATGACTCAACTAATTCTAGTCCTGCGAAAGCAATGCTACTTCTACCTGACAAAGATGAATTCAAATTGGCAAAGGATTAAGCAAGGCAAACAGGGAAATACTATTATGATTAAATGTACCTTTGAAAATGAGAGACTATCGGTACTAAAGACCTGTGTGACAAATCTCAAAGTAACTGGACTTGGAGAGGAAAAGTTAACTGATTTGTAAAAAAAAGAATCAGTCAAATAGTGATGCACAGTGGGATCTTCCAATCTTCTAGTAGTGGATTATGATCTATGAATCAAGGCAAGTAGCTAGATTATAGATACAAACAGAACCCTTAGATGTGAAACAGAGAAACCCAATTAGGAGGCCACTGTAATTGCCCAAGCAAGGGGTTATGGTGCCAGGTGAGGAGACAGAAGCAATTCAAAGGCGAGAGATTTGGGGAGGAGAAGCAGCAGGATTAGGCAACATTCAAAGCGCATGAGAGAAGAGAATGAAAAGGCAAGACTGACAGTGATGTGGTAACCCTGGGAGACGGGATGAGATCCTCGACAGAAAGAGGCAGATTGAGCAGGATTCATTTGGAAGGAGTGTTGAGGGTTCTGCTTTGTAAATGCAGAGTCTCCCTGTAGCTCTTCCCACAGGTCTATGAAAGCCTGTGACTCTTTGAAAAGCCAGTTTGGGGAGGATTCTGCTTTCCAAATGTGTGCTGACTGGAATGGCAACAGAGAGGACAATTGCAAATTTACATTAAATATTCACAAAACTGATTAAATGATAGGTCACAAAAAATTATAGATAATTTCAGAAAGGCAGAAATTGCAAACATGATGTTTACAGGAGAGGCAGCATGGTTAACTGGATAGGAAGATGATCTTGTATGCAACTAGACCTGGCTTCAAGTCCTCCTACTATGTGATCATGAGCTATCACTGAACTTCAAAGTAACAGGAAATCCTCTACGACTGTAAATTACAGATGTATCATCAGAGATGAGATTCTTAACTGAAGATCTTCCTCACAGTGATGACATCACATGTCAAGGCTAAATAAGCAAACAAGGGTAGATCTAATTGCACTAAAATAAGAACTAAATAAATAGGATCAAAAGATGTGGGCCTGTGTGGATGCTGAACTTTTTTACCCAAATAATGTATGAGTTTAAAAACAAAAAAAATATATAACCACTAATTAGGTCAAATATATATATATATATATATATATATACATACACATATATGTAATTAGTGATTAGATCAAAAACACACACACATATATTTGACCTAATCATTAATTAATGATATATATATGTGAGTATATGTGTGTGATATTAGTGACATGTGTATATGTAGATAGATATTTGAACTAATTAGTGATTGTATGTATGTATATATGTATATAAAGTCACCAAATATAAATATGCATGGAGTATGATCATAGCAGTGCTAAGAGGTAAATATATCTATCCCTCAAAATTTATGGTAGCAAAATTAAAAAGAGGAAATTAATAAGGTGAGTTTGCATTTGAATAATTTTTAAATAAACAACAAAAAACAAGATTAAAAGTGATGGGAAGAAAGAAATTGCTAACACTAAAAGAGAAATCAATGAACACAAGAATAACTCAATCGATATATAAATCAAATGATTTTCTAAAAGACTGATAAAATCAATAAACAATTAGCAAATTTAATTTTTAAAAGGGGAGAGAAAAAAAATTGTCAGAATTAGGTATAAGGAAGAAGAAATCATGAAAAATGCAGAAGAAAGAAAACTAAATCTATTGTATGCCAGAAACAAGAAAATATAACGGAAACGGATGCGTATAGCCAAAAATACAAAATACCCAAAATGATAGAACAGAAAATAGAAGAATCTCAACAAGTCATCAGTGGGATCTCCATACTCAAAATCCCTAAAGTCATCAAAGAATTCTGCCAAATATTCAGAGAACTAAAGCCTCCACTATTATAATGTTATCAATTTTTTTAAAAAGCATTTTATGTGTGAGTGTGTGTGTATTTGTATGCATTATATGAGGGAAACAGCATGTGTGTATTCTATGAGGCAAATATGGTTTAGATCTCCAAGAAGAATATATTAGGAAAAAAATCATCATAGAATATCATGATGAATGTCAGATTGTTGGTTGTATAGGAGAATAGAGGACAAAAGTATTCCTTGGGTGATGAAGTAAAATTTATACGAGGATCTGAGAATGTTTCAATATTAGGAACACCAGCATAATAACATATCAGATTGGTGGATTTATTTAGACACTACAGGGGAATTTAAAAAAAAAATAAATGATATACTAATTGGCTTCAGCAATACAGAGGGAAATCAACTAACCAACAACCACTTATTAATCTGCTAGGTGCTAGGGACACAAAAATGAAACAGGTCCTGCCTGAATGGAACTTACATTTTACTGAGGGATAAAGGGGCAAGGAAAAAATAATTCCAGAAAAATAAAATGAGATTAATAGAAAAAAAAAGTTCATTTTCAAAAAAAATGTAAATATTTGGACAATGATCTAGTCAGATACACATAGGACCTATGTGAAGACAAATGTAAAGCAACAAAAAAGAAATAAAAATAAATCCAGGCACAGGCTAGCTCTATCAGCAAGTTAAATCAATAGTGACACTAATAGTGACACTACAAGTACTTTCCATGGTAATTTATGGATTTGGTGCAATGCCAATCTAAAACCAATGTGATAGATCATAGAATTAGGAGAAAAAACACATAAGAACATTTCTTGGAAAAAGAAACAAATGAGATTATAAAGGTACAAGGGCTAGAACTGCCAGATCTCCAAATATTTTTTAGACCAGTTATTATCCAACCCATTTGGTACCAGGTACAATCAAAATACATCAACAGAATAGAATAGAAAATAGAGGGATGAAAACCAGAGACAAACAATAGACTAATCTTTGATAAATCCAAGATCACAAAACACTGGAGCGGGCTGCATTCTATCTACAACAAAACTGGTGGGAAATTTGGATAGCAATGCAATAATAAAAGTTAAGAGTTCCACATTTTACCCAGATGCTATGCTTAATTCAAAGTTGACCAATAAACTAAATAAGAAAGGATACATTCTAAAAATCAGTAGGAAAATGATATGTCTCCATCACAGACTTCTGAATGATCAACACATAAGAAATTATTGGAGAAAAAATTAAGGGATTTGACTACATGAAAATAAATGAATTATCTGTAACAATGTGATCATTTTGTAAAGTGTTTTGTCAAACCATAAATGCTTCTTGTAGAGGCAGTGGCAGATAGTGGTTAGGCAATGGAGCTGGAGGCAGACTGGGATCAAGTCACATCATATCTATATTAGCTCACTTAATCTCTCTGTATTTCACTTTCCTTATTTGAGAGTATTTGAATTGTGAGACTTCTAAGTTTCCTTCTAGCTCTTAATTTACAATTCTGTGATCTATTGATATATGTGTGAGCCACTAATAATAATTGTCATTGTTATTGCTTCATCCAAAATAAGGGAAAAAACAGATTGGGAAATTCTTTGAATTGATATCTAAATCATATAATTAAGATAAAATTTTAGGTGTAAGATCTTCCAGTAGATAAGTAGTCAAAAGATATAAATAACCAGTTTCCAAAATTCAGAAACTATAAAAAACAACTGAAGATTTCTTTAAACTTCTTTAATAATTAGAGAAATTGAAATGAACACAACCCTGATACGAAACCATAAACTTGTTAAATTGACAAAGTCATTTAAAATAGAATTCAGTGCTGGTCGGGCTGTGGAGAAACAGACAAGTTGTGAATTAGTGTAATCTTTCTCTGATGTGACAGCTTTGAAACTGTTCTTAGGCTAAAGCAGTAATCTAGTTCCTAGGACTCTACTGTAAGAGTATTATTGCAAAAAAATAAAATAAAGCCTATTATATCAAAATATCTACAATGCTATCATTTGCAGTAGGAGAAATCTAGGTAAACCCATGTGTCCACTTCTGATCCCTGGGTTCTTTCCTAAACATTTTGGTCCCTCTCCTCCTATTCCCTTCCCTTCTACATTCCCTACTCTCTTAATCTAGAAAATTAGGGTTATAAGATCAATCTATATAGAATTCTCTAATCAGGAATAAACATAATTTAAACAAGGCACTGGGGAAAGGGGGAATATGGCCGGCTAGTACATTTCCTAGGAAAGTACCCTCCACCTGAGGGTAGTGCATAGCAATGAGAAATCCTCAACAGTTTTCTTACTGGGGCCTTTTTATAGCAATGAGCTCATTTAAAAAGACCATACGTTTTCTTGTGAGTCATCAAAAAAGACAAACAATGAGAGTCAGTCAAGAAAGCCTCCTTCTTCAGTTCCCTGTCATCATCTCCCAATAATACGTGCTTCCCAGATTCTGTTTTACCTATTTTTTTCTCCCTCTCAAGCTGCATCAGTTGCCAAACCCTTCCCCCACAACATCTTCAGAACTTGAATATGACTTCAGAAGAATTAGAACTGCCCCAAAGTGGAAAGTGCCGCATCAGTAAATAGTGGGTTGGTTCCCCATCACTGAAGGTCTTTGAGCAAAGACTATTTGCCAGGAAAAGTCGATAAGGAGATTCTAACTCTGTTTTGAGGAGGACTCTGTCGTCCAATTAGAAGATTCTGTCAATGATATATAATTATCCGAATAGCTTCTCTAAAATCCTAGGTCTAGGATACCTCTGCCTCTTCTATTTACAGGATCACCATTTATCCAGGATGATCTCAGGGGGGAAAAGGGCTAAGGAGCCCCATCATTTGAAGTAGAATGGAGTCTACAGCTAGATTTCAGCCCCTCATTATTTTGATTCATATTTATGGGTTTCCATGGACAAGCTTACATATGTTCATGATGGAAAATGATTAAGTAATGTTCAGTATGAAAAAAAATGACAATACACCTAAATGTGTAAGGTGGACCTGTGATAGGAAAATAAATGTGGCAAAGTCTCTTTTGTTATTTTCTTGTGAGAAAAGAAATGGAGCTATGTGGGCTGGCTGAGAGGATCAGAATCCATAGTGTTCTGCTATGGAGCTGGGGAAATCTGGATTTGAATCCTCCCTCTACTACTAAAATAAAGTGCTAGTAAAGTAATAGTATTATATATGTAGTCTGTAGTACTACTACATATTTAAAAAGAGAAGGTTGGATTCAATAGTTGCCTTTCTCTAAATCTAAGATCCTAGGATAAGATAATTAGATGGATTTGGAATGGGTTGAGTAGCTGGACTCAAAGAATGCTCATCAGTTCCTAAACTGTTATTATTTTTCCAGCTACAAGGATCTTCTCTCAGTTAGCTTGAATTTATTTGGTCCACGTAAAAGATTTACATATAAGTGCATCTATTATTCCCCCCCAAAAAAAAACAAACTACAAGCCCCTTGAAGTCAGGGATGGTTTCATTTTGTCTCTATAGTCCCAGAACCTAACAGCAGAACTGACTAAGACTTGACAAAGTGGAACACAAGGCCCAGGGATGATAAAGAGCCACCGAACTTCACCATGATTTATGAAAAATGGTGGAAGAAACGGGGGATGTTGAGCCCTGAGAAGAAAAGCTCTGGGCAGCTTTTGGGGAAGTCAGGATGTTAGGTGACTTTAAGTGTTTGAAGGAATCTCAGCTGGGTGATAGATTAGACTTAGTCCTGTCTTAGAGGGCAGATCTAGGAGAAATGAGAAGTCACAGATGGCAGATTTCAGGTCTATATAAGGCAAGCTTTCTAGCCATTAAAACTGCTCCCCCAAAACCAGATTGCTTGAGGAGGTGAAGGGCTCCCCCTTGCTGGATGTCTTCAAGCAGACACTGGATGAGAGCAAAGTCATGGTCCTGTCCTTCACTGGATAAAATGGTCTCAGAAATGACTTCCAACCCAGAGATGGCCCAATGGGGGGGGGGGTCCCTCAGTCCATCATTCCCTCCATCCCAGGCTTTTTCTTCTTAACCGCCAGTGTGGCTCTTGGCTTTCCAGCCTCTTCGGAGCTTTCTGGACTCAAAGGGGAAAGGACAAGCCTAAGGAGCAGACGTGTCAGGACAATATAAATGACTGTGAGGGGAAAGCTTGACGCATGGCTCAGGAAGTCCAAGAAGAATGTCCGCCATTGTGTGCGATTATGGATCACATCACAATCTAATAGCAATTTTTATTTAATCAATAATTTCCATGCTGAACAGACAGCCCTGTTACAGAGAATCGACAAGCAGGTACTGATAGCACCAAGCCTTGTTATTAATCTTTACCCTGCTGCCTTATCAGCCAAACTACCGGGAGCCAGCTCCCGGGAGCTGGCTTGGAGGGGCAACATCCCTCCTTTCCCTTCCTTCCTTTCCTTCTGAGAACATGGGATTTTTTTTTGTACTTTACACAAGAAGTTTATTGGAGTTACCAGGGGCTTGATTGCCACAAAAAGGTAATTCATAGGAAGCAATTTCACAAATCAGTGGGACCGGGCCTCGACCACTGCTTGGCGTTAGCCTTTCCAAGCTCATAAATCATACCTTCTCTTTGAGATGTCAATCGCCAAGGAGCTTTGTTAAAAAAAAAAAAATGTTGCCATCTGTAATTCAGCAAAGCCTTTTCATCTTGAAATAAGATGCTCTAGACTGATAACAAGAATAATCCTCTCTTGATCAAAAAAAAAATCTGCATTTTCCCAATTAAAGTGGCTGCCAGGAGCCAAAGGGAGTAGCGGTGGAGAGTCGACTGAAGTTTATCTCGGCAGAACACAAGGAGGAGCGTGGCGGGCGCCTTGTTTCATTTCCTGCCTCCCTCCCTTATCTTGCTGCAAGAACTCCAGCATCTCGGTCCAGGGGGCCAGGAAAGCACAGCAGGAGAGCTCCCTCACACCTACCTGCAGGAAAGCCCCGGGAGCTGTTCCCTCTGACCCAAGGCCCACCCAGCTGCTCCGCAGGTTGGGCACGGGGCGCTCTGGCTGGCCGCCAATGCCCTTGCAGAATACATTTCCGAAGGAGAACATCAGGTGTGCTTCAGGAGGGTGAAGGGAACAGATGTCCTCCTTCCCACTGGGTTTGGAATTTATAAAGAGGTCACAGGCGCAGAAGAAGCAGGCCTGAGTCAATGGGAAACATCTGGTTCGACTTGGTTTTCCCCATTAGGGAGAAGCGTTCAAGGCTTGTTTGCTAAATTGTGGTCACACAGGCCTTCCCCCCTGCACCTCTGCCTGCGGTCAGCTGTTAGCACTTGCAGACTCTCCGCCGTCATCCCTTTCAAAGGATGTCAGAAGCCGGCACCCCCAGTTGGATTCAGTTCTCGGTGATCCAAGCACTAGGGCCATCTTGGCTTAGAGCATCTGTGCTCCCTCGCCACACTCCCGGGTCTACTCTACGGAGAAATGTCCTAGATGCTTTGGGACAACTCCTTTAGGGACCACGAGGGCCCTGTCTCTGGCTACTTTCTCCATCCTACACTGAGCAAACCCTCGCCCCCTTTTTTCTCTGATGCAGCGTTCCTTGCTCCCTTCTCCTGTTTTGGCTTCCCATGCTTTCACTGTCTCCACTGTGCTCCATTTTATCCTGATTCTTATCATCCCTCGGCCCCCCATTTCTCTGTGCCCTCGAGAATCCCTGCTTTGTCATTGTGCCTTCCTTTTACACTCTTTCCATCTTCCTTTGCTCCCATCTTGGAGCTGGCTAAATTTTCCACCATCATCCCAGACTCTGCCCACCTATTTCAAAGAGCTGATTTGTCCAGGTCATCAACATTAAACTCTCCTCAATCCCGGGGTCCTGCTTGGGGACGGCACCTCAGCCCACCCCCTGAACTCATTATTTTTCATCCTAAGGGTTCTCCCCTCTATTACTGTCTGGGACAGCAGCTCCTTCTGGGGCTCACAACCTAGGAGTCATCTCCCACCTCTCCCCAGATCCGATCTGTGGCCAAGATCAGTTCATTTCACCCCCACATCATCTCTCACATACGTCGCTTCTTTCCTCTCATGCCCTCATGCCTGGATATTGCAAAAGCTGCTGGAAGAGGCAGCTCTTTCCCTCAACTCTCCTTACTCCAGCCCATCTTCCATGCAATCACCTTCCTAAAGCTCAGACCCAACCATGTCACACAGAACCCCCTCCTCTCAGCTCAATAAACTCCAGTGACTCCCTATCACCTCCAGGATCAAATATAAAATCTTCTCTTTGGTACTCAAAGTCCTTTATAATCTGCCTGCTCACACACACACACACACACACACACACACACACACACACACACACTCACACACATTTCCGGTCTCTTTACACCTTACATCCTCCCCCAAGTATTCTGGGATCCTGTGAGATTAATCTTTTTGCTTTTCTTCAAGCAAGCTACTCCATCTCTCACCTCCTAGAATTTTCACAAGCTCTCCTCCATGCTTGAAATGCTCTCCCTCTTGATCTTTCCATCCTGGCTTCCTTTGAATCCCAATTAAAATTGCACCTGCTACTGTAAGGGCCATCCCTCAAATGTATTCCGTATATCGTTTGACTGTTCACGTATTATTGTACGTGTATAGCTTGATTGCAGGTTGTCTTCCCTAAATCAAATGGGAGACTTTTCATAAAGCATTTAGCACATCTGACACACAGTAAACATTTAATAAATGCTGATTTCCTCGTTCTTTTCTATTCTTTTTTTTTTGTCTTTCTTTGTGTCCCCAGGAATTCACACTATTCTTGGCACACAGTAGGCACTTAATAAATTTTTATTGACTGACTGACTGATGACCAATCACCACATCCAAGTCCTAGAATTCTGAAATTTGGGTGGTTAAGAGGAATATTCTTATTAACTAATTAATTAACTAAGAGCCCTTTTAACTAATTAACTAATAAGAAGATTCTTATTAACAAAGAAAAACCCTTCATTTTTGTGTTTTTACCTTCTCTGCTACTTCCCTAAACTGCCATCTTTTATCTCTATTCCCTTTCATGGCCAAACTTCTAGAGAGTTTGACTCTGTTTTCTGTCACCCCCACTTCCTTCCTACCCCTTGCAATCTGGCTTTTCACTCCCCCATCCACTTAAAACCTTTATCTCCTAAAAGCTAAAATGAATGTGTCTTTCCCCGTTAGTCCACACTCTCCTTGAGTTTTCTTTAATATTCCACACCATTCATGACTCCATTTCCCAGCTCCTCAATCCTAGGGTCATACAAGAAAAAAATTCTGTCGGTGGATTTGAATCCAGGTCTCTGCTGCCTCCATACCCAGCAACTTTTCCTTTGGAGTCCTTTAAATATTGTCCGAAGGAGCTGAAAAGATGAGACAGCCTGTATCCTGGCAGACTTGCATGTTGTTTTGTTCGCCTTTTCCCCCAAAATCAAGGAGTCTGAATGGATGTCTGTCTGACGAAATTCATATGCTTCACGTCCCCATTTCCCACCTCCATCAGGAAGTATCCTGAAAACACTCCCGCCCTGTTTTTTTTCCTCCCTCAACTGGACTCAGAAAACATTTATTGCCTGGGCCATATAATTTAACCTTTAATTACATCCTGTCTTATCTTTGCTGAAGTTTGATCAGCTCACTTCTTCATAATTCTTCTTCTGTTCTCAAGTATATTTGGCTCTAAGTCCTGAACAACAAATATGCCATTAATTTGCTCACATCTTCCCCTCCTTGAAATCAAGAGAATGACTGATTTCCTTCCAGCAAAGGATGTCTGCAGAGTCCACATGAAACACACACTTCTAAGCTCTCCACTTGGAAATGAGTTAGGACACCCATAGTAGCTATCTCCCACTTGCATGCAGCCATATTGATCTGCAAAGGGTTTGTTCAAGATTGGATGGAAATCTGACCAGGAGTGACTCATTGGAAAACCAGAAGAAATTGGGTATGGTAGAAAATCCCCTCATGTTGAAGTCATGTCTTGGTGAAACGTCATAAAGGCCCATCTAGTGTCTACTTCCTGACACTAACCCACATGATAAGGACATTCATAAATGATATTTTGGGTCTTTTTCCTCAGACACAAATGTTCAGATCAAGAGAATATTAGGAAGTAAAGGGAAGAATTTAGGCAGTTCTCTAGAGAAGTTTGGTCCCAATTAAAATAAAAGATAAATTTCTCTAGCTATAGAAAGATAGATTATATAAATCACAAAACATTATAAAATAAACAATATGTTATGATTATATGACATGATAAACTATATTATATGACTTGACAGGTAGAGATGTTGATGTAACTATAATTATCCACAATTGTCCAAATGGCGTGAATGGTGTAATGGAAGGTCTGGGGAATTTGGAAGCGGGATCCCAGAGCTGCCACTTTTGGCCTGTCTGATCTTGACAAAGCTCAGCCCCACCATTAGTGGGGATCATTTTTTTATCTGTAAAAAGAAGGACATGAATTGCATAAAGCTCAGGTCCCTTTCCTGCTAAAATGCTAAATTTGAGCCTTGAGATTGAAGAAAGATTAGAAATCATCCACTGATTTCTGTTTATTCTGTAGAGGTACACTGAGAAAAAGCAGAATTTGGAAAGCATCTTTTAGAACATCAGCCATGTGGTCCTGCTCTGCTTCTGGGGAGATTGGATAAAGTATTATTCCGAGGCAATGGAAGGGAGCATTGGGCTCCACGTCAAGACCGAGTCGCTCCAAAATGTGACTGAGGAAAAGTCTCTCTGGGCTAGACCAAAGTCCTCATCTGGACAACTGTAATACAGCATTAGTATTGGTTTTTCCCTCCCTGCTGGGGACTGGGGTGGGTTTTGAAGAAGGCATTTTTCATAGCATCAGATGCTATGAAATGGGGACCCAAAGCCAAGGCAGCCCCGCAGAGAAGGCAGCAGCTGAGGTGTCAACACTGTGCCTGAGGAAGAAGAAGCAGAGAAATTCTGCAAAGAAATGGCAAGTCTCTCCCCAAAAAGTCAACATACATGTCTCAGTTCTCAGAGTCTTAAAGGAGAAAGCTGGCCCATGAAAAAGGCACCGAATGGTATCTCTTAAATATAATTCAGGACTTATAAATGAAAAGGCCAAGAGTTGTGTCGTGATTATCCCCATATTACAGTTGAAGAAACTGAGTCAAACAGGAGAAATGGCTTATCCAGGATCAATGCTTGACAAAGGACTAATCAGTCTCAAATCTCTGTTCATAGGAACAGTTTTTACAGGCACGATTGAAGTGCCAACTTTTTAAATGGCCCCTAAAGTACAGTTTGCAGTATGGTTTTTAGATGCATGAGATAAAGCCTGTGTTCTCTCCATAGCCTTCCTAAGTACTTAGAAAGTCAACATGAACTAAAAGAACTTGGTGGGAAATGTGTGATCTGATCCTCTTTCACTCCTACAGTTTGGGGTCTCCCCTTATCTGATCTCTGTCCCACTGGATATACAAGAAGACATGGCCCTGTCACATTGTAATTTGCTCTTCATTTAAGCTGTCAAAACAGGACTTTCACAATTAGGTAGATTTCTTTTTCTTTATAGGAAAATAATTCCAACTGGTCTTAATTCATCTCCCTGCCTCCTGCTGCACCATCAGCTCGGTGGAAGGGGAAGTCCCTTGGACAATCCACATCTTAGTCATTCCCACGTTAGCCAGCCATCCCTTGCTCCCGGGGCAGGAGAATGTTGTGTTCTAGCTGATGCAAAGTTTCCAGAGATAGACATGTCAAAAGATGAAGGATGGTGTCTTGCAAAGTTCAGAACATTCTGCCTGGGGCAGGGGTGGGAGTGGATTAGGGAGTGAGGAGAGGTGATGGGGTAGAGGAAGGGGGGAGGGTTAGTCACAGGACTTGGCACCCCAAGACTCAGGTGGAAAGGTAGGATCTATAAATGCTAGCAGACTGACCACCCCCACATATCCCAACCAGCCTTTGTTGATCCCCAGAGAGCTTAGGGTTTGCTCCCCTCCCTTTCTTTCTCAACTTAAGCAGCAGCTGACTCAAAGCCAGAAAGAACTAGGTCCAAGATCTGCCTCTGATGGACTGGCCATGGTACCGTGCTAAACACTCTGTACACTTCTTATGGTTATCCTTATTAGTATTGTACCATATGACAAGTGGCTCAGGATTTCTAAAAGCCAGTATTTTGTGTCTTATTTTAAGTTTAAAATTGAAAAAAATAATCATAGTTAGTTACTTCAGTGTGATAAATAAAAATAACATCCTTCCTATTTATTTTTTTTTTTGATGAGGAAATTGTGGTTAAGTGACTTGCCTAAGGTCACACAGCTAGAAAAGTGTTAAGTGGCTGAGGCCAGTTTTGAACTCAGATCCTCCTGATTCCAGAGTCAGTGCTCTATCTACTGTATTATTTAGCTGCCCCATTCCCATTTACTTTCATAAAATTTCTGTAGGTGCATGCAAGAGCAGGCTGCCTCCTAATCTATACTCAACAGTTACTTATTAAATGGAAGGGAACTGTGCCATTCCCTGACAGAATGGAAGCCCCCTGCAGAAGGGCATTCCTCTTTATATTTTCATCTCTGCTTCCTAGCAGACTGTCTTGCACATAGGAAACACTTAATAATATTTGCTAGGCTGGATCGAGTCATAGGCAACTTGCAAATTCTCAGAGACTCAGTTTCTTTACCTCTAAAATGGGGGTAATAATACATGTGCTTTCTGGTGTGGTGCAGTAGAAAAAAGACTACTTTTAGAGTCAGAAGATCTGCATTCGTATTCCAGCTCTGCCACTCACTATCTGTACGACTTTGGGAGAATGATTCAGGTGCACATCTGTAAAATTAGGAGGCTTAAATCAATGGTCCTAGAATTATGACCTTGCAGGGTTGCCAAGCAGAGTGCCCTGAAAACCTTAAATTCTACTAGGACTGGGGGTTCCTATTATCATATTAAACTTGGCAATTAGCAGCCCTCATATAGACAGGCGACTGCGCCCTTAAAGAGGCAGAAATGGCAGCTCCTTTCCTTTAAATGCTCCCCCAGACTCTCATCGAGCCATAGATATTCTCTCCTTTAGCATCATCTGGTGAAAAGAGCTCTTAAAGGAGCTCTTTTTTTCCTTCCCCTGGCATCCCCAGATACCCATTCTCCTTGGCCATAACTGGGCCCTCTGGGGAGAACCTCCTTTCCTGTTTTAGGAAAATGTCTTTTTTTCTAAAGCCTCTGGAAGAAGGGCCAGCAACCACTGCACATTTTCTTAAGGACGCCTCCTCAGAGTAGGTTAGTGCTGTTGGTGGGCACATCCTGATGCAGAGAGAGTGCTGGTAAAGGCAGAAGGGGAAGGGGCTGGAGAGAGATGGGAATTCTCCGTGCCCGCTGCTTCCACTCCCTTACCCACCTCTCGATGGTAAAAGTTGCCTGGGGAAGCATCTGCCTGATAATAAAGCGACCCGCTCCATATGTGCAATCCCACCGGTCCCTTTTTAAAGTCCCAGTGACATCTGCTACATAATGTCAGCTTCAACTGATACAACAGTGAGTGACTAACCCAGTGTAGACACCCAAATGCCTAACCAGTGTAGACACCCAAATGCCTTCAATGGAAAATAAACAACAGGTGTCATTTCCCCCAGCACAGTATAAATATGGAAGAGGGAAACAGATGGGGGAAAGTCCTGGAAAATCCCTCCAAGAGAAAATACGCGACTTCCTGGATTGTGAGCTGCCTTTCAAAAATCAGAATGTTTTCAGAAAACCACTTAGAGATTTTTTAGAAATGCTTCCAAATTCACTCCTCTTGCATTTGGATAATATGCTCCACAGCAAGTAATAACGGGGCACTGTTATAAGTTGGGAGAAAAAGGAAACACAAACTGAGTCACTGTCTCCTGGCTGACCTAGTGAGAAGACTCTAAGTCTTAGGGAAGGTCCTGTGATCTTAAGCATGTCACCCTCAGTTTCCTTATCCATAAAATGACTGAATGGCCTTTGCCATCCCTTCTAGCCCTTCACCCCAATACGTCAATTAAAAAAATATATAATGGTTGCCAATCTAATTAAATTAAATTACAAGTATTCATATGGTGCTTAAAATTTTGCAAAGTGCTTTTCAGACATTGCACCTACAAGGCTCTTCTTCCTCAGTCCTGCTTTGTGAAATCCCTGACCCAGGTGACCCAGGTTCACCACCGGTCTCATTTTTGAAACTATCTTGTGCTCTTTCAGATAGGGCGCCAAACAGGGACTGGACTCCTTCCTCCAGCCAATGGAGACCAGCACCTTCTCTGCAGCTCCTAATCTTAGAGATGCTCATTTCACTGAGATGTAAGGTCCCATAGCCAGGATGGAGTAGATGAAACTGGGTTTTCTCAGGTTCCAGAAGGATTCGTTATCTATTACACTTTGATGGAAAGCCCTTGATTTACTACTCGGTGAATATGTTGTATTTCTGGGTCCTTTGGGGCAAGGGCTATTTTATTCCTAGTATTTTCCACACAGTAATTAAGGGCTTAATAAATGCCCCATTTAGTACCAGCTATACTGGTCTTAGGACATTTCCACCATATCCCTGTACTGGATACCTCCATTCTTTGCTCCCTTTTTCTTCCCCCTTCTCTTCTTCTCAACTTCCTTCTTTGTATGTCTTCCCCTAAGAGAACGTAAGCTCCTTGAGGGCACTTAGTTTTTATTTGTATTTGTGTCCCAAGAGTTTATCCCGGTGCCCAGCACAGAGTAGATGCTTAATAAGTGTTTATTGACTAATTGAATAAAGAGCATAAGTATCTCCATTTTACAGAAGAAGCAACTGAGGCTCGGGGAAGAATTAAAGAGTGAAAAGTGCCCACAGAGGCCAAGTAGTCCACAGAGAGAAATCCACACTCGATGAGGGGTCTCCTTGTTTCTGCCTGATTTAGGTTTAGACAATACTAATCTCTGAGCACTTTTTAAGTTCAAATTGGCAGTTTTACTCCTACCCTTGCTCATGCTCCTGTCCTCCGGGGCCAGACAGAATCATGGCTCTTTGACCATCTTTTCAGACAACCAAATGTCCCATGGCTTGTCACAGGATGGCGGCAAACGAATGCCTCCTCCATCAGCCTTCGTTTTCAGGATGAACAAACGATCCAGAGCAGCGCTGTGACCTCGTCAAGGTGCCGCAAGAGTCGGATCGGCATCCCGACTCCAGATTTGGGGCCTTCCCAATGAACCCCACTCCTCCCAGCGGCTCACAGCAGCCCTTTCATTACCTGTTTTGTTCCCTCACAGCTTAACTGATCTCCAGGAAGATGCCCGCTGCCCCAAAGTGCCGATTAAAGAAAACAGACCCATCTCTGGGCTCCCGGGCATGGAAGTAAATTTGTGACGCTGCATTTAATAGCAACTGGAGTTCGGCTAAGCCCAATTATAATATCTTGCTGTGATGAGAAATTAATTAAACATCTCCACGATAAAGACCCCGGCGGCAAGCAGAGCTTCTCCGGTAAATACCCAGCCAGGGAGGGACGGGAGAAGTAGGAGACAAACCGAGGGGGCAGAAAAACCCAGATTTAGCCCATCTGTTCTGACAGTAATGGGCCCTAGTAATCTTTTCAAGAGTACATGCGGGGCATTGTACTGGAAATGCAGCTACCTGGCAGGCAAATTCATCCCGCTTCCTAATTCTGCCCTTCCACTCCACTCGGTGACTTGCTAATGGGAAACACATGTCTCCCTCCTGCACCAAGTTCCAACTGCCCTGGAATTCAGTGGCTGAGCCAGAACGAGGGGAGAACATGTCACCATTTAGAGCTTTCAGCAAAGCCCTTCAGTCGCAGCCAGCACCCTATTCCAGGGAAGGATATCAATTATAGATAGTGACTTGCTTTAGCAGCCCGCTCGGGACTGTCAGACACTAGATAGACAGCCATGGAGACTCATGAATCTTTCTATTAACTGTGAGAGGGGGGAAGAGCACAGGTCGGGCTATAAATAAGGCCGAGTGGCATTGCAATGCTTTAACACCTCGACTCTTGGCTGGCTGTGTCGGGAAAATTCACCGAATTCAAGAAAACTCTTCTTTCTTTGAAGAAAGTTACGACAATCAAAGTAGTTTCTTGTTTCCCTGAAGCCATTTTTTTTTGTAAAGTCCTTTCTATACTTTATTTTTTTTTCCACTTGGATTCGATGAATTCACATAAGTTATATGTCACTTCTATAGGAAATGTCACGGGGAGAGAAAATTAACCTGCAGCAACCCCCCATATCAGGCCTTCTAATCCACTTTGCTACAACATGAAGAAAACATCTCGTAAACGAGAGTGGGAGCTGAGACCCCGGGAAGCTTCGGAGACTCTGGGAAGCTTTGGGGACTCTGGGAAGCTTCGAAGACTCAACCTCATTGAGGTCATTCAATTCTAGTAGAATTTCAGCTCTTGGAAGGAAAGGGACCAGAGACTTTGGTCCTTATGTCCTGCCATTGAAAGGCAGTATTTCTGGACTCTGGAGTGATGAAGGACACTCCAGCTGTGTGACCCTGAGCAGACTTAACATCTTGCGGTTCTAGGCAACTCTTTAAAATTACAGGGTGCCAAGAAACTGACAACCTGCATTGGCGAAGGGAGCTTCCACACCAGGAATGCCCCAGGCCAATAAAATCACAGATTAGAAAGCTCCCAGATATTAATTGCCCATTGCACATGAGAGGCACTTAATGCTATCTTGATGAATTAAATTGGGAAGAATTGAAAATAAGTAGTCTAGAGATAGAATGTACCACTAAGGCTCCATTTTTTTAACAGCTGGTGGAAACTGGACTCCAGGTAAAATAAAGGACTTGTTCAAGGTCACAAACTTCTCATACTAGAGAAGAGGGAATAGTCCAGATTTGGGGCTGTGACTTGTCCAAGGTCACAAAGGTGGAGGAGAGAGCTCAGGATTTGGGCAAAACCTGATTTTTGAGACCCAGGAGTTGGGTTCAATTCCTACCTCCAGAGGTTAACCAAGCCACATTGTCTTGGATCCAAACAAATATTTTAATGGAAAGATGATGCTCCTGGTAGGCATTTTCATGAGATGACTCACGCCATCAGATGAGAGCTGGAGCAGCTTCATCTTATGCCAAATGCTAATTTTCCCTGGCTTGTGGGGAAGGGCAAAGCCATTGAAGAGGAGCCTTAACTCTGCGGACTCCTTCCATGGCTCCATTGGACTCTCAGCCTCTTGGGGAAAGCAGAAATTTACAGAAATAGTCTCTCCTGGCTGCCTCCTCACCCTTCCCTCCAGCGGTCCAGCCCATTTTATAAAGCAAAAACATCCAAAGAAAAGGTCCTTGCACATAGAATCAGAAAATGGGCCCAAGGCTGGCCTTGTGGGTCTCTAGTTGTGGAGGTCTGTTCATCAGTTTACTCCTCCACAAAAGGAGATGCTTGGCCCTAATCCTGAACCAAAGGGTTCTGTGATTCTAAGCCCAGGGATTACATCTGGAGCCAATGGCTGTATCCACACACTCCTGTGAACCAGCATCCTCACATAAGGGAGAAGCAGCATCTCTCAGAGCATCCCAAGTGAAGGGATCCAAGATGCTGCCTCCAGGGAGGCAGGCTGCTCAGCGCCCCCCCCCCCCGATCCCTCTGAGGAGCTGGGGCTGACATGTATTACCAGCGAGTAGCCGGCAGCCCTCCAGGGAGGAAGCTCTCCATCCCTCAGAGATCCATGGTTACAGGAAAACGGCATCATCTCCAGCTGGGCAACAGCTTTCTGATCTCGGATTTAATTCAATTGAACATGCATTTGTTAGAGCCTACTATGTGCCAGCACTATTCTAAAAAGACAAAAAAATTAATAGATGAAAATATTTATATGTAGCAGTAATAGTAAATATGTAGATGAAAATAGAAATAAAAAAGATTTCTGGAGGGAAGGAGAACTGCTCCAAAGACTGGGGAAGGAGGCAGTGGCCACTCCACAGCTCGGATTTGATGGGTTCTAGGGATTCTCCAAAGGGGAAGTGCCTTCCAGGCACAAGGGACAGCCAGAGGGAGATGGGCAGCTTGAGCAGAGACCAGGGCAAGGGGAATGATGGGAGAAAAGCCTACACAGAGAGGTAGGGGCCAACATCAACCTTGGGAGTTTGGATTTTAGTATAGACTCAAATGCACAGAAGATTTTTTTAGGTTGGGGGAGAGTTGACTTGCTCCCATGGAAATTAATTGGGTACTTTCCACTGGGGGAACATTTTCCTTGTTTAAAAAATTCCCAACAATGTATTTTCCTTGCTATTTTGGGGTTTTTCTTTGCTTTTATTCAAATAGATTAGAAGAATGTCCGAGGTTCTAAAGTCAGGCTCAGCTTGAAAATTATACTTGTACCAGATTTGAAGGGGGAAAAATAAAAGCTGATTCATGGAAAATATTGAAATAGACATTCCTCTTAAAAATATGAGGTTTTAGGTACTTAGTATTTTTAAACTATATTGATGGAAAATATTG
>JAJPUD010001769.1:37348-66010 GCA_023553655.1 Myrmecobius fasciatus
ATGGAAAATATTGAGATAGGCAATTCTCTTAAAAATATGACTTTTTAGCTTTCCCAGTGTCTGGCCCATAGTAGGTCCTTAACGTTTCTTAAACTGAACTGACTTTCCCCTGGACCAAGCCCAGTAGTCTACCACAAAGTAGCCAAGCATTCTGCATCCTTATTTTACAAGTGATGTGATGAAAAGGGGCTTCTGGAATAAAGAAGGTGACAGGCTCTGGTTTTTAAAAATCAAACGTCCTTGGGTATGGCAAGCAGGGGCTGGATCTCAGACGCTAAGTATACGTTGGCCCGGCACACACAGTAGAGTCCTAGAAAATGTTGGCTCGTACTCAGGATTCTGTCCCTTCTACCTTCATGTTAGAAACGCAAAGGATGCTTATTATTTGCTATAATTCCCCAAACATCTGGATTGGCTAGGAAAGGAAACCAAAGGGCACGTGCACACCCACGTGCCTGTGAGGAGGGAGGGAGAGAGGGTCACCCTCAGGCCGCCGGCCCTACAAAACTGCCATCACGTTAAGAGCATCTTAAAGCCGCGGCACTTGGACACCGGACTTTACACCAATCCCTGGCCCACGACACCTGCTGAGCTGCAAGAGCCTTTTATTCCTGATTACCCCAATTGACAGTGATCTCAATGACCCTAGCTGCATTTCTGTTCTGCTCCACCCCCACCCTCAGTCCTTCTCCCCCTTTCTCCTTTCTCCCCCGCTCTGGTTAAAACAGATGTGGAAAAAGATGTGGAAAATTCTGCCACGCCGGCTCCAACCCTGTTCCTTTGCTTCCTTCCTCAGAACGGTTAATGTTGCGAGGGGGATTGGGGAAATGCGTGAGTTTGGAGTAAGAGACCCTGACTCTGTCATTAACTGCCTAGGGACTTCAGAAGACCCCGAGTCCCACTTCTCTCATCCATAAAATCAAGGTTTTGGCTTCCAAGATCCTTTCCAGCTCCAATATCACCAAGGCACAAAATAGCACGAAATACACCCTAACCAACCTCCTCCATCCAATCCTGAGCAGGACAGCAAACATCTAATTCAACAAAAAGGAACCTGTGGGCCTCTGGTCCTGGACAAGGAGGGCCGCTCTCCGGCCCTAGACGAGGAGGGCCGCTCTCCGGCCTGGACCCCCAGGGAAAGGGTTGGGGAGTGGGGAGGACAATGGACCACAGAGCTGTCTCCCCTCCGCTCCCGTGATGGGGACTGGGTGGGAGGGGGAGGAAATGCCGCTTGATTCAAAGGTTAATCATAATTCCTGTCCAGCTTCCTATCACTCAATAACCATCAAAGTCTGAACCTCCAAATAGTGTTCTCGGCCTTCTACGCTCAGAGCCATTACAGTCTCTGTGGAAGGCTTTATTGAATTTCCCAGTAAGCTTTAGTTGACTGAACAGGTCAAGAACTGCGGCTCCGAGTTCTCTTTCTTCTCAGAAAGTCATAAAGCCCTCTCCGCCTTGTGACGCTGCCGCCCGAGAGACCCGGCTCAGCCCGGGGTCAGTGCCGCTGCCCTCCTGGGAGGAGGTCACGCCGCTGGTGAGCCCCCTCCGGAATACCATTAACTTACATGCACGAGCTGCTCCTGGGTGTCAAACTCCCTGGCGCAGCCCTCCCAGTGACAATTTGTCTCGTAGACCACTTCAGGCTCCTGCTTGTTTTCATCCTTGTCCCCTTCCTCCTTGACCAGGGTCATTCCTTCGGGCTGCTCCTGAAAGGCGGAGGTGGACAAAGGAGGAGGCAGGGTCAGACATGGAGGCTTTGGGGGTGGAGGCTAATGGGACGAGGGAATCGTGGACCCCCGAGTCGGGGAGAGAGAAAGCTTGAGTCCACAGGACTTCTGATTCCTGGGTGATCCTGGCCAAGCCCCTCTCAGCCCAGACTCCATACCTGCAAATGTTCCATCAGGGCAGGGGCTGTTTCTTACATGTCTATGTATCATTATTTTGTGTTTCATAGGTTATCATAGGTTGAAAAAATAACACTAGAAATCACCTTGTTCATTCTCCTCATTTCACAGATGAAGAAACTGAGGCACACAGAGGGGTATTAGCTTACTACCTGAATCAGGATCTGAACTCTTGGACTCTACTTGCAGTAACTTTCCCCATACGTTCTCCTATCTACCTTATACACTAACCAATGGCCTTCACATCCTTGGAAATATTCCTCTAGTTTTCTCAGACTTTTTAAGTAAAGGCTCTGATTTCAAATCATGCTTCAGAATTTGCCAGTGGTGTCACCTTGTACAAGTCATTAGCTTCTCTCAGGGTCAGTCTCCTCATACATAAAATGAGGGAGTTGGACCCCCCAGAACCTCTTGAATCTTGCTATGCTCACCAAATCCTATTTAATAGACCATTGCAAGAGGTTTCCCACTTCATGATAGAGAAGGCACAAGGCATTTTAAATAAATGATTCAAATTAATATTGCCCTCCCCAGCCATGTCAATGCTCCATGATCATGTCAGAGGTCAAACAGATGCAGCATCCCTGATTAGCCTCCCCCACACCCATCCACAACCATCTCCATGGAAATGGCACAAGCTCCACATTCTGGGATGGGAAGGCTCCCTCTTTGGGGAGCCATAGAGGCCAGGCTGCCAGTCTAGAAATAGGTTCAGAACCTATTCCCTCAAATTTGAACCAAAAACTCATGAAAGTTCACTAGACAACTGAGTCCAAGCCCAAAAGCCAAATCCTGGCTGTAGATGGGCCTGATTCACACCCCTGGGGCTGTTTCCACATTGGACTTCTAAGCAAGCAAACCCAAGACTAAGCTTGATCGAACAAGCTGGCTGTGTTTTGGCCATTTCCAATTTACTGTGCCATGTTGATCAACTGGGTCTAGGGCTTGTGTGGGCTGTTGTGGCAATGGCAGCTGCTGTATATGTCCTGCTATGGCTAAGGTTAGCCCAGCTTCATTTCTGATTCTGGGGATTAGACCAGTTTGGGAAAAGAGAAAAAGCTAAGCTAAAGCTTTGGTCCAGGTCATTATGGATAAGGATGACCATGGGGCCCTCAGCCACAGAGAGTGGGGTCTATTCATCCATTCAGTGGATTATAGATGGCCAAGCCCCATCTCCTCTCTTTCTGGTGTCTGCTGCTAGCTGACTCCATTACCTACAACTCCCTTTTTGTTGTTCTTGTATTAAAGTCAGGGTTCTGTCCTCAGGACACACAGAAATGGGAATTCTGTGAGTCAGGGTTGCTGCTTGGCTTTGGGTAACAACAGGAAGGGTGACAAGTTCTCTGCATTTTCCTGAATATCAAAGTGAACTCCAGGAGCCCCTCTGCCCACACGCCCACCCCCTGGGGAGGAAGGGTCCCACCAGCTGGGAAGGAGACTCTGGACACCGTACCTGCAGACTTCCCGCTCCCGGACTGGGCAGATCTTCATCGGCTTTGATCTTGGATCGTTTATTGTGCATCGGATCCCCCGTACTGCTCACTGCAGACTCGCTCGTGGGTTTGTTTTGCTGTTCATGTTTCCAATCCAAAAACAAAAATAATCCTTGATCAATGTACAGTCCCATAAGCAGACACACAGTTCTACTTAAGCATCTTTGCTCGGCTTGAAGGACAACCTTACTTGGGGGAAAAGCTCCGCAACCGGTGTAAGGGTCTGGATGAGGCATTCTCTCAGTTGGATCAGAATAGAGGGAAAAAGGGATGGCCTGTCTTTTCATTCATAGGTAAAAATAAGCCTCACTCAAATGGAAACAGCGTTTGGACTCCATGTTTTAAGAGCTTTCACAAAGAACAAGCCCAAATGGAGAAGACACAACATTATGAAGAAATCTCCCTGACCAGAACAGATTGATGGAAAGGCTGCCATCATCTATGCCGTACTAGTGGTTCCATGATGGGAAGAGCAGCCCACTACAGCATCTCCTCCCTCTTGCCTTTGTTAGCCCCAGAACTTGAGAAGTGTCCTCCTGGGAGGCTGAGGGAAATGGAGGATAATGGGGTCTCCCAATTCCTGATCTTCTATCAGATGGGACCGGCTGTGGGGTGAGGCACCGTGTGACTTTCCACTGGCCTCTGTTAGCATATTCTCCATTAAGTTATCTTTTTCAAGAGGTAGGCTTTGTTGGAAAAGGCCACCATTGACTCTATGCTCTATTAGTCAGCCTGAAATTATTAAGGAAAGGGCAATAGCTAGCATTTAATAATGGCTCGCCTTTCTCTAGCACTTTACAAATATTGTTTCATTAGGGTTCGGAAGATGCCATTTTCATCCCAATTTCCCAGATTTAGAAACTGAGGCAGGATTTGAACTCAGAAGCTCCAGACTGCCAGGATAGCCTTCTCTGAGCTGTGGCACCCACCCACCGGGCAAGGAGCCAAGGACGGCGGGCTGAGAGGTGTTCTATTCTCTCCTCTCCTGCTTTTCTTGGGGGGTTCTCAGCAGTGGGCTCTGCTGTCTCTGGCTCTCACCTGGGTGGCCTCCGACAGACCAGAGCTCACTTGAACGGGGTTCAGGACACTGGGGATGCCGGGAATGGGCCTCTGAGTAGGAAAGGTTGGGGCCGGGTGGATGAGCGGAGGACTGTGTCCGAAAGCAGATCCTAAGCTTTGCTGCCGACTTAAGATCTGCTGATGCATGTGCTGGAAGGAGACCGGGGTGGGAGGGTACGTGAAACTCAGAGCAGGGCTGCAGCAGGAGGAAGCAGACACAACAGACAAGACAGACCGTTACTTTGGTTGGGTGCCCAAGGGCGGCGGCCAATGTGGGGCGGGGGTGTCTTCCCGTGCCCTCCCCCATGCCATGGGTCAAAGGCCAAGGGGTCCAACCATGACCCCGGTCCATCGTCACGTCCCCAAGAGCCGGGACGCCCCCTCCCACGAGCGTACACCAGCCTAAAGAAGTCCCCGCAAAACCAAAATAAAAGGCGCGGAGTTCAATAACAGCTATTTATTGCAATAACAAACTTTATATAAAAAGGGGACGGGTGACGACATGCTTTATAGGAAGTACTTTTGGCCGTCCGAAGCTCTACAGAGTCTCGTGGATGAAGCAATTCCTTTCATTGCGGCTCGGGCTACACTCTTTCATATGTCTCTAGATCTTATTACAAGAGGAGAGAAAATCAATTGGCTGAATGTGTTTTGAACACCAAGCTTGTCATATCACTCATTTGTTTGTTAAGACGGAAGGCTCGGTTCATCCAGAATGTCACCTCTAGAATTTCCATCAGGGCCGTCGGCTCGGGAAAGCTGATGGATTAACCTCTCCCCTTGGAAATTGGTGATCAATGGGCTTCGATGCAGAAATATCCCGATGGGAAAGCCCATCTCCTTCTTGCAGTTAAACGGCATTAAGTGTCTATTAATGCCCATTATACATGCTAATACCTGTCATCACTTCATTACGCCCCCCGCCCCGCCAGGCTTGCCCAGCCTCCGGTGGAGGACCGGCAAAATCGTGCTCCGGATCGCTCCGGGTGAGGAACGCCGAACGGCTCTTTGTGCCGGACTTCAAAAAGGAATTGTTCCGAGTGAAATCCGCTTAGAAAACTAGGAACTACTCGGAGAGCTTTGTGCCGATGGCTTAAAACTGCACGAAAACCCGACATAATTGCATTCTTGGCTCTCTCTTTCTTATAATGACTTAAAATAGCCTTGCAAATGAAAACATTTTTTTTCCCAATCCCATGTATAATACCTAGCAAGAATCAAGGTTTCTTGTAATGTCAAAGGTAGATTTCATGCAAATTTCAAGTCGGGGACATTAATTACTATGGCCGTTAAGCACATTAAGCGATAATATTACAATTAAAAAAATCCAACCGTTTCAACCATTTTAAGAAAGCGTTCAAAAGGTATTCTCTGTCCATTAACGTGACTGCACATTCTGCCCACTGGACCACAATCCCTAGAAAGACGGCTCCGATGTGATTATATTACTATTATTCAGCGAGAGAGCCCGGCGTTACAAAAGGCTACCAATTTAGGCCTGAATATCATTAAGAATACCCTCAGAGAATTTTCCTAGTCTATGAGGATCTCTCTTTTCATTTGGTATTGTATTTCTTTAATAAAGGGAGGCAGAAACGTGGTGAAAACAGTCCTTGTTCCCAGTAAGAGTTAGGGGGAAATCAGTAATAATATTCCGTTATTGTCGGGCCAGAGTTACTGCCAGTGTTTCTGTAAGCAACCATGAATGATTACCGCGAGACTCAGCGAAGGGAGCCACTATGGATGATTGATAGGACATTAATCAAAAGATGCATATCAGCCTCCGAATTTGTTCCCCAGCTTTCCCCTAATAGCTGATTTCATGTTCACTGAGCACTGTGCCAGTTTGTCCAATTTATTCTTCAGCGTGCGAGCCATTCATCAAAGAACACAATGATTTAACACCCCCTGTCCTTTCTGTGAGCGAGCATTACTAAGTGTAACTACCTTATTCTGTTCATTAAAAAACAAACAAACAAAAAAGTAAACACCCAGCCGGAGCCCTCTCACCCCCACCCCAAGCAATTACAATGTCACCCGCGTGAACGGCTGAGGAGGGAACCCAGCCAGAAGGGCCGCCGTGTCTCCCGTGAGCAAAGAGACGGTCAGAATGTGGGCGCATCTCCCTCCAGGAGGTAGAAGGACCCAACCAGCCATCTGGGGGCCAAAATGTGCAATGAAATGGGATGGAGGTATGGTATGTACAGGGGGGGAAAATGGGCCGTGTGTCACATTCGGCTTTAAAAATAAAATAGTACTATGAGCCCCATAGAGAAGATGGGGGGAGGAAGATGGGGCAGAAAGACTGAGGCAGAGAAAGAGAGACAGAGAAAAAGAGAGAGAAAGATAGAGAGAGAGAGAAAGGGAAGGAAGGAGAGAAAAGAAAAGAAGAAGGGAAAGAGAAAGAAGAAAAAGGAAGAAGGAAGAAAAAAGGAAGGAAGAAGAAAGTAGGAAGAAGAAGGGAGGAAGAAGAAGGGAGGAGGAAGAAGGAAGAAAGAAGAAGGGAGGAGGAAGAAGGAAGGAAGAAGAAGGGAGGAAGAAGAAGGGAGGAGGAAGAAGGAAAGGATTTTTATTTTTGAAAGAACATTTCCAGTGTAAGGATGGTAATTTGAGGTAGAAACAATGGAGCCTTTTAAACTTTTGAATCTCTTCATCCTCATGTTGGTGGGAACAGGGAAGTCAGAGACTTTGAATTTCATAGTATGGAAAGGGAGGGGAATCCTTCCATGTCCTCCTTATTCCTCCTACTTGGAAGGTTTATTCACATAGGAGTGGTAAGGGAGGGAGCAAGAGCATCATGTAAATAGGAACTCTGCTTGCACTAGGAGTCCAGAGTCTGCGTTCCAGTCCTAGCTCAGCAGAATATCCGATTCAGATCTTCCTCTTTCTTCCTCCGACTCTCTAAGAGCCTGCTGAGAGCTCCTCCTGCTCCCAGCCCATCTCTGATGAAGTCCATCCTCCACATGACTGCCTACCAGATCTGGGAGCCCTTTGACAGTACGCCTGGTCCCCCCCAAATCCTGATTCAATAAGGGCCCTTCTCTTGCTCCAAACCCTTTGCTGCCTCCCCATCACCTCCCCAGTCAACTGCATACCCTTGACTGGATTTTCTACGTACTTCTCCTGGATCCTGCTTTTCTCACCCCATTTCTCAGAGATGTCTCGTCCCCTCCATGTCCATCTAAACTGGATTACAGCCATTTTCCAGTCATATGCTGCCCTCTTCTACCTCCACACCCCACACTAGTCCGCACTGAGTCCCATCCTGTGCCCCACGCTCAGCCTGGTGAAATGGGCCTTTTTCTTTTTTCCCAATTCCAGGTCAGATGGCACTTCCTTCCCAGAAGTCTGTACTGACCACCCCCAGAGAGATGCATTTAGTCCCTGCTGCTCAATGCTCTTGTGGCCTTCTTCTGGACATTTGGACGCCCACATGGCCAACCGAGCACCATCTTCAAATGGCCCTATGGCCATCTGAGTTCCAGACTACATCCCACTGTGGCCAAGAAATGCATCATTTCTATTTGCTCACATTTGCCTTTCTCTTTCCCAGAGTCACTTTATTCATATGCAACAAATAAATATCTGTTCAGTTGAACGTGTGGCTGTCTTATTCACTTGCCTCTGATAGAATAGAAGCTGCCTGAAGGAAGGAACCGGTTCATTTTAGACTCTGTACGCCAGCAGCCAGAACACTGCCTGGCCCATAGTAGGTGCTTCAGGAATAATGCTTGCTGCTTAATTGATTCCTTAAGTGAGTTGGGATCCGATTGGAGATTGGAAAGGGGAAGCTCCATCTCTGGCTGGAGGAGAGGTGGGAATGGGGAGAAGTGAGGAATACTTGACCAAAGCAAATGCTAATGAGCACCTGCACTGCTTGTGCCCATCTGTTCAGGGTATCGCAGTCCTGCTGAAAGATCTGACCCCTGGGGACAATCAGGCCCCCCAAAAAGCAAAGTTTCTATGGTGTCCTCTCAGTTCAGTGGCCCCCAATGTAATCACTGGTCTTGACTTTCCTGCTTCTGTCACTATCAGGCTGGGAGGCTTGAAGGTCCCCCTTGATCATTACATCCTAACTCATAACGGTTGGGTATACCTCAAGGACTTCTCAGGTCCTTCCCTCAAATGGGATTACTCTTCAACTCAGTCCCAAGCTTGCTAAACACCTCCTTTCCTGCCATTTACTTTTTTAATTGAAACCAATTCAACCAATGGGCTCTTTAATGAGATGTAACCAAAGAGGAATTGGGAAGTTCTCCCTTCTTTTCCTTCAAATATCTATAGAAAAAAAGTATAGAATTTTTTTTAATACCATATGTTTACTGTCATAAACTATGGAATTGTAGGTCTATTGAGACATTATAGAGATCGGGCAGAGGGCTATATTCCCAAAGGGGAAAACAAATAAGACGATATTCTAAGTAAATAGTTATGAGGTCAGAAGAAAATTATATGAATTTCAATTTGCTCCTTATCCCTTTAAGTAGCCGCAGGAGGAGTATGAACATCTGGAGCAGAACAAACAAATAAAACCTGTGACCCTTTAGTCCTGAGAAAGATCGTTAGAGATTCACTCAGGACCTATTTATTCTTAGTTTACAGACACTTCTAACCAGCTCTCGTCAAATCAGAACCAAGGAGAAAAGGACATGGTCATGAGAACAGATACCGGACAAATGTCCATCAAGATCAGAGCAAATGACGAATAATGGCGTACAGGCTGAATGCAAGGAAGGATAAAGGGAGGAAATCTTATACATAAAGGCTCCATGAACTTTGAGTGATCAGCGGGTGCTTTGGAGAGGGTCTTCTCTATCACCCCAAAGGGGAACATCTGTGTGTCACGGGGACCTGCATTATTAGGAAGACAAAGTCCTAGTTAAGGTCAGGGCATTCCCCAAGGAGGTGAGGACCCAAAAGGGAACTGGGCCATTATGCCCAAGCATAAGAGTCACGCCAGCTTTGTTCTCCAGAGCACGACCGAGTGCAAGATTTGGAGCAAACTCCCAGATCCCACTGCTTTGCTTGGTATTAACTTCCGGGAGTAAACATCAATCAATCCATCAATCAGCAGAAACTGACTCAGTGCCTGATGGGCCAAGCAGCCAGGCCACAAGGATGCAAAGGACCAGACCCGGGTCTCTGCTCCACTGGGGAAAGTCCATGCATCCGGGGAAGTCTGTTGGAGGAACAGTGGAATGGAAGCTCTGGGAGGGCAGGAGCGGAGCTGGGTTCTTTGGTCTTTGTACCCCTAGAGTCCGGGATAATGGCTGACGTGGTGAAGTCTTTTAAGAGGAACTGGGTATTCCATGACAAAGGGAGAACAAAGTCGGATTGTTTTTTAACAAAATGACATTAAACCGTGACCAGAGAGTGCAGGAATAGACATCGTATCCACTCTGAAGAGGCTTAAGTTGAATTGAGCCTTTTGCCCATGGGTAACTGTAACTTTTTAGAATACGGCAGAGGAAAGTCAAGGAGCCGTTCAAACGCCGATAAGAAAAGCAGGGGTCCGTCTTCCTGATTTCCCAGCCTGGGGTGACCGCTGACACGGCTTATTTTGCTAGACCTTCCCACGGCCTTGACATTTTCCCCGGAACGCGTGTCGGAGGAGGTAAAGCCGGGCAAGACGCCGCGTTGCAGGGACATGAGGCCGGCGCATTTTATGGGAGCAGCTTTAGGAGGAAACGCTCATTTGCACACTCACGTACACACACATGCACACTCACACACACTCACGCACCACATTGCCATCAAAGCCCCCTTTGTGGTTATCATTGGCTCCTTCCCTAACAAGGTCTCTCGGGGCCGGCTCCCAGCAGTGGATGTGACCGCAGCCAGCCGCGCTCGGGTCCAAACAATTCCTTCCAGTCCTCTCGGGACAGAAATCTGCAGGGCGGATTTATTTCCTTTTGCACACACAAACACTCATGTCTGTGGTTCTCCCAGACTCTGTTTCCAATGGGGAAACCCACGGGCAGACTGTGGTCCAGGACGAGAAGGTGTAGGTGGGCACGGAGGGAGAAAACAGGCTGGAAGGGCCTGACTTGGAGCAACAATCCGTGAATCCCCCGCTGTGGGTCCTTTCAGAGGAAGACCGCCATCTTTGGTTTCATTTACTGTAAGCTAGCCCTTTGTCTGAAAAAGAGCTGGGGGCTTCTGCGAGCACAGCCTCCGGAAGAATCAACAAGCAGCATGATGGGACGGGCAAGAAGCCAAGGGGCTCTTGGGCTGCGTTGAGGAGCCGGGGAAATGAAGTCACGGTCTATCCACCGCCCTGGTCAGACCTCATCTGGGCTAGCCTCAGCTCTTGGCCCCAGAGCTTGGGAAGGGCCTTGCCTGGTTGGAGATTGTCGGGAAAGATGCCAGGATGGGGAAGGCGCAGAGAGCAAGATGTTAAGTCCCATTGTTACAGATGAGGAAACTGAGGCCCGAACGGCTAAGACTTGCTCAAGGTCACCCAGGAAGCCGGTAAGTTGAGCTTTATCAGCTCTGGTTGCCAGAGTAATCTTAGTCTGATGGAGTCTCAAGTTTATGCGTCTGACGGACAGGGAAGTTTCTTCTGTGATGAGAAGATCTGGGGACCACGAGCGCTCCCTGGCTGTCCCCAAGGAGAGGGCTGGGGAGAAAACAGAGTCTGTTTGGCCCCCCGCTGGGTCAGGAGCAATGGAGAAGGGCGATAAGGCAGCTGGACATGAGAGCTTGTCCCACGGAGCAATGGGAGGGAATGGGGTCCCCTTCCTCGGGGGCCTTCCTGCAGGAAGAGAATGACCCCCTTTCTTGGAATCTGCTGTAAATGGGCCAACAAGGTCCCAGAAATCTCGAAGGGGATTTGTTAGTGGAACAGGAAGGAGTCACAACCTGCCTCATCTAGAGCTAATGACACGAAAATACAGGTACCAGATGGGTCAGCGTGGGGCCAGGGGAGCTGCCGTGACATGCCGCGTGCGCCCTCGCTCCCTGCATGAGCTTGGGCAGCGGACTTATGTTGGCAGCAGGAGGGCACAGAATCTGCCATAGACACACACTGGCCACATGAGACCGGGCGAGTCCGTCACCTCTTTCTGCCTCCGTTTTCTGATATGTAGGAAGGGAATAATAATAGTTCTGACTGGGCTGGGCTGTGGGGAAGACTGACTGTGAAATCTTAAAGGCCGCTTAGTCAGTCTAAAAGTACTGTGTTCTTACTACCACTGCTACTACTACTACTACTACTACTACTACCATTACTATTAACTAGTACTACTATCACTACTACCACTACTACCACTACTACTACATTACTACTACTACTACTACTTCTCCTCCTACTCCTACTAGTACTACTACCATTACTACTAACTAGTACTACTATCACTACTACCACTACTACCACTAGTACTACATTACTACTATATTACTACTACTACTACTACTGCCACTTTTCCTCCTCCTCCTCCTCCTCCTACTACTACATTATTACTACCACTACTACAACTACTACACTACTACTAGTACTACTACCAGCACCGCCACTACCACAACTACTACACTACTATCACCGCTACAACTTACTATTACTCATTACTACTATTTATCTCTATTATGACTAATCTGATTGCTCTTATTGCTGTTGCTATGATCCCTCCCTGAGCCCCTTCCCTCCTCTGTGACATGTCGGACTCTAGGAGCAGCTAACTCATTTATGGGATGGAGCGTGGATCTGAAATGGGAAAGCCCTGAATTCGAATCCAGCCTGGGACCCTTCTGGCCGCACGATCCCGAGCGCCTGTCACTCCCTTTCCTTCCTCCTCTCTAAGGGGGAGACGAGGACTGGGTGAGATCACTTGTCCTTCACACGTCCTTCAGAACCGCTGCAGAAGCACTAACTGCCCTCGCTCTTGCTCTTGCTCATGCCGCGGGCCCTTGATCTCTCCCTGTGATCCACAAGACGAGCCCACTTCAGAATCACCCGGGACGTGGTTTGAGTTTTGTGTCTGTGGGCGTCCGAGGCAGGATTTGCACCCGAAGCCCCTTCTGTCCATCGCGCCGGGACCGTGAGCGCCATTCCAAAACGAGATCGTCAGACGGCATTTCGCCCGCCTCAGACGTCGGCCCGAGCCGAGAACTCGAGGCCTCCGGGACGAGGATTCGGAGCCTTCTCGGGGCATGGGAAGCCGGGCCCTGGCAGCCTCTCTCGCCCAGCGCTATTTGCTTTGGCTTCTCTGCTCCAGAGCCCACTTCCCTCCTGTCATCACCTGAGAGCCAGCGCAGCTGGGAGAAGCAAGCTGGCTTCCCTCCTGGCCCAGGCGCCATCCCGCCAGGCACCGGCTGCGGCCGATGCCAGCACTAGTGCTGCCAGGGACGGGATGAGGCGATTCCTGGAGCAGCCAAACGTAGCCGGAGCTCCAGTCACCAGGCTGAGCTTGTCGCCGCCGGCTCCCGGCAGAACTTGCTCGGACTCGTGCTGCTCTGGCTGGCTGGGCCGGGGTGGGCCGAGGAGAACCGGAGGGGCTGAGAGGCAGGCCAAGGACCACGGGTGGCACCGGGAGAGGGCAATGGGTGGCCCCAGGGGAGGGCCCAGCATCAGCATGGCCCATTCAGGCTGAAAGGGAGCTCGTCCTGCCAGACTCCACACAATGTGAGATGGAGGCTATTATTATCCCCATTTTCTGGATGAGCAAATGGAGGCTAAGCGTCTTGTGCAGGGTCTGCCTAAAGCAGGATTAGAACTCAGGGTCTTCATGATCCAGATGCTTTCTATATAGATATAGCTCTAGAGAACACAGGTATGGCTCTATAAAAACCTAGTTTTTTCAGAGAACTCTCTATCATGTTACACACACACACACACACACACACACACGTGTGTCTCGTCTGAGCTGCTGCCTGAGAAGTAACCCTAAGACATCCTTGTACACACCTAAAAAGCAGAGATGCCCCATGCCCAGCTCAGGTGAGATCCAAGCCCTAGACAAACTCCACTACCAGTTTGTTTGGGCCATTTCCCCTTTCTTCTCTCCTGAGGACTTGGCCTGGAAGCTTCCTTCCTCCTCCTCCTCCTCCTCCTCCTCCTCCTCCTCCTCCTCCTCCCCCCATTCTGATCCTCACCTCTGCCCTCTGGAAGACTATCCTAACAAGCGACCGCATTATTACTGCATTAGCGACACTACGATATCATCTGGCACAGCAGGATGCGGAGGCGAGGGAAGAGCTGGGGACAATGGCTCCCCTTGGCCAACATCTGCTCGCTTCCAGAATGAGCGTCAGCGGAAGGCCGGGCCTCCCAGAGCCTCCATTAGAAGCAAAGTGCTCCGGTCAAGCCGGCGCTTCCTTCCTCCCCGGGTTTGCCCCAATCCCTCCCCAGACTCCTCCTCTCTCGGACGTCCTCCCCCTCGATCCCCGTGAGTCCCCTCTGACAATGTCACGGGCATGGGGCAGGTATTAGCTGAGCCCCCGCCCTGGGAGAGACAGGGGAGGCTGAGAGGCCAAGAAAAGTCTTTGTGCCGGTGAGATCGGCTGCGACCTCATGGGGCTCCTTAGAGGACCCCCCCACACTCATAGAAGGCTTGAGGGCCGGAGTGGAATCGTCGGATAGAGAAGAAAGGAAGAGGGAGCAGGACACAGAGAGCCTGATGTCCCCCGCGTCCTCAGCCCCAAGTCCAGCGCCATTGGTCATTGACGCTAGGGGAGAGAACAGGGGCTGGGAGGGGAGCGTGCTGGGACCAGCGGGTCCCCCGCCGCAAGCTCGGAAAAGTCGCTCCCACTCTCTCCAGCTCCGAGTGAGGGGCGAGGGCCGAGTGACCCCGGGGGTCTCTTCTTGAAAGAAAGCCTTAAAAATCTGCTTCTCAGAGACCAGACCATCCTCCCCCTGCTCAAGCCAGACATGCCCCGGGTTTGCGGGCACCGAGCTGAGGCAGGAGCCACGGGCACAGCTGCCGGGCCTTCCCGGGGCCAATCTGAGAACATCTGACATGTCATGGCACCTCATAACAAGGCCTCAGGAGCTGGCCGGGCACCCTGAAGAAGGAGGCAACCACCAGAGGCAGCCCAAGATGTCAGAGCCTCGGGGAGCCGTTCTCTGGAGGCCCAGCTTCCCTGTCTCTTTCTGTCTCTCTCTCTCTCTCTTTCCCTTCCCTTTCTCTCTTTTTCTTTGACTCTCTGTCTCTCTCATCTCTCTCTGTCTCACTCTTTATCTCTGTCTGTCTCTCCCTCCCTCCCTCTCCCCTTCTCTCCCTCCTCCTTTCTTTATCCCTCTCTCCCTTTCCCCTTCTCACCTTCTGTTCCTCTCCCTCTTCCATCCCTTCCTCTTCTTTTTCTTCTTCTTCCTCTTCCTCCTTTTCCTCCCCATACTCATGTTATGGACTTTTAAATGTAAAATACTCCCAAATACATCCTGGGTTATTGATCGTCCCAGAAGAGCAGGGACGGACAGCAGTAGAGAGAGGAGGGTCATCAGGGCCCCATTGGCTGCCTGGCCTGTGCTGGGTCCTCAGGATGCACAGACAGACAAAAGTTCCTGAGACAAGAACCAGAGAAGAGGGGGGCAGGGAGTAAGGGGAGGGAGCAGGCAATGAAAGGAGGATAAGAAAAAGCTGGGAAGCAGAGGCAGAGGACTCATTCTTGATGGACCTTCTAAAACAGATGTGGTTCTGCTGCTCACTTAGAGAACGTGACCCTCTCTGAGTCTACATTACAGATGTTCCAGAACAGCTGCCTGTCTGTTTCAGGGAAGGGAGTGCTGACACCAGGAATTTTTCTCATTTATAAAATTTCAAGTAGAGGAAAAATATTGTAATTATTTTTAAGACAGAAAAAAGGGATTTTATTTCTTCAAAAGCAAGAGGGCAGACAAAGCCAACAATTGCCCGGGCCTGGAAGACACGGGTAGGTGGCAATGTGCCCCAGTGGAAAGGGTGCCCCTCTGGATAAGAACAGGCAAGATAAGGGAACGCATCTTCCCTTTGCTCCTTTGCTGTAACAAAGCACTCGTAGATGAATGATCTCATCCAACCCTCATCCACCACCGACATAACTAAGTCCATTTTATGTGTGGGAAAAAAATAGAAGAGCAAAGAACTTAGGAGCTTCCCAGCTCAGGAGCAGCTGAGGACCCCCATTTTCTGAGTCTCCATTCCACACAAGCCCCCTTCCCACTGTGCAAGGCTGTCTCCCAAAAGAAGGATGTTTTCTTCAGATCACCGAGAAATAAGTTCTCGGGATGGCCCGGTCATCAGTTAAATAAGGATTAATTGATTGTCGTAGCGCCATTTTCCTAATATTTGGAGGAGTTGCCCTGGCTGTTCTCATGCTTCCTCCTAATGAAAATGCCCCACTTTCTTTCCTTTTTTAATTGTTATCTCTCTTTAAGAGGAGAATCATGTCATGAAAGGTGGCCGTGGGTTTCCCAAGATCCCACTCTTGGATGCCACCGACCACTTGTCATTATCCTGAACAGTCAGTATTTCAAGAACAAGAAAAAGGGGACCCCCCAATCCCCCTCAATCAGAATTGTGTGGTGGTGAGAAAACCCGGGCCTTGGTCTGCACTCAGGGCACGCTTTCACTGCTGTTCACATGTGGAATGAGGATCCCCGAGAAGGGGATCTGGCTCTGGGGCTTCAGCAGGTCCTCCCTCAGGTTTGTCCCCCACTTTTGGGGACAGACAGACCCGTGCAGAGCAGAGAAAAGCCCACGTACCTTATTGCGCTGGCAGACAAGTGGCCGTAGGAGCCACTGGCCGAAGAACTGCTGCGGGAATTGTTGAGGATGGTGACCAGGGAGTTGGGCGATGTCCTTATCATGGTCTGAAGGTCAAAGCTATGGTCAGACAGCGGGGAGATGGACAGCGTCCGTTTCCGGCTTGGTCTCGTGGACAGTCTGGGGCTGGGGAATCTGGTACCTATTATATAAACAGAACCAGGCCCAATTATCTGGGATTGTACCAAGTACCTGCTTATGTTACTCCTGGGCACATGCCGGGAAAATCAAATACACACACAAATACACACACACACACACACACACACACACACACAAGCAGCTCGGGCAACAGCATGTCTTGACAACCTCCACTCTCCGGATCTGTGATCTACTAGCTCCAATTGAAGAAATTAGGGAGAAATATTTATCTTGCCCTAGCTTACCTCAGGGGAGCGCTGTTTATTAATGTGCAAACAAAGTGATGAATTGCTAGACAAAAGGGAAAGACTTTTATGTGTTATCCCGCCCATTTCTGGTGATTTATGGATCTGACGGCTCCTTAGACATTCACATCATTAATTCGCCTGAGCAACAAGACAGAGGCTCAGAAGAGAGTCCCAACAGACTTAAGCCCCCACCAGCTCCAGGAGAGAAACTGAAGGAAAACATGAGATTTCCATCAATGAGCGCGTCTGCCCGACTTCCCCATTGATCTTACCTGATCCAGGTGATACCTGAAGGGAGAAGAAAGCTCTCAATGAGACATTTGTTTTTCCGAAAGGAAAACCTGCTCCGTATGACTGCAGGAGTCACAAGATGCGTTGGAAAATTTGACTTTCATTTTTACCCACAGAACTTCCCAGACAGGTGGATGAAAAGGGAGGAGAAAGCTCGGGATGAGCCCCATTTGCCTTCCTAACCGAGGCTTGGTTCGGCCTTTCGGACTAATGGAAAAAGATGGGGTTTAGAACCCTCCATGCTAATGGTCATCAGGCACTCCAGCAGTTGCCCCTGATAGCCTGGGAGCTCAAGGGGGCACAAGGTGGCCAGAATCAAGCCATGTTTAATGGCGGCTAATGAATTAAAGGCTATCCCATCCCACTCCACCCTCAGCCTTATTTTTAAAAATCCCGGTTCCCGGGATTCCCAGTTTTAAATCGGCTTTAAATCGGTAGATGTGCCTGCTGACTTAACAGTGTCATTTCCAATGGAACATTTTCATTACTGAACCATGGAAGGGAAACTTAATGAAAATGCCCGATGACCATTTCACCCTGTAAGAGGCAAACCAAACATGACTGGTCTTAAGTGGAAATGGAAGACTTTTCTTTCCCAGCATGGTGATTTATCAGCTGACAGTGTGTGTACGCAGCCCTGAATTTGTGGAAATCTGGTCTTAATGTAAGCCCCCGAGTGATCCTTCAGTGATAGAATCAAGGGGATAGAAGGCTGGGCCATTTGGACTCACAGCTCTTTATTAGCAGGACGGCGTGGTCACCGCGACACGGGGTCCCCTCTGAAAGCTCTGGGGGGCTCATTCTCAGAGTGGAATCTTGAGATGAGAAACTACATTTCTTTAAAAAAAAAAATACATGGAACAAGATAATGGTAATCCCACAGTCGAATGAGTTTGTCATTTCCAATGTGGAAAATCAAAATTAATTTTGTCAATTTTTCTAAATCTTTACAACTAATTCGAGTCTTTGCTTTCTTAAATTTTAGAGATCTGTGCGCCAATCCTTTCATTCGTTCCACTGTGAATGGCGATTGCTAGTATCCTAGTATATTAAGGGAAAGAAACCAAGGGGCTGGGGCTGGTTGCCTCCACACAGCTTCCTCCAGTTGTCACCTACCCTCCTATGATTTTTCCATCACAACCTTTCACTTTGAAGACATTTACTGCTAATAAATTACAACTGAAAAAATGGGGGGAGGCAGTACAAGGTAAGCCCAAAATGGGGTTTGTTCAAGTCAGAGAAACCCTCTCCTCCCTACCTGGTTCCCATTAGATATACCTGATTTCTGAGATCAGTTAGGGGAGGATCTGAACCTGTGATTCCAGAAACTAAATGGTCCCCACCATTCTGACCTGCTGCCGGCATTGCCCCCGACTGGCAGGAAGACCTGAGACACGAAAATGGGAAGGAGCACAATGTGGTCTGGGTCAGAGGGATTCTCTCCAAGCTGAGCTTGAATTTTACCACTGCCTGAATTACTGTACCCCACATAGAGCTTGAAAGCCAGGAAAAAGAAATTAAAGTTTAAAATGCCCGAGACTTGGTGATTGGTGACTCCTTTGAAATTCTGCGATTTTCCCAAAGCAGAGAAATAACCCATTTTTAAAAGATTGTCTTCCCTCTGAACTTGAATACGAGATCCAAGTGGTCCTATTTCACCCAACTCAAAACTCAGTATTGACAGTTTCAAAGATGGTAGAGACTTCCCTTTGAGTGCCTTCCCTTCCACCTAGTGTCCATCCCTATGGGAATGGCAGAAGGCAGAGACTGGGGGGGCTTTGAGATCTTTGCTTAAAAGCCACTGCAGAGTTATAAATGGCGCTCCCCATTTACACCAAACAGTCAGGGCTTGGCAGTGATCAGCAACGAGTTGGGGGCACCTTTATTGCTCCAAAGAGACATCTTCATTTTGGCTTCCTGCTAATTGTTTTGTTTCTCTGGTGTAATCTAAAATTCTGACAAAGAATAGAAGAGCTTATTTCTCTATGATGAATGATAGGACATTGAGATTCCTACTTAATGACAATCAATTTTCCTGAGGACTCCAGGAAGTTAGGATACTTTTAATTAATTTTTACAAAGTAAAAGGGTGACTTCAGCCTTTATTTACATCAAAGAGGCCTTAGTCTGACTGAACACATTCTCATCAAATGCAGAAGGTAATGTGGCTGACCTCCCATCACCCACTCTTATTTTAATTCTCTATTTACTGTTTTAAAATAACTAATTTGCATAATAACACTGCACTGGGTTTTTTTGTCTTCAAAGCTGAAACAATGTCTAATTGAAATGTGTTTATGATGAATCTGAAATATAAAATACACACACACACACACACACACACACACACACACACAGAACACACTCACCCTTCCCCATCCCTCCCAACAGCAGGTAATGACAAATCAGATTGGGGGAAAACAAGAGGATGTCCCACAAGAGCCTGTGCAGGGATGGACAAATGCTTAAGGGCACAGAATAAGGAAGTCTGTCACTGGAGGCTTCATGTCCTGCCAGGTCAGCAAGCTTCTGTCTGGATCAAGCCAAAGGGTGAATTTCCAACCTCCATAAGCTTAAAGCAAAAGCTCAAAGCCTGATCCAACTGGGAGATCCAAAAAGTCCCTCTGGCCTTGGGTACCCATGAAGAAAGCAGTGGCCATAATTAAAGGAAAAACTGAATTCAAATCCTGATTGTGAGATATCCTGGTTATGGGATCCTGGACAAGTCACTAGGTTTTGCACTGAGGATGGGTTACTCATCTCTCAAATGAGGATACTCATAACAATTTTAACAACTGTGAGGTTTGAAAGACTTAGCCCATGTCAAGTACTTTATTAATCTTCAAGTGCTGTAAAAAGAGAAGCTATTATTCTACATTATCATACAGATGATGGCGGGTGCGAATGCACCCTGAACTACCTTTTCTTTATGCTGTTTCTGTGTACATCTGCCCCTGTGGATGTAGCACTGATGTAGGAAGATGGGAGGAGCTCAAATGGCATCACAAACACTAGCTGGGTGACCAGGGGCAAGACACTTTCCCTCAGTCTGCCTTGCTTCGCTTAACTGTATTATGGGGGTGACAGTAGAACCTACTTCCCTGGGGATCAAATGAGATGAGATTTGCAAAAGGCTTAGCATAGAACCTGGCACATAGTAGGTGCTTAATCAATGCTTGTTCCCGCTTCCCTCACTCAACTGGGAGCTCCTTGGGAGTAGGGGTTGTTTTACTTTTAATCTTTGCATTCCTAATGCTCATCACAGAGCAGGGCACACAGTAGGTGCTTCTTTATAGACTGACAGATTTTTATCCATTTCAAATAAAAATTATCCATTTTATCCATTTTATCCATTATCCATTAAAGGTCAATGGATGCATATTTAATCAATGTCCTTTGGCTCAAGTCTCACTTTTAAGCTCATCTCATCTGATTGTCACCCTTTCCATGGGCTTCTTCTACGTTTCCTAAAATTATGACAAGGTCTCTATCTTTAACCAGTCGATCAACTCACACACACACACACACACACACACACACACACACACACACACACACAAGTGCTTACTATAGGCTTGACACAAACACTTATTTGTACCTCTGTTATCCACTTGAGCTATGGTCCTATTGCTACCCCCCCCCAACCACCATCAATGCTAGAAGGAGTAACTGGCATTCAATATCTCACCAATGGTCACACTGATAACTCTCTAGACTCTAACCTGGCTAACAGATCACTCTGACTGGACCAGAACTGTTCCAGCAGAATTAAGCAAGCAACAATCACTTCCTAAGCACTACTATGCATAGGGCAGCTCCCTAGAGATAGAAAGAACTTCCTTCAATGACCTTATATTCTATTAGGTAAAACAAAGTGTACACTCAAAATATATCAGTATAGGAACATCAAAGGGGTCTAAATTAAGCTATCCACTCACTGGGTTTCCTCACTCCTCATTTTCCTCAGCCTTCTTCTTACCTTTGCACCAATCCTTCTTGGCTTCTGTTGGTGGCTGATGGTTTTCCTTCCATGATCTAAACGTGGGTGCCCCCTCAGCCCTCCTCCAGTTGAGTCCCTGATTCACTAAGAGCTTCTTTCAATCTTGACAACCCACTACAAGGCCATGGATTCCATCTGTCCTCTCCTTAGACAACTCCCCAATCTCTATCTCCCTCCTCTCATCTTTGCTCTGGTCTCCAGTTCTATACCACAACTGCCTGGTAGAGACCATCTCCTTACTGCCCTCATGGGCACCTCCAACACCTTAAAAGCCAAACCATTCCGTTACTATCGAAACGTGATCCTTTCCTCAACTTCCCTGTTCTTGCTGATGCTGCTTCCACCTTCCCATGGCCAGATCTCACCCATTTCTCATCTTTTCCTCTCACTTGTGACTCTCAGCTCCCATGTGCAGCCCTTGATTCATTTCTCTCCTGGATGGCTTACATCTACCCACTTCCCTCAGCAATGCACACAGACCATTGCTCTTGACCCTTTTGCTCCACTTCCTGCCTGGGCAGCAGAAGCCAACTCCTTAGCTGGGGACTTCAGGCTTTCCACAAGCTGGCTTCAACCTCCCAGGATGACCTAGTTCCCTATTTTTAGCCCAACTCCTATAACATAGATTGTGTTTTAGCCAAGCTGGACTAACCACCATTCCTGCTTTGTCCTGGTTCTTGCCTTCATGTAGACCATCCCCTAAATCGCCTTTTTGATGCCTTCTGAAGTCCCTTTCCTTAAAAGCTTCGCTCCAGAGTACGTTCTCTATGAAATGCTCTGTGAGCTCCCTCCCCACTGACTAGAAATGATTTTTCTTTTCCCTCATCTTCCTGGAACTCAATGCCCTGATATCTCCTTTGCCTTGACTATGGTCTACCTTGTCTCTCTTCTGATAGATGGTTAGCCCCTACAGGGCAGACATCATTGTTCTTTTCATCTTAGTGTCTAAAGGATCTACTAAAATGCTTTATATACAACAGAACACACACAAGAATCAGGAACTGGAATACTTCTTTTACAAAATCATTCATCCATTCAAAATATTCAATAATTTTTAACGTATTGCAATGAATCATGGTGGTTGAGTCATAAGCAAGGAATGGATAGCAGACTCGGAAAAGACATGGAGCAATCAATGGATCACACCATCCTTTTTTCTTTGACCAGTAAGGGGACACGGCTACTCTCCTGGTCACTTTTTGGTCAACACCTTTTCTTTTGATTCAAGATCAGCTGACTACTGATGGCCCCCTTAAGCAGAAGGCCATGACAACTACATTGCTCTGCACAGCTGCTCAGTGAAATGCAGGAATTGGGAGGAGCCAGTGGCTCCTCTTCCTTTCCAATTCCAGCACTTTGGCAGGTATCCATGTTCTGACTCATCATTTTAGGTCCTTTCTCCCTAAGACCAACTGGTTAGCATTAAAAATAAACTTCAGATAACTCAACCAGACGTTTCGTTGAGTCTTCACGTACTGCTGCCTTTCATGGTAAAGCACAGATGACAATGTACAAATTTCCAGCAGGGAAAGTTCAGCATGAAAACATAAACATAAATACGTGCAATGAAAATGGCATCTCTTCCATGACATGAACGGGCTCTGGCCCCATCCCTCCCCCAAACCACTGGACTTACTATCCATGGCATGAAGATATTCCATGTGAATGGCCCCAGCTCCGGTAGCAGCTGCCGAAGGAATAATGTCTGCGTACGGACTGCGCTGGCCCGCCAATAGGGCCATCTGATGGTGATAATACTCCGCGGGGCTGACGCCCGCATGTGGGGCTAGAAGAGAGCAGCATATCATGTGTGATTATTGATCGAGAGGCAAGAAAATCATCCATCTCAAGCCCTTCCAACTAGCCCCCATTTGTCCCAGCAGAGCAAAGCCTTTTTCCTTCACACACCTTCACCACAAAGTGTCGATTTCTGTACCTACCCCGGACTAAAGAATAACGGCACACTAATCTTGAACACCGTAAATCGGGTGTTTCCTAAGGAAATCCAGAATAAATGTGAGCATTGCAGATGTTTAACAAACAGAAGAGAACAAACTCCTTTTTTTAAGAAATTAAAGTAAGTAAGAATAAAGAAGATAAGAATAAGAATAAGATCACTATATACTTTTGTCTCTTTGTTAAGCAGGTTCAGTCCAGAGCATCATTTGGATGAGAATTGTATTGAAGACACCATTTGTTGTTATTGTTGAATTGAATTGCCTCTTTTTGACCCCATTTGGGGTAGTCTTGACTTAGATACTGGATGATTTCACAGTTGAGGAAACTGAGGCAAAAAGAGCTCGCTCAGGCTCACACAGCTAGTCCAAGGCTGTGCAAATGTTAAGACTCCAGACCTAGCACTTTAGCCACTGTTCTATTTAGCTGTCCAGGACTATTTGTGACACAGAACTAAAAACAAATAAAATAAATAAATAAACTAAAAACAAATGAACAAAAAGCTTGATTCTGTTCAACACAAGAAAAAAGTAATTTTATTGAGATCAGGGGCCATGCCTTAATAACTGCAGCATCAGTATAATGCCTGGGACATAGCGGGAACTTCACAAATGCTTATTGATGAACTAATTCAAAAATGGAAGCACTGGGCACCTAGGTGGCGCAGTGGTTAGAGCACCAGCCCTGAAGTCAGGAGGACCTGAGTTCAAATCTGGTCTCAGACACTTCCTAGCTGTGTGACCCTGGGCAAGTCACTTAACCCCAATTGCCTCAACAGAAAGCAAAAAAAAAATTGGAAGCACAAAGAGCAGACGACAAATGTACATAATGTGTATATGTATTATATACACAAAATATATGTATTTATATATAAAATCTTACTTTTCAGCAAATATGAAGGAAACAGCTCCTGTTTCCGTAACTCCTAGGATGGCTTCTTTGATAATTAACAAAACTTTTCACATACATAAAATAGAGATGTGCTTTTTCACAAAAGAACAGCCCCTAGGTCGATGCCAACCAGATAGAAGGATCTCTGTTTTACAACTCGCCCCAGAGTAAGTGGGGATGGAAATGTGCACACTCTCTCCCTCAGAGAGTCATTGTGAAGATCAGGTGGAACAAGATCCAGAAAGTTTTGACAGATACAAAGTCCTGTAGGGCTAGAAACTCATATTTCAGCTGCTCTTCTCGAAGGAATTAAAGGTTAGGCTTGCCCATCTCTTTGTTTCTCCCTTTACTTTGGGCCAAAATACACAATATGAAGGGGAAAGGGGGAGCTGTCAAAAATAAACATTTATCAAGTGCTTACTGTGTGCTAGACCCCATGCTAAGTGTTAGTGCTTCAAAATCATAAGGAAAACAGTCCCTGCCCTCATAGAGCTTAGTTCCACAGGGAGGACATGATATTTTTACTAGCAGGTCAGCGTGAAGCAGCAGAAAGCTAATCACAAGACTGGAAGAAATGGTTTATATCGAGCTTTGGGGAAATGCTGTGGTTTCGTGTCAGGGGACAACCAGTGGAGAGTCACAAAAGAATTTTCCCCAGTTGTGGCCTCTGTTGTCAGGCAATTCTCCTCCTTTGATCTGAAATTAAAGTCACTGGAAAGGATGAGAGAAAACCAGAAGGAGGAAATTCAAACAAAATAACCCCCAGTCCAAAAAGCCCTCTTGGTTTAGCTCTTCACGGAGAATTCCAGTCGCATCTGAGAGAGAGCACAATCAGCTGCAGCCTTCTCTAACAAGCAAGAACATATGTTTGCCAAAGAAGGATGAAGTAGCTCATTATCTCAAGCCACTGGTTTGAAAGTTTCTTCCCTCAGTAGACAACCAGAGTATCTTTCCAGACACACTTAAAATACTTCCTGAGCTTTCTGACATAAGTGTCTGGGTTAACTAACAATAACACTGGCTGCCTGGCCTGGAAGAAACCCACAGCGGCCCCGTAAAGGCCCATGGGGAGGACACAATAGATAAACGACATTTTGGGTGAGTGGAGACTGCCATTGGAACAGAGCCCCGACAAAAACAGAGATTTTCCTAGCTATAGTCAAGTTATGGAGATTTTAAAGTCTGGGATGGATGTGAGAATAAAAAACCTGGAAAGTTTTCAAGTGATCATTGGGAGAAAAAGCCACTTGCATCTGGATCCCTATGAACAAAGTCACTTGATGATAATATACTAAATGCTCACTCTATATGCTAAGTTCTGACAAGGCAAAAGTCTCTGTCATCAGAGGTCCCCATTCTAATGGAGGGGACAGCCTAGAACATAGGTGAATATGTCACATATAGTGTCAAAGAGAAGCAATCTCAAAAGAGTCCATGGAAAGAAACAAAGTCAAAAAAGATGGCTTATGGGGGGCTTTCATTACTGGGTTGGGGAGTCCATGGAAAGAAGCAAAGTTTAAAAAGATAGCTTATGGGGGACTTTCATTACTGGGCTGGGGAGTCCATGGAAAGAAGCAAAGTTTAAAAAGATAGCTTATGGGGGGCTTTCATTACTGTGTTGGGGAGTCCATGGAAAGAAGCAAAGTCAAAAAAGATGGCTTATGAGGGGCTTTCATTACTGGGTTGGGGAGTCCACGGAAAGAAACAAATTCAAAAAAGATGGCTTATGGGGGGCTTTCATTACTGGGTTGGGGAGTCCATGGAAAGAAGCAACGTCAAAAAAGATAGCTTATGGGGGGCTTTCAAAGCCAAAGAGAGTAATTCCTATTGGATTCTGGAAGTGATAGAGCACTTGGGGGTGCTATATAAAAATTAGTTATAATATTAAACTTTTATTATAAAATTAGATTGGATCTAAATATTAGGTGATGGTGATGATAAAGACTGAATCAGGATGACAGAGGAGGCAACCTCTTGGAGGAGATGGGATGGGATGGAATCACTAGTGTATGTGGAGGGTTAAACTTGGTGAGGTAAAGGGTCATTTTGGGGGGCGTGACAGGGCTGAGGAAGAGGCAGAAGGCCATAATCTGGGAGATGTGAGAGGAGGAGAAGGAAAGAGGGGATCCCGAATTCTGCCTGCATTTTCTATTCATGGAAACTATTTACAAAACCAAGCTTCAAAGTGCCTTACGTGTGTGTGCTCTCGTTCCGACAGCCCAACGAGGAGAATGCTCTTGGGACGACTATTTTACAAATGGAGAAATCAAGGCTCAGATGAGGCCAGGGGTTTCTAGCCAGGCTCTTATTGGTAGATTTCAGTGGGGGTGGAGAAAAAATAAGCTTGACTTTTTAGCAAACTCCAACTGAAAACTAAGATTTCTTTTTAAGATTCTGAGACTTGACTGGATCACCAAAAGGATTAATTACACAATAAAAGGTTACACATCTCTGATCTGAGATCAACCCCCTCATTTTACAGATGGGAGGGCAGAGGCCCCAAAAGACAAAATAAATTGCCTATATTCCCATAGCTGTTGAGGGTCAAAGGTAGAATCTGAACCCAAGGCTTCTGAATGCCAGTTCTAGTATTCCCTTTACTATACCACCTGGTGATACCCAGCTTGCTAATCGCTAAGGGTTTCCATGAAGCTTAGATGAGATAATACATGTGAGACAGAGAAAAATAAGCTATCCTAATTTTATTATTTATTAGCTAACTGCCTGGGAGGCAGGGAAGCAGCATAGCTTGGCCATCAAAGAGCTGCTATACAATTAAATCCATTTTATTCCTAACCCATATAATTAAAGCAGGGGAAGGGCAAACAGGCCCATGATTTACACCAACCTGGAGGCTAAATTCACAAAATCTGGAAGTATAGTGGTTTCCCCAGCCCTAGTCCTAAATTCCCTTCAGCTTCTCTGTCTCCCCTTCTATTGTTTGTGGGTGTAATAATGATCAGAGCTTCCTTTCCTGGAGTTTCCAGTTTCTCTTCCCCCATACTCCCACTGAAGTTAACCATGGGAAATGCAAGCTTCCAGGAAAACCAGGGGAAGAATCACACTTTCTCCTTCTGGACTACAGCCTGAGGTGCAAGAAAGGCAGGGGCCACATAGTGAGAAAGCTGGTGAGGAAGACCTCAGGTGGAGGTCAAATCCACCTGGGACCCTGGAGAAGACACTTCCTCTCTCACTGTCTCAGGGGGACTGCAGCACAATACATAGCAGCCACCAACCCAAGGTGGCAGGGGGATTCCCTTATTGGGAATCATAGTTCTTGCCAAAGCAAATACAATGACTGGGCCCACCAAGTGGACTCTGCTCCCTTCTAATCACTGCCTGGGCCATATTTTTATCCACTCCATCGCTCAAGGTGAAGCGACAGTGGGCATGGAACCTAGGTCACCAGCCTGGGGTCCATTCTCCAAAAAGACTGGCTGCTACTGGAAGGCAGTGAAACCGTAAGAATCGCTCACTGCTCTTTGCCTATGTGGTCTCTCTTTAAGTTTCCCTGCACCATGAAGTCTTTTGGGGGAGAGTGTGCTCAGACTTCTGGGAGGATGCTATTTTACTTGCCTACGATCGTTGCCATAGCTTCTCTTACAGATATTCTCTTAGAAAAGAAATATCTCTTAGAAAACATTAATTGATGTTAATTGCTAAATGATATTGAAGAGCTGTCTCTAGTTAAATGACATCAGGAAACACACTGGGTTGGAGCTCCTCAGTGACAGGGCTCCAACCCTTCAGTGTCATCCTTACAACCGTGAAGGAGACAAAGCCAGACATTGATTAGGAAGTTGGAATAGTGAGCCTGGGGTGGGGGGGAGATGGGGAGGACACACATGTAAGATCAATGAGGAAGCATTTATTAATGGAGAGCCCAGCAAATCCCTACGCTGACCAAGAGTGATAGAAAATAAAGGAGAAATGGAAAGAAAATGGACAAGATAATCGGCAGCGATTTCAGGTACACATATAGGGATGTACACAATTGTACACTCTTATTTCCCAAGGGTGGCAGGAGAGCCAGGGTACAGGGGCATCAGGAAAGGTTTCTTGTAGGGGAGGGTGCTTGGATTGGAAGGATTCCAGTTTGCAAGCTCTAGTTCTCCAATCCACTCTCTGGGTGGTCGTGACAAGAGGGCATTCTGGGAGCAGGAGACACGCAGTGCAAAGGCATGGAGGGTGGGGGGAGATGGGGTGCAAGAGACAGAGGCCGTGAAATGCTTTCTGTGCCAAAGAGAGAAGCTCCTCTTTGATCTCAGAGATAATCAGAGTCACGGGAGTTCAACCAATTTTGCAGAGACAGATAAACCTGAATCTGGGTGGAGAACAGAATAGAGAATGAGGACAGAGAACCAAGAACTTTGCCTTTACAGGCAGGATTAGAATCCAAGCCCCTAGGCTCTGAGGTCCAGCACTTGACCTACTATGTGCTGCTCTGAACCCCATCAGAATTTTTATGATTCGAGGAGCCACTTCCATTTACCTGCTCAACAAGAACACTGAACATTCTGGTGTGGTATGAATAAGGGGAGAACTTTGCACAGTGCCTGGCATACAGTAGGTGCATAGTAAATGTTTACTGATTGCTTGATGGCAGGGGAACACATGTTGATTTTTTTAATAGGTCTTATTCTCTATTAAAGAAACATAAACACATCCTTGAAATATGCAAGGCTCTGGTGAAGAGGAAAAACCCTCCTGTCTGGGCACAGTTGGTCTCAAATGACTCAGTGAGCTTCTTATGCCAAATGATGTGAAAAAGGAGAGAAAGAGGGAAGGAGAAAAGGAAGAAAAGAGAGAAGTAGATGAATGGAGAAGGGAAGGAGAAAGGGAGGGAAGGAAGGAAGGAAAGAAGTAGAGGGATGGAGAAGGGATAAAAGAAGGAAAGGAGGAGGGGAGGGAAAAAAGGAAAGAGAGAAGTAGAGGGATGGA
>JAJPUD010001769.1:66020-85692 GCA_023553655.1 Myrmecobius fasciatus
AGTAGAGGGATGGAGAAAGGAGAAAAGAAGGGAAGGAAAAGGGAAGGGGAAAAAGGAAATGGAGAAGTAGAGGGATGAAGAAAGGAGAAAAGAAAGGAAGGAAGAAGGAAAGGAAAGAAGGAAGGGAGGAAGAACATTTACTTATTAAGTATTTACTAGTGTCAGGTATTATGCTGAGCACTGGGAATATAAGCACAAGCTGAAAAGACAGCCCTTACCCTCAGGGAGCTTACAGTCCAGTGAGAGGAGACTACATATTAATATTCTTGTTGGTCGCAGACTCACCATCAGTGGGGCTGAGGCCGCGGGCCGCCGAGATCATAGACAGAGATGGGCTACTGTGCAGGGAGCGGATGTAGTCCATGTAAGGGTTGATGTACGGGTGCGGGGGGCTGAAAGGCGACTCAGAAGTGGCTGCTGGGTTTCTGTGGGGGGAGATTCTAATGAAGGGCAGGTCAGAATACGTTGGGCTACTTGATAAGGCAGAAGGCCTGGAATAAAAAAAGAGAGACAGAGAAACATTATGATATACAGTAAGGAGAGGGTTATATCAGGGGGAAAAATGATTAATTTAAAACTTCTGGAAAGCAGTACAAGCCCCCAGAGTCACTGCAGGAACCTCAGACTGGTTCTGGAAAAAGAACTGACCCATGGGAAATCCTATGATTTGGTTCAGAAACCAGAATAAATGAGCATAAGCACGGCAGCAGAACCCAGCAAAGAGAGAACCCCAGTCAAAGATCTCCAAGAACCAAGTTGCCTCCTTGCTCCCCATCATTCTCCTTGACACTATGTTTCTTTACACCACAAGGCTGATCTCCGTAGGACCGACCACTCTTGTTCTTTGTCCTCTGGAGAGAATGAGGGGGGACAACTCTTAGGATCCAGGACATGTGGGAGGCAAGCATCCCAAAGCAATGCTCTCTGTCCTAGACCCCAGTTTATGGGAAAGGCACCAGAGGCCAGGCTTCAGCCTTACCCAAGATGGCTGTGGGCACCTGGCCTTCCTGTGACCAGAGCATGACCACAGACCATCACCATGCTCAGCAAGAAAGCCGGCCCCACAAAACTGGGGTCACCATTTTGAAGCACATTTCTGTCTTCCCCAGCAGTGTTGCAATCTGTGTAACTTTCTGCAGGCAGGATTTGTTTTATTTTCTTTCTTTTAATGCTGTTCCCTAATTAGCTACTTACTGAAATAATCAGTAACTGAGCTTTGGGGGTTGGCTAGGCAGAAAATAAGGGGGTGCTCTGGATCATACCAAGATCCTGACTATAATGAGTGCAGGCGGGAGTTTATGAGCTCATTTGATGAGAATAGCTAGCTTCTCCAGGAAATATTTTCTCTTACAACTTTCTGATGAGAGGAACAGACCTGAGCCTCTTCTCAAGTGTCTCTGCTCATAGAAGGGCCCCGGAGTCACCGGTCCCCAAGGGCCAACTTGCCTTTTTTATGAGAGGCAACTCTGAACTCTTTGGGCAAATGATCCATGGGGGTCCGGCTAGGGCAGGCTCCATGCTTTTGGGGTCCCCTGACTTTCCCAAGACTGAGAGGGGATGGGAAAATACTATAATGGCCTGGGTTTGAGAATGAACAGAAGAACAAGGTGGGGCAGAGGGCGCTTTTATCCATCTCCAAACCCTCCAATTCCACTTCAAAGTCCAAAAGAATGCAGAGCTCACCAAAACCTGGCAGGAAGTCATTGCAGGGAAAAGCCAGTCCCACTGAGGTCTCAGCTGGCAACCCTAATGAGTGGAAACCCACACTGGTTTGTCCACTTCCCCTCCACTTTTGCAAAGGGGATGTGGGGATGGGATGAGAGGATGTCTATATTCCTTCTTCTGCTTCTCTGTCTCTGTGCATGTGTTGCTCCATGTCTCTCTCTATATATCTCTATCTGTCTCTATTTTTCTGTCTCTATCTCTGTCTCTGTCTTTCTGCCTCTCCCTTATTCTGAACCTCAACAAGCCAAATACTTCTGCTTGGGATAGCAGTTAGAGTTTGGCAGCAAAGGGGAGGACAGACCCAAATGATTTTCTGTAGAGTCGAGGATAACAAAAACCATATCTGGAAAGCAGCTATCCAGACTCCCACAAAATCATCTCGAAGGGCCGAGCAAGAGGTGTTTAATATTGGATAGAAGACTGCTGTTGATTTATGATGGCAAAGAACTTTACGCCTTAGCCTGTTCACCCCATCTCATGCAAAGGAATATTCATTTCGTTATTTCAAAAAAAAACAATAACTTGCACAGAAACTGAAATCTACTCACCATCTTGGCATTTTATTCACAATTAGATTTACCTGGTGATAGAAACACATTTTTAAAGCTCTGACTCATGCTCCTTTGAAGCAGAGTCCCTGAAACTCCACTTGGAAATTTGTTGTGGGTCGGCACTGAGATTTATTTGTTACCAAACTCTCTTGGTGATTTTAAAAGAAAAGCTCTATGGTAACTTCTTCAAATCTGTTGTAGAAATAACTGCCATCGGCATCAGTGATCATTTCTTCCAGTTTTGTCTGACTCTCTGTGAGCTTATTTGGGATTTTCTTGACAAAAACACTAAAGTGATTTGCCATTTCCTTCTCCAGTTCATTTTACAGATGAGGAAACCAAGATAAAAAGATTTGTCCAAGATCATATAACTAATAAGTGTCAAAGACGAGTTCCAACTCAGTTCTTCCTGACCCTCTCTTCTCTACCCACTGTGTCACCTAACTTCCCTGAATAATGACAATAACAGCTGGGTTTATTTATAGCAATTGAAGTTTTGTAAAGACTTTGCATTTGTCATCTTATTTTATATTCACAATATTCCTGTGAGGAAAGCATTATTATTATTATGCTAATTTTACAAATGAGGAAACTGAGGCAGAACACAATCAAATGAATTTCTCCAGGTATCACAAAAAGCAAATGTCTGAGTTTGGATTAAAACAAGATTCTATGAGTTCAAAAGCAAATCTTCTATCTTCTTTCTTCCTCCTCCTCTTCCTCAATAGCAGCAGCAGCTGAATTAAGAACGCTGCTAATCCCAGCTTTTCTTCTGAATTCTATCACTAAGTAAAAACTTTTCAGAAACTCCCTAAAGCAATATTGAAAGTCTGTTTTCTGCAGGCTGACACTCACATAATTCTCATTGAGTTCTTCCATATCCAAGGTAATCAATGTTCGGTTTCCAAAACCTAAATAATGATACTTTTTCATTTCTTTAAAAAAATTAATAGTACTAGAATTTTCTGAGGATTTTCTAATAATTTGGGGGTACTTTTTGGTGGCTTAATTATCCATTACCAAGTACTCAGAGAAGGAAAGAAGGAAGGAAAGAGAAAGGGAGGAAAAGAAGGAGAGGATCAAGGGAAAGGAGAGAAGAAGAGGAAGGAAGGAAAAGAGGGAAGGTAGAAGGGAGGGTAAGAGGAATGGGGAAGGAAGAGATTGGAGAAAGATGGAAGGGAAGGAAAAAGAAAGGGATGGAATGAGAAAAGGAAGGAGGAGAGGAAGGAGGGAGAGACGGCAGCAGGAATTTTATTTTTTTTCCCAAAAGTCAGTTTGGGCTGTGGGTAAGAGTCCACCAGATGAGTGGCCAGAGGGAGAGAGAAGACTGGGGGCGGGAAGGGGTGTGGTGTGGATAGGACTAGCATGGGCAGCAACAAAGCCTCTCAGACAACATGAGTGACAGACAGCTTTATAGGACCCATTATAAACTAGAACTGGTAAATATTTGACAAGCCTTTTTAAAGCCTGCACTTCCATACGGGGGTCCTGCAGCCAGGGAACAAATAAAGGCTTGCTATGTTTTGTCATCTTGGGTTGACAAAGAAAAAAAAAGGATCATAAATCTGTGTAGAACTGGGAGAAGCCATGGAGGTCAACCAGTCCTCCTCCTTCCTGAATTTTACAGACAAAGAAATGGAGGCACGGAGAGGTTGTGGCTCCCCTGAGGTCCCACAGATTTGAAGTGTAAAAGGTGGCTTTTGAACTGAGACCTTGTGCCTCAACGCCCCAGCAGGCCTTTCATGCAGCACAGCCCTCCAACCCTTGCCTATCATCCATGGGACTTGGAGTCAGGAACTGAAGCTCTCCGGGCTTGAGATGCCCCACGTACAAAATAAAAGATTCTGACTCAATGCTCACCTCTAAGATCCTTTCTAGCATTCACTCAGTGGTTTTGTGTAGAGCTTCCACTTTTGAACATAGCTGGGCACAAGCTAGAATTTTACTGACAAAATCTACTCTAGGAGCAGGGCTGGGAGAGCAGTGGATTCTGGAGCAAAGTCATTGGCTTTGGCTCTGTGTGAAGGGGGAACATGAATCAGGCTTGGCTGATTCCTTCTCCTGCATTGGGGGTCTTCAAGCAGAGGCCGGAGTCAATCCCACTTTATTGGGGATCCTTGTCCATGCGGGAGTTGGGATGGATGATCTCTCTGTTGCCTTCCCTCTGGGGAGATTCATCTCTGTGAAGTGGTAGAGCTTTCAGAGACATTTTCTTACTGAAAATCTACCATCTGAGTTATTTTATTTTGCTTTAGATTTGGTTAAACAAAAGCTAAGATTCTTAGTGCTTAAGGCAACAACATAAATAATCATGGGAGATAGGTTTCCTGCTTTTTCCCCAAAGGGCTGTCCTATGGGCCCTAGACCTCCAAACTCCATCAGGAGTCGGGATCCAAAGCAAATGGCTACAAGGACGTGCACTCTGTTGGTTTTTTGCAAGCTCAGTGAGAGCAGCTTTCTATCCTTGGCCCTTGGCCCTGACTCCTTGTGATGATTAAAACTTCAGAGAGAACCATGGCCCCCACTGCTCTTGAAAACAAATAAGAGACTTTATTGCTTTCTGGAAAAATAATCAATAAACTCCAAAATTATATTTTTGTAATAGACACAGAATACCATTATTTTTTTTAAAAATCTCCACCATCAACAAGGGCTCTCCTTGTTATCTCTTTATATCTCATAGATACCAATAATCCACATGATCTGGTCAATAGTCATCCTCGATTCTGATCATATGACCAACCCATCCACTTTTGTGCTCAGGTGATTTACCTTTCTGGTCATTCTATGAGTGAAGAAATGAATAAAAGAAAATGATAAATAATTCCATATCTTCCTCTGAATAATCCAAGCATCTTTTAAATATTGCCTCCCCCCCAAGAAGGAGAGGCAGTCTTTGAAAGGATCCTTGTTTGTTGTTTTTCAAAAGAAAAATTAACTATAGGGAGATAGTGTAACTTCACTCATCTATAGAAAAATGTCTTCTCCCCTCTTTCTCCTTCCACGCAGTAAATCCAAGGACATGGGGGGAATGTGACTTTTGTATGAAATCAAGGTTGAGTTCAACAGTTATAAAATACATTGTGATGGTAGGTCCAGGTACACTAAATCAAGGAACTTTCCTCTTCTACTGATAATGGCTCCAGGTTCTCAAGGTCATTCAACAAACTGGAAATGGACATCAGCAAAGAGCAAGGAGAAATAAATTGTGAAGTCATTGAAACTTGGAATCTGGAAGAGATTTCAGAGTTCATCCTACTTGTATCCTACATGAAGGCAGCTTCCTTCTACAATATCCTTGGTAAGCGTCCTTCAGCTTCCTTTGGAGAACCTCCAGAGGTATGGAAGCTCCCTACTTCTCCAATGAAACTCTTTCATTTTTGCTCGGCTCTCATTATTTAGCAAGTTCTTTCTTCGGTTGAGTCAAATCCCATCTCCTGTTTGCTCCTTATCGGCCTTTCTTCGACACAAGCAATACAAGTCTAATCCCTTTTGTACCCCATTGGCCTTCAAATACCCAAAGACCAGTAGGATTTTCCACGTCCAAGCCTTCTCTTCCTCTGGCTAACCGCTTGCACTTCCTATCACCTGTCCTCATGTGATATGCTTTCAAGCCATACACAAGAAGCTTGTCAATATCCATCCTCAAATATGGTCCCTATATTTCAAAACAGCATCAAGGAAATTGGGGGTGTCCAGTGGCTCAAAATCACTCAAGTCATTTAGGGCAGAAGCCAGTGCCACTAAATGTTTGACTCTTAATTATTGGATTTCTATTTCTTTATTCTTTCCCTTCTGACACAGAATTACAGAGAGTAATTCAATCAATTCTAGGTAAATCACAGAAGTCAGAGGTAGTGTTTGATTTACAAGAAACTCTTTCTAAAACAAGGGGAAAGATAGATTTTTGTCCATCTATATTAAATAATTCATTATGATCTGACCATCTGACCACTGAGGATTAATATAAACAATTAAGTTAGTTTCTTAGTTTTTAAATACAATTTCATCATCATTTGTCTCTGTTTCCATGGGAATTCTTTCTTTGATCATTCTCTCTTTTTCTCTGATATGGATACAGTTTCTGTGAAATTACATTTTTCTGGTTCTGCTTCCTTCTTTTCCCTCCCCATATTTTACATTATTTCAAGGGGCTTCCCAGATTACTTTGTATCCTTCATGCTTCTCACTCTTCTTTGCTTATAAGCTCACATAGTTTATTTAACCATTCCCCTATTATTGGACGTTAAGATTGTTTCCATTTTCTTAACCTTATAAATAATGTTGAAATGTTTATTATTCTTGAATACATTCAGGGAATATTCCTAACAAAGAAATTATTGGTGGCAAGAGTAAGGTTATTTCCATATGTTTTGCTGTTTGTGGCCAATTTTCAATTCTACCAACCATGAATGAGTATAACTGTTTTTTGTTGTTTTTGTTTTGTTTTGACGGAGTCTATTCTATTTGGAGTCTGATCAAACCCATTGGCGACAGTGGCTCACGCAGGGTAGAAACAAACAAATGAAAAATGCCAATAGACTTGATTTCTCCAAAATAAATGCACGACCCAAAGAGGAGGATATGGAATAAGAATCATGAAAGGCAAATCCCATCCCTCCCTCGGGGCCAGATCCTTCAGAAGGAGAATCCCCCTCTCGCCATCTCCAACGGCATGGCACTTCCCCTTCACTATGGCTGCATCCCCCAGAGCTCTGGCACGCCATTTGTCATTAGGCAGAGCTCAGCTGGCTTCTTTTAAGAAAATCTTTGTAGTGGGGACTGGGGTGCCCACCTACTGTTTAAGGATATTTCCAATTGAAGACGCCCAAGTACACCAAAGGGAGGAGCTGGTGCAAACTATGGCTTCTCTGACCACTTGGCGGATGGGACAATCAAGATAAATGGCCATCGCAACAGAATTTGGTTTGATTTTATTTTTACATCTGTGGAGCTTGGAGCCAGTGTCTCTAGCTGAAGAGAAGGGCCTCACAGCAAGGAAGTCTTGGATATGGGGTGGAAATAATTAATTAGAAACACACAGTTGGGCTCCAACTATTCAGACTGGGCTTCATGCTGGGCTGAGCTTGCAGGTGTGCTGGGGGTGGAGGAGGGGGCTCAGACAGGCAGAACCCCTCCAGCTACCTCTGGAATTCCGGGCCAAGAGGAGAGCACGGAACCTCATTTTGTTTTGTCATTTATATTTTTACAGGGACTTCAATGACATAATGGAATAAATCCCCTATCAGCAGCAGTAGTCTGGCTGGCAGAGTTCAGGCTTGTCTGCTAAAGAGTTTAAAGGGGAGGTTTTGGGGAGGGGGGGTAACTCCTAGCTAGAATATTATCTGGGCTCTCCCTCCTCATAATTCCAGGCAAAGTACCCATGACTCTCCATTCCTTCCCAAAGGACGCCTTTCAGAGATAACAAGGGTGACAGAAGTCATTCTCAGGGATGTTATTAGGGAATGGGGGAGCATCTTTGAGAACCAGGACTTTCAAGAGTCTGGCTTCCCCCCAAGCTTTGGGTCCCATAGAAAGCCAAGGGCCACAAACCTGATTTAAATAGCAGGTCACCTAGATTATCCAGGGGTCACGGCCCCCCGTATGGAACCTCATTATCTCCTACATAGAATGTAAGATCCATGAGGGCTGGGGTCTTTGTGTCTCTACCACCACGCACAGACCTTGGAACAAAGCAGGAGCTTAATAAATGTAGATTGACTGACTGATGAACTGGGGGTGGAGGAGGAGGAGGGATTTCTTTAGTCATTTTCCTAAAAAGAGAGAGAAGTGCCATTCCATAGCATGAGGTCAACCCCTACAGGTCAGCACACTAAGTCCATTTTTTTAGATGAGGAAATTACATCTCTCTGGGGTTTCTCTTTATAATAGTGTGGGGGGAAATGTGAAAGGCAATCTTGATCTGAAGAGTGGAGTTCCCTGGATAAGAGAATATAAACCAAGTCTCAAAGGAATCACAAAGCCTCAGAATTATTTTTCCTCCTCCTCCTCCTCCTCCTCCTCCTCCTCCTCTGGCAACCAAGAGTTTCTGCATGAAACCATAAAAAAATTGCAGAAGACAATTATTGAGCGCCACTCTGGACTAATCATCCTTGGGCATCTGGGGTGAGAATTATTTCTTCAAGTCTCACCTTAAAAAACTGGAGCTTGCTCCCCAACTTTGTGAGTAGCCCAAGGATGCTGGGGTCTGCATTTCTACATAACTCGCAAGCTCCTGTATAGGTATCACCTTCCTTAAGCCTTCTAATTCCTCTGGGACCTAGGCCCATTTTACAGATGAGCAAACTGGGGCTCGCAGAGATTAAGTGAACCCACTAAGTGTCAGAGTTAGGATCTGAAGCCAGGGCTTCCTAACTCTGAGCCCAGCATTCTGGGAGACGGCCGTTTCCAAAGAACATCTAATGTTTAAGCTTCAGCGCAGAAGCCGGATTCACAGGCAGACCTCTCATTAATTAGCTACAAGTTCATCACAAGCACGTTCTATCCATTCCATAATCAGTGGTCTTCACCGTTCCCGAAATAAATGGGCAGGTGTCCATTGGCTCCCGAGTCTCTTGTATAGCACCACGAGAAGACGGATTTTCTTTTTCCTCCCTTTGCTTAGTTGGGGCGTCATTAGCTCTATTATTGCAGTGACGAATGTCCCAGACGGGTCCATTACGAGCCTCAACTTTGAAATTACTCCCAGGATGAACGATCGGCTCTGCCCCGATGCTGATTGGAGTTGGATGATGATTGATTAGGAGAAAGTGGGCCTACACAAGCGTGCCCGAGTGCTCAGCCCAAGCCCCCCGCCAAAGCAGCTATGACTACGACTGCCTTCCAGGTATTGGAGCTTTTCACATTAGCTGCCTTTTCCCCATCCTGGCCTGTGCTTTTTATCTTTATTCTTTCAAAATCCTGAAATTGGTTGAATGAGAGGATGATAGGAGACAGAGACAGAGAGAAGAGAGAGAGACAGAGAGAGATAGAGAGAGACAGAAAAGAGACAGAGAGAGATAAACAGAGAGAGAGACAAAGAGAAGAGAGAGACAGAGAGAGATAAACACACAAAGAGAGACAGAAAGAAGAGAGAAAAAGAGAGAGAGACAGAGAGAGATAAACACAGAGAAACAGAAAGAAGAGAGAAAAAGAGAGACAGAGAGAGAGACAGAAAGAAGAGAGAAAAAGAGAGACAGAGAGAGACAGAGAGGGAGAGAGAGATAAACACAGAGAGACAGAAAGAAGAGAGAAAAAGAGAGAGAGAGATAGAGAGACAGAAAAGAGAGAATCAGAGAGAGACAAAGAGAAGAGAGAGACAGAGAGAGATAAACACAGAGAGAGACAGAAAGAAGAGAGAAAAAGAGAGACAGAGAGAGATAAACACAGAGAGAGACAGAAGAGAGAAAGAGAGACAGAGAGAGAGAGAGAAAGTGTTTAAAAATACATACACACACATTTCTAAGAGCAGGCTGAACTTTTAGGGGAAATTGAAGAGGCTTTGTGTCAAGTACGGCTAAATCCAGCTTTTCCATATCAAACTCCTGCTAGAAAATTACTGTGTGGATGATAAGGCGGGAAGATAGAATAAAAAGTGACTCTACTCAATTTACACGGCAATATTGCTATGACGGAATATTTTTCATTCAGGAGGTTGATAAAAATCGCTAAACTGTATTGCAGATAAATAAAGGAAGCCTGTGTCAAATATAAACACCATTAATCACGGAGACGCTCCCGCCCTCTGAGTGGCTGGGCTGCTGAGCACGGGCCCTCATACATCACCACCCAGCAACCTTCCTTCCCTGCTCAGCCACTGAACTTGTCTCTTTGGGGAAACTTTTCACCGTTTTGCCTGCTGTTGGCAGGCAAGGCAGAAAACCCTCCTTCTCCGGGCCCCGATGGAATCGGTATGGCGGAAGTCAGTTCATTATTTCAATGGTTCATTTGTTCATTCATGCACTTATCCATTCATTCATTCATCCAGCCATTCATTCCTCTTAGGAGAAATGGTAAAAATGAGGTTCTACATTATGGAGTTCCTATTACAGAGGAATATGTTTGTATGTTCTAAAAAAATAACGGAACACGGAATTCTGGGGGGGGTTTATTTGAGCGCTGGAGGTGTTCTATGTATGTATGAACTGTGACACAGAACCAGCCTCAGACAAGAGCTCGGCTCTTTAAGCTCGGCTGTCCAGCTTACATATCATGTTGGGGCAATCTGGAAGGGGGAGAAAAAGCTGTCCCAAAAGAAGATGAATGAATGAATGAATGAAAACAGTATTAAGTACTTACCATCTGCAAGAAGCGTCTTAATCCCTAGGAATATGAAGGGAAAAGTAAGACAGACTCAACTCTCAAAAAGCTCACCTACTATGGGATGGTGCTTGAAGAGAGGATGATAGGAGACAGAGACAGAGAGGAGAGACAGAGAGACAATGAGAGATAGAGAGACAGAGAGAGAAAGAGAGAGACAGAGAACAGAGATAGAAACAGAGAGAGAAACAAAGACAGAAAGTGAGACAGAGACAGAGACAGAGAGAGAAACAGAGAAAGAGAGAGAGGGAGAGAGAGAAACAGAGAGACAGAGAACACAGAGAGACATAAAGACAGGAGAGAGAGAGAGAGAGAGAGAGAGAGAGAGAGAGAGAGAGAGAGAGAGAGAGAGAGAGAGAGAAACAAAGAAAAATTCAATTCCAAGACTAAAAAAACAAATTGGTATTTAAAATAGGAAAATCACTAAGCACATTGGCAGAATCCTGTTGCTGTGGAACTTGAGAGTTGGGAAGGGCCATAGACTCTCTCTGGGGCAGCCCCAAAGCAAACTCCTCATGTTATGACTAAGGACTCAGGAGCCCAGAGGCTAAAGTGATTGACCGCAAATACATGGTTAGGAGCAGAGTTACAAGCAGAGCCCGGGTCTGTTCTTGGTCAACTAGGGATTGGATCCCAAATTGCCAGGAAACAGCCTTCAACAATGTAGTTTGGTCCAACATGGGCTTTGAGTTTCAGTGACTTTTCCAGGGTCTCACAGCTAATGTGTGACAGGAACAAGTCTCGAACCCATGGGCTGGCTCTCTACCAGGAGAAGGCTCAGCTCCATAAAAGCCATGAGTGACCTTGAGTGAATCAAGGGGAGGGAGCTAGAATCTTACTGTTAGCTCCTTGTAAGAGGCACACTGCTCTCCCCTTCCCCTCGTTCCTCACCAGCTTTGTGTGCCTCAAAAGGCCGGTTCAATCATCAGAGGGGCAGCCGGGAGTCTGGGGGCTTTTTTGACCAGTTACAAGACAGGTGACGGGTCCATTGCATCGTGCTATGGCACTGCCCTGCTCTGGGGTCTCAGCTGTAGGCACTCAGAGAAGATGGCTGACCAAGGCCAATGGCGACCTTTCCCCGGGGATGGGGAGCTTCACATGGGCTGATAGGATTGGAAGTCCGACCCTGGGAGGTTGGGATTGCTGCAGAAATGCAGTCGATCGAGGGGAGCTGGGAATGGCTGGGAAGAAAATAAAATATAATGTAGCCAGGATAAGAAAGGGCAAGCCTCCAGCCGACCTCCTTGGGCTCTTCCGGGACACAGAACCTGCAGGGCCAGCTAGGAGCCGAGAAAAGCTTCCTGGGGCTGAAAGAAAGGTCACTCTGGCCTCTGCTGCCTAACCCCCCCCACCAAAAAAAAAGAAGAAGAAAAGGAACTCGAAAGAAAGAGAAGAAAACTGAGAGGTGCAAGAATAAAAGAAGCGCTAGGCTGAACCACTTCCTATCCACTTATATTTACACAGGATTTATTCACTTGTTGGCACATGTCAGTAAGGGCAGGGACACTGAACCCCATCTATTTTTCTTTTCCTTTTCCCTCCCTTAGTCAGTAGGGAGGAGGGGGGAAACTAAATGACAATTAATAGAAAATAATAAAAGTGAAATTAAAGAAAATGAGTCTCCTAAGTTGGGATATGCCGTGAGCGTGCCAGGCTCCTCTCCCAGATGCCCATGGGATGCACAGAAATTTGTGGGCTCTCCAAATTTCACAGAACCTCAAACGCCTACTTAGGTCCAATGTCTATCCAACAGCCTCTTGTCCAGTATACTTTCTTAGTGGCCAAACGTTCATTCAGCCAGTTCTTAGGGAGCTCCAATGACAGGGACCATCCCCATCCCAAAGGGGTCCAGTCACGTTTGGACAGCTCCAGTCAGCAGGATTTCCCTCCTCACCTCAAGCCTAACTTTGCCATTGTCTCTGGTTTTGCCATCTGGGACCAAAGGAGTCTGATCCTTTTTCCAAAAGGCAGCCCATCGATACTGAAGACAACCTTTGGATCCTGCCTAAGGCAAACACTCCAGCTCCTTCAGGGGGGTCTTAGCTGCTTCATTACCCAGAGCGTCCCTCCCTAGATACTGTCCAACCCATCAATGTCCCTCTTAAAATATGAAAGATGGAACCACGTTTGACACACGCTGGGCACAATACTAGGGCCCACCTCTCCTCAGCACTGGAAATGGGCCACAAGGCTGATTACAAACAGCATGATGGGCACCTGCTTTGGAATGCCAACACTCATCTTTTACAAGGAGGCTCAATGGGGCATTTAAATGGTCCGAGTCAGAGGTAAGGCTATAAAGCCCTCAGTGACCACTGGCACCAGAGGGATTCTTGGATCCCCAGAATTCATGTATCCTCTGGGAAGAGAAGGATCAAATGGTATCTCTCCAATGACATCATCAATTATGGGCTTTGGGGAAGGAGGAGTTTCCTTCTGGGATCAACGAGCCCCAGAAAACCAAAGTCGCTTTCAACTAATTGGAAATTAACATGTTTTCTACTTCCATTTTTACAAGAGTCCTGACAGACTTTTTTTTCCATTTTTCAAACCCCAAAAGCCATTCATTTATTCAAGAACCATTTACTGAACACCTACTATGTGCTAGATATCAATAAAAGCACAGGATCTACTGAGACAGAAACAAAAGTGGTCCAGGTCTCCTCACCTGTATACCGGGAAGGCCTTCTTGCAGGTCATTTCATAACTTGCAAAAGGAAATTCTCATTTTTTTTAATATAAAGCAACCTTCTGCAGAAGCTCTTTCCAGGTCTCCCACCCCTAAAGCTTACATATTCCCTCTGTTCTCTTTCTCTTTTTTTATGGCTCCCTATTAGAATATAAATCCAAGGAAAGGGACCATTTTTGATCTACCTTGGCAACTCCATTGCTCAGCACAGTGTCGGGTACTTTGTAAATGCTTCTAAATGCTTTTTCCTTAATTGATTGGTGACGGCCAGTACTGTAAATCCAAATGTACATGACTGTATGAATCTATATATTTTATCACCAGTATAGGTACAAAGCCAAAACAATGCAAGGGCATGCAATGCCATCCATGATGGTGCAATGGATAGCGCCAGTCCTGGAGCCAGGGAGATCTGAGTTCAAATCTATCTTCATATACTTACTAACTGGGATCCTGGGTAACTCACTTAACTTCTGTCTGTCTCAGTTTCTTCTGCTGTAAAATGGGCATTATAATAGTACTCACCTCCCGGGGTTATGAGGTTAAAATGGGATGATAAATATAAAGTGCTTCCCAAATTTACACAAATGCTGACAGTTATCTTTAGGATATATATATATATGTATATATATATATATATATATATATACACATACATATATATATAATGCTGACAGTTATCTTTAGGATTTACATATATATATACACATACATATATATATATAATGCTGACAGTTATCTTTAGGATTTACATATATATATACACATATATACATATATATTTACATATATATACATATATATGTAAATCCTAAAGATAACTGTCAGCATTATATATATACATATTTATATACATATATACACATATATATGTATACACACACATAGAAAGAGATGGGGAGAAGGAGGAAGAGAAGAGGGAAGAAGGGAGAGGGGGTAATTAAACATAGGTTGGTGATACGATGGAGCAAGCCCTTCACCTGCCTCCTTACTTTCTTTGTGGGAAAAATGGGAAGGAGCAATTCGAGACCTTGAACAGCTCATTTCATTTTTTCAGGGTTCAGGCTCCTCACCTCTAAAATGAGGAGCCAATTCTCACTCCAGGATCCCATGAATAGAGCTTTGTTCTCCTGGGGAAAGGGAGGTCAGAGAAGATTTTGGCTGGTTCTGTCCCCCAGGAAATGGCTCGTCTTTGTTTCCACGAAAACAGGAGCATTATTCCCTGCCTAGAGGAAAGGCCTGTGGTTGTGAATGAAGTGACTGAATGCCGTGTCAGTTTGTTCATCAGTGACTGCGGAAAGCCGTTCTGGAGTTGCCGCTCACTGGTTTTTGCTTTGTTTTATTTGGGGGGAGAGGAGGAGAGGATACTGGAATTTCTATGGCGTTCCATTTTTTCTTACATGTGGATTTTCCAAAAATAATAAAACTCGGTCATAAATTTCAGTATTCTTTGAAACAAGGCTTAACATGAGGAGGCGCATTGTATTTTTTTAAGTCTGTTCCAGCTGAGTAGCTCTGAGCCCCCACAACAGACTTGCCAGCAGCCACAGTAGAGAGGGCTCCCTTCTGGTTCACTGCTTGTGAATGGCTCAGTCAATATCCCCTCACCAGACTAAGATGAGGGCACAAAGGACTTGGGCTCTGCCTCCAGCGAGCCTCCTGACAGCCCTGTGGATGAGCCCGAGAGTCTGAGCGGGCCGTCGGGGAGCCCGATGACAGAACTCGGGATCTCGACCCTTCCAGGTACGATAGGGCAGATGGAAAAATAATACCTGGAAGGTCAATCAGCCGTATCAGTTGAGGCTGGACGCGAAGCACAAGCTGGCAATGTTGGGAGGGCACAACAGGGCTATGGGCTAGAGAGTTTCTACCCATCTTTTCCTTAAATAAGCACAGCAAAGGTAGAAAATCACTTAGTATTATTTGAAAGCACAGAAAGATTTTCAAACAGCCTGGCGGAAGAATTATGCACGCAGCCCAAGGTGTACAAAAGCATGGTGGTGGGAGATGAAATCTTGGCAGGTCAGTTGGACCGAAGCAGTGGAGGGAGCCATGTTATAGGGAGCATCAACTGACAGGTATAAGATTCTCAGTGCACTAGGCTGTGACATGATGGATTTGGAGCCTGTGAGACCCGAGTTATGTCACATCTACTTTCTTGTCTATACCTACATGTACACATTAGAATGCAAGCTCCTTGAGGGCAAGGGCTACTTGGACATTGTTTTTGTTTGCTCAGGGTATCCCCAGTGGTGATCCCTGTTTGTTGGTTCATTGGGTTCAAGTCTCTGCTCCACCATATATAAAATAATGATATTTGGTCATTTCACCTATCTGGACCTGTGTCCTCCTCCAAAAGGAGGTGACCCTATTTGCCAGACTCACCTAATTGCAAGAAGGAAAGCATTCGGTAAAGTCCCAACCATGACTGTCGCTATCACTAGTGAGCCAAGATGAAAGATTGTTGAATGGTGAATGAAGGATTACCTCACCCACTCTAGAGAACTGAGAGTAGAAAGGCAAAGACAAGGAATGAAATGGGGTTCCAATCCCATGAGGGAATCTCTCACCCTCTTTAAGGAAGAGACAGCATCATCCTTCCAATCACTCAGCAGAATTCCCAACCTAGAAGGAATATTACCCCAAATATTTCCTCAGTTGCCACTCTTTGGATTCCTCCTTCACAATGTCTCAGACATATTCCCTTCTCTTCACATTCACCTCTGGCTCAGGTCCTCATCACCTCTTGTTGGGGCTACTGAAATGCTTCAGTACTTCAGCCTCCAGCCTCCTTTCTCTCTGCTCCAGCCTCCACAAAGTTGCCAAAACAAGTTTTTCAAAGCATGAGTTGGTCCATATCCTTAAGAAAACTTCAGTGCTTTCCAATTGTCCAATTTTTTTTTTTGCTTTTTGCTGAGGCAATTGAGGTTAAGTGACTTGCCCAGGGTCACACAGCTAGGGAATATTAAGTGTCTGAGACCAGATTTGAACTCAGGTCCTCCTGACTTCAGGGCTGGTGCTCTATCCACTGCGCCACCTAGCTGCCCCTGTCCATTGAAATTTTTTTAAAAAGCTTCCTTCTTTTGGCATTGAGATTTAAGTTTCCAGCCTTATCCCAGTTCCTGAGTTCTATAGCCCAGCCAAATCGGATTTCTTGCTGTTCCTCACACGTGATGCTTTGTTCCCCATCTCTCCCACCCTCAATATTCTCCTTCCTCTTGCAGAATCCTAGGGATCAGGTCAAACTCAACTTTGCTTCATGAAGGTTAAGGAGAAAAACGGAAGCAATATTGAGGTAAGACAATGCTAGAGATTCCCTGATCAGAAGAGAGAAGGAGACAAGGAGTTTGGAGGCTGGAACACAAGAGTAGTGTGCAGACCAGTCAGGGAGCTTCAGTCCCCCAGCCAGCCCTCTGCCGAAAGCATGGCAGATGGATGACTCCCTAGAGTTTCTTAATGATGATTTCAACCTTCAAAAGGTGGAGGAAGCAACGCTCAGAATGGCTACTTTGGGTCCAATTTGGACCATCTGAGTAAAGCTGGCTCCATAAGGGACATTCGAGGATGCAAAAGATCCATTTTAGAATGTGGGAGAGGGAAAGTGAGGAAAGCCAGCAGAATCCAAGATAAAGGCAGATAATGGCCCAAAGACTGAGGTTCCCATTGCATGGTGTGGTGAACCGGGGTGCCACAGACTGGGGATTTTCAGATATTTTGCTATTTTGGGTAATTGGTAATATTTTGGTCATTGAAATTCTTATTATATTTCAGTCAAGGTTTCTTGTTTGTGAGCATTTATTAAGTACCTCTTATGTGCTAAGCACTTTACACATAGTATCTCACTTGATCCCTATAAAAGCCCTGTAAGCCAGATACAGTTATTTACCTTATTTTACAGTTAGGGAAACTGAGGCAGGCAGCAATGAGGGATCACATTGCCAGGCAGGCAATGCCAGGGACTGAATTTTCATTCAAATCTTCCCAACTCCACTCCCCTTCACCACCTAGCTACAGCAAGCTTTTGTCATCCTAGATAACTTATCTTAGTCATTTTAAACAGTGATTTTAAGGTCTGTATGGGTTACTAGGGCGCTGCCCAAGGGGTCCAGGACACAAAACACATGAAAAGCCCTTGGCTGTGCCACAGGGGGACGTGAAGCCCCACTGGCTGTGCCAGGAGGGAGGGGGCCTCAGATTCTGCAGACTCCCCCATCCACAGCTCGAAGGGTGGCTATTGCGTGGGGCTGACGTGGGGGGGGCCTTGGCACAGAGTCAGGGTGAGCCCTTCCCCGTCGGAGCAGCGGCCAAAGGGCCGGAGGTCGGCCGGGAAGCCGGGAGCCCGAAGGAGAACGGTGAGGATCTGTTTGAAGCTGGAACAGACAGAGGCAGATGAGAGCAGGGATAGGGGCCGCGGCGGCCGTCGCCAGGCTGACGAGCCCATGAGTGATGGGCAGCGGCCATATCTACCGACCTCGTTTTTTGGCTTGTTTTCACTGCCAAGAAGGATGATCTTTGGACTGAAAAGGACGTATCTGGAGCATCCCAGGCTGGCTTCGGCCTATCTTTCCAGCCTTATTATACATTAATCCCCCTTGGACGCTGGCTCCGGTCACACCGGCAGACTCCCGAGTCCGCCTTTGCACAGGCTGACCCCCTCCCCAGCCCCGTCCGTCACGGCCCCCGTCCCCCCATCCCTGCCTCTGTGAACGCCCCCATCTCTGGTCCTCAATGACGCCCCCGGTCCCCCCATGTCTGGGACATCTCCCCCCTTCTCCTGTTTCTTCTATAAGGAGCCTTTTCTGAGCCCCCTTCCCCACTATGTTCTCCCCTCCCAAAGCCTCGCATTTAACTGCATTGGGTTTCTTTGTATTAATTGGTTTTCCACTGTAAATAGCTTCAAATATATCTGCCTCCTTCATGAAATGTAGCAATAACCAGCTTCATATGGCTCCTTATAGATTGTAAAGTGCTTTATACCTAATTTATTCGATCCCCAACCACCCTGGGAGACGGGTACCATTCTTACTCCAATTCTACAGATGAGAAAACTAAGGGACCTAGGTTAAGTGCCCAAGGTCTCTCACCCACTAAGTGTCTTAGGCTGAATTTGGACTCATCTTCCCACCAGAACGCTACCCACTGAGCCACCTAGCTGCTCACTGGCAGGAAGAACCGTTTCATTTCTTGTATGGATCCCATACACAGCAGACGCCTAAGAACACTTGCTAATTGAGGGATGGCCGACGACATTCAGTCCCGGGTACCAGATTAAAGTGGAAAACCCTGGGAGGAGGCTGGCTAAGCTAGCCACACTCTGAGGTTCCTCTCACAAGAACTGCCTGAAGTGGGGGGTGGGGGGTGAGCCTTAAGAAGGGGGGAATGGAGCATCCATCTTTAAGTTTCCGAAGGGTGGCCTGGAGAGGAGGGATTGGTGGGGTTCTCTTTGGCAGAACAGTAAGGGGAAGGCAATGGAGGGGCAGATTTCGTGTCCTCCTAAGGCCGAGGGGAGCCCCAAAAGAACGGGCCGCCCCTCCGTAGGCCATGCTGGCTGAATGCATGCGGGAACGCCACGGAGGGAATTCTTCATCAGCCACAGCCCGGATCAGCCGGTCTCTGAGGTCCCTGCCGAGTGCCAGTTCTGCCAGCTCTCAGCTCTTGTTTACTGTTCCCTGGAACTTAAAGTCTCAGGGTTTCACGTTACTGACCCAGAGACCAAAATCCTATTTGTGCTCGCATGAATGCGTTCGGCGGAAGGACGCTCGCTCGCTCGCTCGCTCTGGCAAGCTCAGGTGAGCAGGCGCCCAGCCGGGAAGGCGGAGAGCGCCGGCCTTGGAGGCCAGGACCAGAAAGGAAGCGCTGGCTGAGTGAGAAAAAGGGACCCCGGCAAGCTCCTCACACTGGGGAGAGGGGCGGACTGCAGGAGGCCGCCCGCTCCGACCCAAGCACTTTCTACCCCCTCCGACCCACGGAAATCTGCCGAGAAGCCAGAAAAAGTCTGTGCCGGACTCCCAGGCCACTGGGCCAACTAGGAAAGCAAGCCTTGGGGCAGCCCCCACCCCGATAGCTGCTTAAAGCCCAGGACTGAAGGGAGATGCTCCCTGACGCCACGGATACGGGGACAAAGTCTGGGCTGGCGTGTCTACCATCCAAATTGTAGGCCCAGGTGGACATTTACAGCCCCTGAACACTGTCTCTCTACACACCCATACATATAAATGTACATGCACTTCTATACAGATGTACATACATTTAGTGTGTGCATGTGTGTGTCTATGTACAGAAAGAGTATAGGGGGTCTGTGTGTATATAATGTATAGATATATGGTGTGTGTGTCTATATACATATATAATATATAGTGTGTGTATGTATATAATATATAGATATATG
>JAJPUD010001769.1:85702-116415 GCA_023553655.1 Myrmecobius fasciatus
ATATATAGTGTGTGTATGTATATAATATATAGATATATGGGGTGTGTGTCTATATACATATATAATATATAGTGTATGTATGTACATAACACATAGATATATGTTGTGTGTATCTATATACATATATTATACGGGGTGTGTGTATATAATATATAGATATATGATGTGTGTCTATATAATATATACATATACGACGTCTGTGTCTATACACATATATAGTATATGGGGTGTGTCTATGTATATATAATATATAGATATATAGATATATGGTCTGTATGTCTATATACATATATAGTATATGGGGTGTGTATGTATATAATACATAGATATATGATGTTTGTGTCTATATACATATATAATATATAGTGTGTGTATGTATATAATATATAGATATATGGGGTGTGTATGTATATACATATACAGTATATGGGGTATGTATGTATATAATATAGAGAGATATATTGTATATATCTATATACATATACACTATATGGGGTGTGAATGTATATAATATATAGATATATGATGTGTGTCTATACACATATATAGTATATAGGGTATGTTTATATGTATATAATATATAGATATATGGTCTGTATGTCTATATACATATATAGATATATGGGGTGTGTATGTATATACATCTACAGTATATGGGGTGTGTATGTATATAATATATAGAGATATAGTGTGTATATCTATATACATATACAGTATATGGGGTGTGAATGTATATAATATATAGATATATGATGTGTGTCTATACACATATATAGTATATAGGGTATGTCTATATGTATATAATATCTAGATATATAGATATATGGTATGTGTGTCTATACATGTATATAGTATATAGGGTATGTCTATGTGTATATAATATATAGATATATGATCTGTATGTCTATATACAGAAATAGTATATGGGGTGTATATGTATATAATATATAGATATATGATGTGTGTGTCTATATACATATATAATATATAGTGTGTGTGTATGTAATATATAGATGGTGGGTGTGTCTATAAGTATGTAGTATATGGGGTGTGTATATGTATATATATATATATGGGGGGTATATGTGAATATATACCCACCCAAATCCACATAAACTCAGGTATATTCAAAGCATGTAAAGGGGATACCAGGTATCACCCCCACCCACCCTAGGGACACCCCCTCCTCCCAGGCCCAGGCTGAGAGGGACAAGGGATTGAGCGCAGGCTCAATCTGGTTCAATCCCTTCCTTTTACTGTTGGGGAAACTGAGGCTTAAGTGACTCTCCCCAGACTGGAAGACCCCAAGGGCAGAGTCAGGCTTGACCCCCCCCCAAGGCCCCAGACATGGGGGCCACTCCCCAGCTTGCCAGGACTGAAAGGAAGCTTCCCCACAGCATCACAAGCCCAACCTCGAAAGCGGGACAGCGGGAGGGGCCCCGGCAAGTATTTTGTTGCATCTTCCAGAGGGAGGAAGAGAAATGGCGGCAGGCGCCCCCTTCCCCCTCCCGGAGGGAGGAACTGAGAGTCAAGAAGACTCAGCGAGTGCCCAGGGGCTCACCATGCTTTGGTCTAGATGGACGAGACCCGAGTTCAAATCCAGCTCCAGCCCCCCATGAACCATGTCACCCTGGGCAAGTCACTCTACCTTCTTGGCAGACTCAGGTTCCTGGCATGTAAAATGGGAGAATGAAGGCACCTGCCTCCCAGGTCACCATGGAGACCATGTTTGTAAAGTGTTGTGTAAGCCTTAAAGCACAATCTCAATTGTCATGAACCACCCCTGCTGCCCTCCCCTCAGCCCTGGAGGCATCCTTCAAAAGGAAAGCAAGAGTGCAAAACAGCAACACAACAATGGCAACAACAACACAACACACTGTAACTCAACAATGGCACAACAATGCCAAAGTACTATAACACAAAACACAAGAATGACAGCACAACATAACACAACAACAATGACAACAACAACAATACTGCACCAACGCAGAAGCAACAACATAACAATACAATGACAACGACAATAACAATACTCCAGCAACACAACAATGACAACATAACAGCAACAACACAACAGCACAATATAATTCAACAAAAATTATTACATAACACAACAATGACAACAATAACAATAGTCCAGCAACACAATAGTGACAACTCAACACAATAATAACAATACTCCAGCAACACAATAGTGACAATTCAACACAACAATAACAACAACAATACTCCAACACCACCACAACAGCAAGCACAACAACAACAACAAAGCCGCCCTTATTCTGGGCACGCCTGTGGCAGCCTCCCTGGGCCCCCAGGCTTTTCCAGAGGAGCCGCCCACCCTTCTGTCATCACAACAAGCCTGTCAGGAGATTCCCCCTGGAGCGGGGAAACTGAGGCAGGACCAGGGGAGCGGCTTTCCCAGACCCGCAGCAAGCAGAGTCCTCGAGGACACTTGGATCTTGGTCCTCCGGACTCCAGGACCACAAAAGCCAGCACTCCCCTCCCCATTCTGACACTGGAGCATCTCAGGGGAGCAGAGGAAGCCCCCAGGACACGCGTGAGCCCAGAGGGAAGTTAGATTTCCGTGCTGGGGGAAATGGGCGGTCCCACCCTTCCCACCTTCACAAATGGGGAAGGGTCTCCGGACCTCACTGCGGGATGATGGATGCCCGTGGAGCTTAGTGACCGGCAGGGGGCGCTGTGGAAAGCGCACCCCCACACACACACTAGACCCCAAGGACTTGGATTCCAGTTCCACCCTCTTCGACCTTAAATGAATCCCTTCACTTCTCTGTAAAACAAATGGCCTCCACCCGCTGTGCCCTGAGGTCCCTTTCAGGAGAGATTGGAAGCATGAAGGCCCGAGTTCGGATCCTCCCCCCGCAGCCTCCTTGGGAGACCTTGGGCAAACAAAGCTCATCTCTCCGAGTCTCAGTTTCTTCATCTGTGAAATGGGAGAGTTGGACTGGGCGGCCTGTTCCAATCATGGGCCCAACTCCCCAAACCCAGGTCCGTGGGTCTCCCTGCGCTGCTGCCCACTGCGCTTCCCTGTCCATTCTCCAGACCCCGGGAGACGTCACCAGCCAAAGCCCCGGGCCAGGCGCTGCCAGCCTTAACAAACAGCTCCCGGGCCGCCTCCCAGTGCCAGGGCTCAGTACATATTTATAAGGCTTGCTGCTTATTATTAGCCTATAATTGCGGTTGTTCTGGGAAAACAAAGGCAGCTTAATTTGGGATTTCCTCCCCTCATTCAGAGGCAAATGAAGTGTCAAGTGCCTAATACAGCCCATCTTTCATTCTCCCAGCTTTTCATTTCATTCTACGCCCCCCCGATGTGGACGCCTTAATGCCGGTGGTTTATGGAAGGAGAGGAGCCATTTATAAGCCCCTTTCCACCAATCCTTAATGATGGGGCACAAGCACATAATTACCGCGGCCCGCTCCCGTCGCCCTCCGCCCATCTGGTAGCATCTGCATCCGGGTACCCAGGATGCCTCCTCGGGCTGCAGAACGTGGAGCCGCCCCCCACACAAACCCACCAAACTGTCCAGCCCATGGCCGGAGTGCCCACCTGCCATGCCCATTAGCCATACCCGCCTGCCTTGCCCAGCCTAGCCATGCCCAACTTCCATGCCCACCTGCCATGCCCATTAGCCATACCCGCCTGCCATGCCCAGCCTAGCCTTGCCCGCCTGCCATGCCCGACAGCTTTGCCCGGCCCACCCATACCCAGTCTGGAGCACTTGGGTCTCTGTGCCAGTCTGAGAAGAGACTCCTCCGAAAGGTCAAAGCTCCCACAAAGCCCCACGGCTTAATATCCCCGGGGTTTCCCACTGGGGCCCTGGGGGTTAGAGTCCGACTCCAGGGATTTGCTAGTGTGAAAGCCTCTCCTCCCCTCAGCAGCACTGGGACTCGGTGGGTACCCGCGCAGCCTCCTGGGAGGGCGGGTGCCCTCCTGGAGAGGCCCAGTGACCCAGCCTGAGCTCAGAAATCCCTCCCTTCCACAAGTTCCAGCAGGGTGACCCTCCCTTAACGTCAGTGTGCCTCCTTTTCCTAAGCTGTAATAGCAGAAGGTCAAAATGGATGCTTTTAAGGTCTCTTCTGCCTCAGTAGAGCCCCATGTCTAGCCCAGCTCAGGTCAGAAGGAAGACCATTGGCTGAAGAGGGAGCCCTTGGACAAAGACACCAAGAGCAGCACGCCTGACCCTGTTGGCGATTGGGGGACCCCCGGCTTGTGTCTGTCCCTGTGCCAGCTCATCTGGTTCCCCCAACAATCTGGGGAGCTGGGGAGGAGTCTACACCAGGAAGCATCAACTGTCAGGGAAGCGAATCCAGGCCCGGGAGGGGAGGGACTGGTCTAGGGTCGCCCAGAGAGGCAGTGAAGGGACCAGAGCTGGAATGGAAACTCCCTTATTGTTACTCTCAGACTCTTTCCCCTCCTCTGAGAGAAAAGGAAGGAGGAAGGGGAAGGGAGGAGAAAGGAGAGGGGAGGAGAAAAGTGAGGGGGGAGGGAGAAGGGAAGTAAGAGTGAGGGGGGAAGGGAGAAGGGAAGTAAGAATGGGGGGAAAGGGAGAAGGGAAGTAAGAATGAGGGGGGGAAGGAAGAAGGGAAGTAAGAATGGGGGGAAGGGAGAAGGGAAGTAAGAATGAGGGGGGGAAGGAAAGAGGGAGGGGGAGAGGAGAGAAAGGGGAGAGAGAGGAAAGGAAAAGAGGAAGGGAAAGAGGGAGAGGGAGGGAAAGGAGAAGGGGGAAAGAAAAGGAAGAGGGAAGGGGAGGAAGAATGGGAAAAAGAAGAGAAAATGGACAGATGACAAATTGATAGCAAATTGATGGATATGAATATGGATGTGTGTACAAACACACACACACACACTCACACACACACACACACACACACACACTGGGAGGGTACATGTTGTAGAAGGCAGAAGACAGACTTTGGAGTCAGGGAGGCCAGAGTGTACATCCCATCTCTATGCTCTTCTAGACAAGTTATTGGCTAGAATTTTCATTGGGACTCAGTTTTTTCAACTGTAAAATGGGGGAGTGCATTTAAAGACCTCTCGGGTCCCATCTTAGGTCTCAGCCGCCCTGGAAACACTTCTGGACCTCACAAAGGGCCTTAGAATCCCCCCTCTAACCATCATCTTTGCAGCATCTCTCGAATCCCCCCCTCGGCTTCCCCCAGGGGCAGACCCTCATCCACCCATGACTGGCCTATTGCCATAGCTGCTGCCAGTCGGTCTCTCTTCCTCAAGTCTCCCTGCTCCAGGCCATCCTCCATTCAACCGCTAAAGTGATTCACATCCCCCCCACCCAGCTCAATAAACTCCAGTGGCTCCCTATCACCATAAGGAGCAAACACAAAAGGCTCCGGAAGAGGCCGAAGCCCTTGCTAAGCTGGCCCCTCTTTCCTTTCCAGTTTTCTTTCTCCCCTTCAGTCTGGCCTTCCTGGCTGCTCCATGCACAAACACTCCATCCCCCAGCTCCGGGCACTGTGTCTGGCTGCTCTCCATCCTCCATTCTGCCTGCTGAGTGCCCAACCAATTAAAATCCCTTCTTTTAATGGAAGCCTTCCTCAACTCCTCCTCACACCAGTGTCTACTAAGGACTTTGGGGGCCCTGACCATACAAAGGAGGAAATAAGACAATCCCTGCCCCCAAGGAGCTCCCAGTCCAGTGTAGAAAGGTTGGGACCCCTAGAAGCAAGCAGCCCTACCACACCTGCTGTGTGGCCCAGGGAACACCATGGCAGCAAACTCTGGCCATCCTAAGGGCGGCTCCTGGAGCAAGGGGTGAGCAGCCTCCTTCTAACCCACTGGATAAGGATTGCCATAAACCCAGAACTTATATTAGGGACAACACTCAACATGAGAACAAAAAAATAGGAAGTTTAACTTTTTGAACAGGGTTTTTTTTAAAGTCAATTGATATTTTTAAACAATTTTTAAAGACTCTGAAGATACAAGGGCTGGTGAGACAAATGGTTAGAGGCTGGAACTCTTGTTTCCACTCTGCTCTAACAACAACAGTGTGGGCTGCACATCCCTGCTGCAAAGAACAAAAGATCTTGCTCCTCAGTTCCTGTTGAGTGGAAGTAAATAACGGTGATGGGGGGCCAATGGGAACCACGAGAAGCTACTCTTTGCACAGTCGAGTTGTTAGTATTCCAATAAGATCATACAGAAATCAAAGAGCTCTTCTCTCACCAAACACACACACACACACACACACACACACACACACACACTCACACTCACACACACTCACACTCAAAATCTATGTGAAAACCCATCCAAGAGCTGATTGAAGCCAGAGCTTCCACGGTCAGCACGGGCCACGGCGCTGCCTGAGCCCAGATATTTTGGTCTCTAAGGAAGAGACTCGCTCCCCAGGGAAACCACGAGACGCAATCTCATCCGAGGACGGAATCGTGGTCCCCTCCGCGCCGTAAGGACTCCTCTGTGGGATGGGGTGAAGGACATGTCACATTTCGGCCTTAATTTGGAATTTCCTTCCCTTTGTACAGCAGAGCTCTCTGGAGCTCAATGTATTTTTAGTTTGCTTCCGAAGCCTCTAAATGCTTCCTCATGTACCAGGGGCCTTCTGGAGGATAAATCACAAACTCCTAGTCCCTCTCTATAAATACCCACTTTTCCTTAATGCTCATGGGAGCTAGCCACACAGATTTATTACCTCCCTCCAGGCAAATTTGCTCTGAAATTACAATTCCGTAATGGGAGATGGCTCCAGAAGGGGAAAAAGGCAGTGGGTAAAATATTATATGTGTACTTGGGCATGTAGTTAGGATTGTTAATATCAATTAATTGTGTTCACAGAGGAGGACTTGTTTTAAAACAACTTCATTTTTCTTCCGCCATATGTAATTATGCAGCTGTAACTAATAGTCAGGGAGACGTAATCTACCATCGAAATAACTGGCCCAATTCTTCAAAGTATTTTGTGGGCTCCTCTCCTTTATTGTCTCAAGATGGTGGAGGATCATTAGAGATGATTAAACACACAGATCAAGTCTTTTAGGGAACGAAGGAGCCTCCTTTTCTCCTTCCCGAGGAGTCCTCCCCCCTTTCGGCTTCCTGGGGTTGTCACAGCTTTTGGTCAGGACTAGAAAAGATAGCATTTTAGTTTGTCATCCCACAATTCCTTTATCCTCCCTTAACTCAAGTAAGATAATATTTATTTTCCCCTTTTTTTTTCTCCTTTCCTAATGTATGTTATCAGCTCTATTCTTTCCTTTTATCTTTGTGTAAACCACAGGCTCTATCTCATTTACCATTTTGTTTGGGTGACATCCCCATCAATCACGCCGGCCTGGTATAGGCACAATGGGGAATATGAAAATTTACCATAAAAATGTGATTACATCGAGGCCCAAGGAGAGCGCTCGCCTCTGACCAAATTTTCACAAAGGAGAATCCCAGACAAAGTCCCTATTTTGCCGCCGCCTCTTCCTCCAGGCTGGCTCCTCTTAAAATTTAGTATTTAGAGACCGGCAGCCTCCGGAACGCTCGTCAGCGGAATATATAGGTACCACTTGCCGGCTACCTATTATCCCGGCCATTCCTAAGGAGACAGCGGGGCTCTCTGCTCCAGTGAATCCCCTAGCAGATAAACTCCCTGTGTTTCAAAAGTAAATCTTCCCCTTCCATTAGGCCTTCTGAGCTCCCAGCATGTACCGCGGAGAACCAAGAACGTGCGTCTGGAGTCATCCAGGTAGGAAGCTCATCTCTTTAGTGTGCAAAGCAGTTACTTACACGTGCAGCGGAGGGATGGGAGATGGTTCGTAATGGTAACGTCCCTCGTGATGTCTCGCATCGATCGGGACCGGAGGGTGGAATGCTGGGAAAAGGTGAGGAGGGTCTGAAAAAGAAACCAGGTTTTCGAGATTGTTTAAAAGGGTTCCTTTTGGCGGATATCCACCCCGACCATCACACACACACACACACACACACATGCACGCGGCCGCCTCCTTTTCCCTCTAAGTCTGGGAAACTTCATCGCACCAAAATATGAAATTCCTGGGGCTCGGGAGGTCTAATTTTGATCCCAAACTTTGAAGAAACTCCTTTGTTGTGACAGCAAAAAAAAAATGGCAAATCCTGACGACAGAATGGCTGAGCCACTGGCGTGCTTGACAAAGAAAGGGAGACAGGAGGAAACAAAGGAAAGCATCCTCCAGGAAAAATGCCCAGGAGATCTGCGTCTTCCACGCCTTTGAGTGTAAGGAGACTAAGGGGAGAGTCTGGTCCTCCCACCAAACCCTCTCCCTGTACCCCCCCTTAAGGGTAGAAGCTCAGAAAGGAAAGGAAAGGAAGTGGTCACAAATGCAAAAGGAATGAATACAGACCTTTTAATTTATTTATTTGAGAAAAATCAGAAGGTTAACTGAATTTTTATGACCTAATGTCAGACGAGATGAGGAACACGTTCTCATATTTTTCCATTTAAGAGTCCTTTGCCGCATCTCAGATCACAGCATTGGATCAGATTACAGCCCCTCTCTACCTGCTCCCACTTATTCAAGCCTTCCCAGAAAGCCTTGAGAGAAGATCAGTCACCAAGAGGCTTTCCCCGAGTTCTTGTAAAGTTTCACACGCACCAGGATGGCGCTCGCTCAGGATGTCCGTCATTGCTCCTTCCTTCTCCCACAAAGACTCCCAGCGCCATTGTTTCTGGTCCCACGTGCCCTCCTTTCCTATAGACATCTCCTCCAAAAGCGCCCTCCCCAAAACTTCTTGCTCCAACTCATTTGGGGAGCAACTTTTCCGGAATTTCCTTGGATTAACAGGCCCAAACCCCCCAAATGATCCACCACAAGTTGACTGGGGCCCAAAGCCTTCTGAGGCAACTCATCGGCATTATGTTCTAACCTTGGTCCCACATGATTCTGGGCATTTCCTCAAATGAAAACCACTCTCCCCATAAAGATGTTGGTCACCATCAGGACCACAGGCCCTCAGGCAAGAATCCCTGGTCCTACGGGCAATTTCTGAAGAGGAGCCTCTGTCTTTGAAGGAAGTTGATACCCATCTGATACGGCTAAGGTTAGGTGGTTAAAAAGACAAACATAATGGACAGTCAGACTTCATCCAGAAATTCAAAGGCAATCTTGAATGAAGTGGGAAAGAGATGGGGAGATATGGGGGAAAGAGCATGACACTTAGAATGAGAGATCGTGGGTTCAAATCCAGGGGACCCAGGGAAAGTTCTGGATTTGATGGGATGGGACATCTTTCTGGTCATTAGACAAGTCACTCAATCTCCAGAGGCCTGCTTCCTTATTAGTCAAATTAAGGGAGGGGAATCAGTAGCCTCTGATGATCCTCCTAGTGCTCAGTCTTGTGAACTCTGAACTTGGAGCCAGAGAATCCATTCTTCAGTCGCTTACTATCTCGGTGACCTTGAACAAATGACCTAATTTCTCAGGGCCTCAGTTTCCTAATTTGAAAAATGAAGAGGTTAGAGCAGCTAAAAATAAACAAAAAACGCTTTCCTATAAAAATCAATGACCCTTTGAATCTGAAAAGAAGAATGGGTAAAACATGAAGCGTGATGAAAAAAAGCTGCTTTATGATGAATTCCCTATCCGACTGCGGGTCCTGGTGCCAGTCCCTCAGTTTCATACTGGAAGGATTTCAAGCTCAACAAGACACTGCTTCACCCGACCATCTGGGTCAGTGCTGGGTCTTCCCCCTACCCAAGGGGGCTTTCAGAGATACCCAGAGACAGATCACAGTGCCCAAGGGCAGACGGGGGCAGCCAAGGCTTTCAGAAAAAAGTCCAAGACTTTACTGGGATTTGCCCCCATGGAGCCAGTGGGCATGGCAGCAGGAAGAGGAAGATGGAGGAGGGAACAAAGCCAAGCTACAGTTCCAGTGAGTGCTCGCCATGATGTGTTTGCTCAATGCCATTGCTGGATGACAGAGTAATATGGAAAATGACAGGAAAAAATAGGGAGGTTTCAAATCACCCTCAACATTTAGTGCTCCGACATTCAAAGATTTGCCCTCTGCCCCTTCTGCTGGACAACTGTGGACTTCTACAATGACCCACACTCCCCTTTAAGAAGGAAATAATAGATTAGAGAGAGGTTCGACTTGGAGTCTGGAGCCACTGGATTCCAAAATTCATTAGCTAAGATAGCGTTGGGCCGACGGGCCACAATCAGGCAACACGGTGATGTATTTTTTTGTCCTCTTCAATGCTATGGTATAAGGCAAATAACCCACCCTCTCTCATCCTGTTTCTTCATCTTTAAATTGGGCATCCTACTAGCCCCCACCTCCCTGCGAGAGTCTAGTCAAATACTGTGTGTGGATAAAGGGCAGCAAACCCTAATGAGCTGTCGAAATGTTGTTTGGATGGAATTCAGAGAGAGAAAATCCTGGGATAAGTCCCCAACCTGCTCTTCTTTTCATGTATTTAACATTCTGCAGAGAGGAAAAGGTAGTCTGCCCAAACTGATTAGGTCACAAACTCATCTCCAGCTGGCTAGCAGAAAGTCTCTTTGAGAAACCCCAGGAGCAGAGAGGATGGCCAAGGGGAGGTGGGAAAAAAGGGATTTTTAAAAGGAACCAAACACTGAGCTCAGTAGGGGCTATCTGACTCTCAAGAAGAGCGTGCTTTATTTGGGGGATACAAGATACACAGGAGAGAAAGCTGCAGGGTCCATGCTAAGACAGCCCCTAGAATTCATGAGCCCAAAGGCAATAGTGGGTATGAACAGCCATATTTACAAGGAGTATCCCAGAAGCACCCAGGGACGACAGCAATTGGGAAAGGGGGAATCTGGGGAGATCAAAGCAAGAGACAATTTAAGAATTTTTGGGAAAATATCCTAGACCAGTCCAGTAGTCTCCAACACTTAATGTCGGGGTGGTAATAATTGGAGTAAATGTGCTCTTTCTGATAAGCTTTGACTTTTGAATATCAGCCAGCCTCAACTCCCACAATCTCAGCTTAGTCCTCAAGAGCCTCATGCTCATCGTCTTGCTTGAAAAAGACCAAGATATTTATGGATATCACCTTCATCCACTGATTCAAACTGACCACTGGGAGAAGAGGAGATGTACTTCTTCCTGTTCTTCCATGGGGTTCATTTCTCCCAGGAGGTCTCTGTATTTTGAAATATTTTAACTTTATGCTATTTGGAGATTATGAGTATTTTATATGAAAAAATATGTTTAAATGCTCTTTTTAATTCTTATGAATCAATATTACTACTGGGGAGAGGTCACAGGCAATAATTCAATCGATGCTCCAATCTTCTGAGATTTTATTTATTGAGTTTCCTAGAAGAGTTTGCATTTGTAGGGGAGGGATTTGCCATCTTTTAGTTTATAAAAGACAGAGAGCTTCCGGGATATAATTCTAGCCATATAGGTGTTTCTTTCCAGGTCTGTAGGTAAATTTTCCTAGCTAATTTTTTTGTGGCCTGTACTGATCTTCTACACAGTCCCTTTTACTTTATTGCATAACAGGTATTGGTCAATACACCCTGGCTCCTCATGGATAAGTTTTCTGTAATATCTGGTGGCAACGGCCAAATCTCAAATCCAAATAGATGCTCCTCTATGTCTCTGAAGAAATCTATACATCACACTCATTTGTTGTATTTCTTTCTGACATGTTGATCCTTGAGTTGATGTGGATATTGCCAAGGAAGCCACCTTTTGATTCTACTTTGAGGCCGTAACTATTTGTAAGGCTCCACGTGGAGATAGACCATTCTTGTCTACATTTGACAAATTAACAGCGTATATTTGTCAGCATTTACTGTGTACTATGAAGTGAGGTGAAGTCTCTGTTCCAGAATTATTTCTGTATTTTCATCCTGTTTGCTGTGTCATTGAGAGACTCTTCCTCTCTTCATCTTCTTTTTTAATGAAGAAGTGTTGATTTTTTTATGGTTGTCTTGTGATGATGAGCCACCCGTCTGATGGGACTCTGGACACTTTCTAGATTGTTGTCTATTTTCCTGGGCCAAAAATATCCATTAGGCACTAATTGGAGTAAATGTGCTCTTTCTGATAAGCTTTGACTTCTGAATACCAGCCAGCTTCAATTCACAGAATCCCAGCTTGGTCCTCAAGAGCCTCACACTCATTTGTCTTGCTTGAAGAAGATCTAGGTTATTTCTAGTTATCACCTGTGTACACTGATTCAAGTTGATCTCCAAATTCAAACTCAAACATTTCAGTTTCTATTCTTCCTCTGAGCCCAAAAAAATTGGACTCATTGAATCTAAAAGTTTGCTATCAAAAATGAAGTCTGCTCCTTTCCCTTCTACACTATATATCTCGCATTGATTTCTTTACGTTTCATCTTCCATACCTTCCTTGGGGACAGGTATGGGTTTTTTTCCCCTTCTTTATATCCCCAGCACTTAGCACTGATTGGTATGCAGTAAACACTCAATAAATGCACATTGACTATTTAGTATATTTTCCAAAAGGGTTCTATTAACTTGACATCCTCCATGCACAAATAATTTCTACAAAGTTACTTTCCGACGCCCTCTTTGTCTTAAAAACTATATTCCATTCTATTCAGGGATGAGGCAAACCATAACAAGTTTAAGGAGTCTCCTTGGAACACGCCAACTTTCTACCAATTTTCCTTAACGTTTTTGTGCTGGTCACATGTTTTAAATCCAGAATCATTTTCCAGGTGAATGTCCGCGTAGATGAGCATCTTGACCAGGCTTAAATTTATCTTAGTATTTACAGCATATAGAGGAAGCCATTAATGCAGAGCTGAGCTAAGTTTTGCGATTCTTAATCAAAGGGCCCTATGTTAAGGCACTTGTAGGTGGCTTAGTTAATGGAAACCAAACAGAATTACTTTCATATCTCCTGTGACTTTTTCGGCATGTTTTTTCACTCTTCATCCAATACCCTGTTTTTCTACAAGTTTTAGTGGATTTTGAAGTGGTACGAGTTATTATTGTTTTACATAAATTACATAAACAATAATTGGTTTCTATTTGAAAGGGATGCTTTCCCCCTCGTCGTTTGGTATTAAATATATGATTCTTTGTGTTAAATAAAGGGCACAGGGGGGCTGCTAGGTGGCGCTATAGTGGATAGAGCACCAGCCCTGAAGTCAGGAGGATCTGAGTTCAAATGTAACCTCAGACACTTAACATTCCCTAGCTGTGTGACCCTGGGCAAGTCACTTAACCCCAAATGCCTCAGCAAAAAGCAAATAAGATAAAAATAAAAAAATAAAATAAAGGGCACAGTGTGAATCAAAGAGAAAGCTAGTCAAGTTCACTGCATCCATGACTCAATATGCTATCTATCTATCACTAGATATGGTTTCCATGAGATGAAGCCCAGGACCCCCTCTAAGATGATCCATCAAATGTGTATCATATATAAGTGTGCGATATATATTTGATGGATAATGCATAATGGATATGCTTCTATACTCATAGGCATATATATGATATGTATGCATTTATTTACACATTATCTGTGTAAATGAAGTGAGAGAGGCAATAATTAGGTCTGTTACTTAGAGCTGGGACTTTCCAGCTAGTTTTGCCAAAGAGTTAGTATATATGTGTCAGTAGGATATTGACATAATCTCTGGTTGGGAAAAAAAGAACTCTGGGTGTTTTTAATTTATTGAAAGCACTTTATGATTTGGCGCACAAAAACAATCAGGAAAGCTCAGGCTGCTCTAAGAGAGTGCTGATTTCTAGGAATGAAGAGGTAATGATCCTAATCCTCAGGCATTCTGCTCTGGTCAGACTATATCTGGAATACTGTTTGTGGTTCTGGCCACCGAGTTTAGGCAACAAATCAACAGAGAACGTCCAGAAGAGGTCAAATGGATGAAGAGCCACGGGCCTGTTTATTCTGCACAAGAGAAGGTTCTGCCCTTGTTGGGAAATAGAGCTGGAGGCAGGGAAAGAACATGATGTATGTCTTCAAACACTTGAAAGTCTGTCAAGGGGAAGAGGAATGAAGTTTGCTCTGTTTGGTCAGAGAGGGCAGAGGTAAAGTGGCAAAGTGGCAAATGTAAGCCTGACATTAAAGAACCGTTTCCTAACCCTAGCAAAGTGGACGAGGCTCCCGGAAAGGTGCTGAGTTTTCCACCTTAGAAGGTGGTGAGTTCTCCAGCACTGGAGCTCTTCACACAAGCACCAGATGATTATTTGTTGGGACTTCTTCTGGTGCTAAGGATTTGACCAAATGGCCCCTGACATCCCTTCTCAGGCTGACGGTCCGATTCTCAATGAAGCTTTTCAATCAGACACGCTTTTCAGATAACTAACACTCTCAAGCGACAGATACAAACATTTTAACCACTTTGAATGGAAACCCTTCTTATCAGAACATAGAAAAATGACCTTTTCTCGATGACTCGGGGTCATTTTTTACACTGGCTATGGCAGTAGTTGTCCTATTTCCTTCCTGACTGTTCCCCTCCCCATACCTGCCTCTGATTTGCTAATTACAAAATATAATCTAGATTGTTAGGGTTCTATGTATCCAATCAGTAAATTAAGAGTAAAAAAAAAGTCCTATGATTGGTAATGTGGGGGTACAGGGAGCATCCCAGTGTTAAGTCACACAGTCTGTTTATTGCCCAGATCTTGGGTATCTTGGGCTGTTATTAGTCCAACCTCTCCATAACTGGGGATATTATTCCTTCCAGCTCTGCTGTGAATTTTGACTGAAACCTTGTCAGGACTTTAAATGGGTGCATTTCTATCCCCTTCCCAACAGCACCCTTTTCATGGCCGGAAACGACAATCATTATTTTATATGATTCTCTACATAATGATACTACAGTTGTAATTATGATTGTGTGGGTCATACACTGAAAGATAAGTGAGGGGGGGGGGTTGAGGAAGGGGAAGGAAGAATAAAAATATCTTCCCTAAGGAAATGTTTACTTCCCCTCCTAAACAGAGAAATGATATCACTGACATTTAAGTGCTATTGCCTTTTTTTTTTATTTTCCCAAAGATTGTTCTGACAGCTCTTGAGCACACTCTCTCCGTGAATGAAATAGGAAACTTTCAGACCCTTGCAAGAATGTGGGAGAACAAAGGGGGAGGGGGCAAGAAAGGAAGGAACTGGGAAGGTCAGAAGGTTCAAGTATTTGGGGAATTCAATAATCCCTTCTCATTTTCTGCTGGAAGTTTTAAGAGTTTTCCTCTTTGCCTTCTTCTCCCTCTTGGTTCACTTTAATACAACCTTTCCAGGACTATTTACTGGGATGCAGTGGCTATGAAAATACATTTCTGGTGGTAAGAGAGAAAGTTTTTACATGAGGGCAGAGATTCTGGTCAACTACAATGTGCTTGTGTGGGGCTTATAATTTCTGAATTATAAAACATAAAGAATGCCCTCAGTCATCATAAAAAGGGAAAAGGACCCACGTGTGCAAAAAAAATGGCGGCCCTTTTTGTAGTGGCTAGAAACTGGAAACTGGGCGGATGCCCATCAGTTGGAGAGTGGCTGAATAAGTTAAGGGATAGGAATATTATTGTTCTGTAAGAAATGACAAGCAGGAGGATTTCAGAGAGGCCTGGAGAGACTTGCATGAACTGATGCTGAGTGAAATGAACAGAACCAGGAGATCATTATACACGGCAACAACAAGACTATATGAGGATCAGTTGTGATGGACCTGGTTCTTTTCAACAATGAGATGATTCAGGCCAGTTCCCATGGTCTTGTGATGGAGAAAGCCATCTGCAACCAGAGAGAGGCCTATGGGAACGGAGTATGGATCACAACCTGGTTATTTTCACTTTTTTGTTGTTACTGTTTGCTTGCATTTGTTTTCTTTCTCATTTTTCCCCTTTTGGATCTGATCTTTCTTATGCAATGTGATAACTGTGGAGAAGAATTGCACGTGTTTAACACATATTGGACTGCTTGCCATCTAGGAGAGGGGAGAGGGAGAAAAAAGTTTGGAAAACAGGGTTTTGCAAGGGTGAATGTTGAAAACTATGCACATAGAGCCAGGAGGTCATTATACACGGCAACAACAAGACTATACACCGATCAATTCTGATGGACGTGGCTCTCTTCAACAATGAAATGTTTCAAACCAGTTCCAGTTGTTCAGTGATGAAGAAAGCCATTTACACCCAGAGAGAGAGGACCATGGGAACTGAGTGTGGACACAACATAGCATTTTCACACTCTCTATTGATGTTTGCTTACATTATGTTTTCCTTCTCAGGTTTTTTTTTTCTTTCTAGATCTGATTTTTCTTATACAGCAAGATAACTGTATAGATATGTATATGTATATTGGATTTCTCATATGTTTTAACACAGTTAACATGTATTAGACTTCCTGCCATCTAGGGGAGGGATTGGGAGAAAGGAGGGAAAATTTGTAACAGAAGGCTTTGCAAGGGTCCGTTTTGAAAAATTACTCATGCAGATGTTTTGCAAATAAAAAGCTTTAATAAAAAAGAAAGAAAACTATGCATATGCATATTTTGAAAATAAAAAAGCTGTATTAAAAAAAGAGAATGCCCTCAGTCAACGCTCCCCAAACTCACCATCTCATCTCCTGCCTCCAGGCCTTTGTCTAGGCTGTATTCTGTGTCGAATACATTCGCTCCTTTCTTGTCTGTTTTAAGACTTTTTGTTTCTTTCAGAGCTAAAGAGCCATTTCCTATAGGAAATCTTCCCCAAGCTGTCTGGTTGTTGATTCGCTCTTTTTTCTCCTCTGTTTAGAGAGTGCATCCCCTTAGAATGTACCCTCTTTGAGGATAGGAATCATTTACCTTCTTTTGCATCTATGACACTTACCCTAGTGGCCATGCACACAGTAGGTGCATAATGAATACTTATTGGCCCAGTGGATAGAGAGAGGGGCCTTGAGTTCAAAACCAGCCTCAGACACTTCCTAGCGAATTTATTTCACCCTGTTTGCCTCGGTTGCCCTCTGGAAGAGATGGCCTTTTCGTTTCCACTCCAGGACCTTTGCCTAGAAAACCCCAAATGGGGTCGGGAAAGTCGGCCACGACTGAAAAGCGCCCGAGCCACCGCAACAAACGCTTACTGAGCCGACGCTCTGGAACGCGGCTTTCCACATAGATCACAATCTGCCATGACTCACAGGTAGGGCATGAAGGTCTGGCTCTTGTCTAGTCCCCAAACACTGCACAACAGAAATCTCCAAGGAAACCCTTCCAACGCCGGGGCTGCTTTTCAGCCGGGTCTTCGCGTCCTAGCCTGCGGTACACAGTAAGTGCTTAATGAGTGCTGGCTGAATAGAAGCAAGGGGAATGTGCGGGTGTCCTCTGGCTTCTCGGAGGTCTTGTCCCTGGGGTTCTTGGGTGGGATCCGTCTTGGACGAGCCGCTTGCCTGGGAAAGGCCCAGGGAGCCCACCCCCAGCAGAGCATCCCCCCTTCCTGACCGCCCGCCAGCGGCGGGCCCCATCAGTCACCTCCAGGGCAGCGAGGGCCTCGGCGCAGCCGCGTCCTGCCGGAGTCTTGACAAAGGAGCTCAGGTTGACTTTCCCAAAGTCAGGCAGAAAGTGCTGAGGCAGGCTAAAGCCGGCCAGGCCGCGAGCTTCGATTTATCATACGGCGTCCTGACTGATGGTTGCACAAACCAGCTGCTAAGTGCTGTGTACTCTGCTGTCAGCAACCTAACAGGCTAAATAGGGGACGGGGAGGAGAGGGCCCAGAACCGGGGGCATCCGTTTGACTGGAGAATTACCATTCCAGCGGGCCGGGGCCGAGGCCACTGGGGGAGCAGGGACGGCGTGCCCGTGGCTCGCAGATGATTTATTACCCTGCAGGAAAGGCTCTGCCTCTCACCCACAACCGCCTGGGAAGAGCGCTCCTGATTATCTAGACACTCCGTGTGGACCAGGCTCCAGGGCCATAAATATGCAATTGGCCCCATGACCAGCCACTGAGGTTCCTGCCCACGACTGCCCCCACCCCGGCCCGGCGCGGGGTGGGCTAGAGCCTCGCTCAGATTCAGTGTCCCTGACTGTGGCCCAGATCCGGGGCCTGGTGAAAGCTCAGAGAAGGAGACCCCGAGACTCGCATCCTCCTCCCCGGGATGAGAGCCGGCTCAGCCAGTCGGAAACAAAGGAGTCCCCTCCTGGGAGCCCCGGGATCCGGCCTCAGACCTCCAAAGCTTATTTTAACTGGGGTCAGCCTGGGCAAAGTGAAGAGAGAGCCAGCTTCGGAGCAAGGTTCAAATCCTGCCTCTGAGAGCCCTCTGCTGTGTGATGGTGGGCTAGTCACTCAGACTCTCTGTGCTCCGGGGCCAGCCGCCATCGGCACTAGCGGACCCAGCTCATCCCTACCCCTCTCTCTGACTTGAGAAGAGAGATTTTGCTCTGGTCGTCAGTAAGTGAATGGGATCCGGGAAGCCCCTTGTGGACAGTGCCCACCTGGAGTCAGGGAGCCTACCCCCCAGGTGAGCTAGCTGCCTGAGCCTGGACAGCTCCCTCCGGCCTCCTTCGCTGCTCTCCTATGAACATCCCCGGCTCTGTGAACCCCCAGAGCCTCTGAGGACCCACATTAATTAATAGACCGGTCCAGGAGGGTCCCTGGCACTTGGCCCTGCCCCGTTACAGCTCATCCTTTCCATAACAGCTGGATCCCTGCAACACTCCTTAACAAACTTAATTATGTGCTCTCCACAAGAAGATGACAAATTGCCCTCCGCCAGGGACCTGACAACAGGGACCTCTGCCTAGGACCACGTGCCCTGGGGAGTGAGAAAACAATCGGTCTTCCCAGTGCATCACCCAGGGTTGGATAGCGTGCCCGTTCAAACCAGGCTTTGCCCACATGACTCCTGCCCAAATCTCCACCCGGCTCCAGGCACAGATGCAGCCCCTCCACAAGTCCGGGAACTCCATCAGCGGATGAGTCACTGACATTTGCTAGGCTTCCATCCCTCCAAGTGAGATGACAGAGTAAAAATCAACAGAGGAAAGGCGGCTTTTAGGAGCCAGCAAATAGCGATGCAGAGAATTAGCATCTGGTCCAAGTGAGCTCCCTAACGCTCCCACGAAAGCCTGGGACAGATCAACAAGGAGGAGGCCTCTGGCTGCATTCAAACATGACAGTGCTGATTATCATAATATCCAGGGAGCATCCTGGGGCAGAGGGGAAAATGTGGCAAGAGAACTACCCTCCCAGCCTCAGATACGGCTTCAGGTCAGGTCCCCAATCTTTAGTTTGATGACTTCTGCAAAGGAGGGAAGAAAGCAGAGGGATCCCCTTTGTGAAACCTGCCACAAATCTGAGAAATCAGAGAGAGCAAGGGAATCGAAATCCAGATGCAAGAGTCAAGGGCCAAAGGGAAGGTCAGATCACCAAGAATTCTTATGTGGATGCACATGGAGAAGGGAAGGAGCAGGGTAAGCAAAGAAGAACAGGAAAACAACAGTTAGGTCTTAAAGGAGACCCCCAAATGGGTCATGAAGACTTGGACAAGGCTGAAACCATTGAACAACATCATCTGGAGGACAGCAGCGGATAGAGACCACGTCCCAAAGTTAAGAGTTCAAATCCTTCCTCAGACACTCCCTTAGCTGTGTGAGTCTCTTAACTGCTCAGCCTCCATTTCTACATCTACAGAATAATAAAAACCACTTACTTCACTGGGCTGTTAAGGCAGGATCTGGCAAACTTAAAGTTTATTTATCAATTTAGTCATCAGAGCATTCATTAAGCACCAGGCACTATGAAGGGTGGTCCAAGTACAAAGGAGGGAATAATCCCCACTCTAAAGCAGTTTATATTCCAAGAAGGGGGAGAATAAGCAAGTATATTCACATACAAGTAAATAGAAAATAGTTGCAAACTAAGTAGTTTGGGAGAGAGGGTACTAGCATTAGAGGGAATCAGAAATGGCTCCATTCACCAGAAAGAGGCAAACAGGGGATGTCCGCTACAAAGGCACAGAGATGGCAGATGAGAGAGAAAGATGGTTTGTCTGAATCACTGCAAGGAAGTTTGACTATCCAAATATCACTTGGGGGAGAGACATAAATGGGTGAAACAGGAACCAGCCCAGGGGGAGGAGGCTGTGATGTTTTAAGATTAAGCCCCAGGAGAAACCACCCCCCAGAGGGAACAAAGTCCAAAAATAAGTGGAGAAAATCAAAAGAAAAGATTGAAATCACCAAAGATCTCAAGAAAAAGAAAATTCAAAGAGCTTGAACATGAGCAGATAAATCCACAAGGAAATCATTAAGAGGAGGAGGAAATGTGGCTCCCAGATCTAGTAAATGAGTTCAGTCATGTAGAATAAAGACTGTCAAAACAAAACAACAACAAAAAATGACTCAACACTTGATGGGACCAAGGACTCTGTGGAATGTTAGGACAATAGACCATTCCAGAGTCATACAATAGAGAATCATGGGGGCAGAATTGATGGCCTGCAAGGCAAAAAGAATGGGCAGAAGACAGAAACTGGATTATGCCCTGAGAGCCTCTCCAAAGAAACGCAAGAGAGAGCACTAGTTCCCAAATACCCAGACGTGATAATCGAGAAGAAAAACAAAAAACAATATCTTTTTTTTAAGTGCCTTATTTCCCCTCTAAGTTTTAACATTTCCTCTTTTGTGCTTATTTTAGGTTTCTTCATTAGTTGGCTTTCTATTTTTTTTCAAAGTATATTCAAGTCACTGGTCCTTTTTTTCTATTTTGTTAATGCATGTGAATAAGGCTATATTTTTATCCCTGAGAACTGCTAAGCTGCATCCCAGAAAATGTGGCATATTTTTATAATTATTATTTTATTTCACATAATGATTCATTGTTTCTATGATTTATCCTTTGACCTATTCATCATTATTTCAATGTTAAGTCTCCATTTGGTATCTTTATTTTTTGTTTGTGAACCTGAAACAATTGCACATGTGGGTGCATGCACATGCGTGTGATATAATCCATAAAGGATGTATTAACTTCCTTTTTGCATCTGTTTGTAATATCTATTTGTCAAACACACAGTCACTCTTAAAAAAGTTCAGACAACGCTGAGTATTATGTATATTCTTTTGTTGTCTGATTTTAGAAGATGCCACAAGTCTCTGAACTTATTTCTCTAGCAATTTGCCCAAATCCACCTTTTCACTTTTTTTCTCTGTTAAACTTATTCAAAATTGAGAGAGGGCTGTTGAAATCTTCTGTCACTATTGTATTAGTCGTTATGTCTTCTTGTAGCTCAGAATCCTTTATGAATTTGGATGCTAAAAGATTTGGAATAATTAAGTTGATTACTGAAATTGGTCTGTTTTTTTTGTGGTTTCTATCAGTATAATTTCCCTGTTCATCTATTTTTTTTATTTTTTGAAAGTTTGTCTTTGCTTTATCAGACAACATAATTACAACTCCTGCTTTTTTAAATTCACTTGATGCTGGGAATTTTTTAAATGCCATTTTATTTTGTGCATATTCTTGTTCCTAAATGTCTATCTTATAAGCAACAGATTGTAGGAGTTTGTTTTCTTATCCAAGTCATCAATCTTTTTTCATTTTATTGGATTGTTTTATCCATTCACATTTATAGTTACTAGAGTTGGTTTATGTTTTCCTCCATTTAATTATAATATTTTTTCAAATCATGACTTTTCCCCTTTTTTGAGTAAACAAAGTACTATTTTGTCAGCTACTTTATCTTAATTTTTAAAGGAAACAGATATACATATCTATGCATATATACATATATGTATGTATACATGTATATGACTAATAGCCATTCTTCAATAAAGTGGTTAAAGAATGGGAACCATTCTCAAAACAAGAATTTTAAAAATTGTTATAATTATATAAAAGCTTGCTATGATTTGCTAATAATAAGAGAAAGCCATATCAATACAATCCTAAAGTTTTGTCTCCTATCTTGCAAATTGAAAAAGGAAGGAAGGAAGGGAGGGAGAGAGAGAAAGAAAGACAGAGAGGGGGGGAAAGAAAAGGAGAAAGAAAGGGGGAAAGAAAGGGGGGAAAGGAGAAAAGAAAGGGGGAAAGAAAGAGTGAAAGAAAGGGGAATGAAAGGGGAAAGAAAGGGGGAATAAGAGGGGGAAAGAAAAGAGGAAAGAAGGGGGAAAGAAAGGAGGAAAGGGGAAAGAAAGGGGAAATAAAGGGGAAAAGGAAGGAAGAGAGAGAGATAGAAAAAGAAGAAGGAAAGGAGAGAAGAGGAGGGGAGAAAAAAGGGAGGAAGGGAGTAGGGGAGGAAAGAAAGAAAAACTATAATAGTCAAGGTTGGAAGGGTTGTGGAATGATAGGTGCACTCATACATTGTTGGTGGATCTATGAAATGGTTCAACCATTTTGGAAAGCACTTTGGAATTAAGCAAATAAAGTTATTAAAAATATCATATCCTTTGAACTAGGCACCCCATTACTGGACTCACACCTCATGGAAGACATTAGTGAGAAGAAAGATCCCGTAGACTATACAAACATTCACATTATTTTTGGTGATAACAAAGACTTGGAGACAAAACCAGTGCCCATCAGTTGGTAAAGTGGCACATGAGTGTTAAAGGAATATGACTGTCCTGTAAAAAATGATGGGCGATGACTAGAGAGCAGCCTGGAAAGATCTGCGTGAACCAACACAGAGTAAAGTCAACAGAAACAAAGAAAATAACGTAGGCAGTAACTGTGACAATGTCAATGGAGAGAGCAATGCCCAAAAACTCTGAAGCAAAGGCAGCAGACTTGTCGAGATTACGCAGGACTCAGAGAGATGAGCACTGGACACTGGGCAAGGGGCGGCCCACAGGAGCCACCCTTTGTCTGTTTGCAGGCTTTTTCAGAGTATTGATCAGTGCTGCTGACTTCTTTCCCTCTCCAATACTAGTTCCCCATGAATGGCTCCCACAAAGGAGTAGTTTGAGTCGTCCCACGATGTAAGAAGTGCGTTATGGACATTTCCTTTTTTAACTTCAGGCTCCTCCCCACGAGTTGGGCAAGCGTGTCCCCGCGCTGCCGGTTTCTGCTCTTTCTAACCTCCCTGTGAAATCGTCAGCTGCTTAACTACCCTCTTGGCACTAATGCCAGGCCTCCTGGCCAAGAGATAAACAAGCTGGCCAGTCACACACACAACCTCCGAGAGCACTGGCAGTCTCACTTCTGAGCTCACCACTAATTCCCAGAGCTAACGGCCAGATCGCCTCCAGCCAGGCAGCCCCTGCAATGGGGGGATGAGGGGAACTCCCTGGCACTTCCCAGGACCCTCCCTGATGCCCCCCAAACCTCCAGGACAAGCAGGGAGCACTAACTCCCTTCTCCAGGACGTTCCCCAATGCCCAACAGAAGTTCCCGTCCTGATGAATGGGGGAAACTTGAGACATCTACCCGCTCATGTGGAAAAGCCATTTGGCACAAGAGGTTGGAGGTCAACATGGGCAGGCCCCTGCTAGAGATGACAGGGCCCCTTCTCTCCTTGTGGACATCAAAGGGTGAGGCTGGCCTTTAAGCTCCTGGAGCTCAGCCTCTGGCAGTGGACGCCCAGCTGGCTTGGTGCTGCCTCCCCTTCCACCATCTTCCCCAGCATCTGGGCAGTAGGAGGAGGAGGAGCAGGGGAGGAGGAGGAGAAAAAGGAGGAGGAGGAGGAAGAGGGAGGGGGGAGAAGTATCCACAGGGAACAGAGCATCTGTGTCAAGTGTTTCTTTAACTGGGATTGTTTCATTGGAATAAAAGGAACAAATACCCAAGACAAGTTTCAAGAAGGGCCTGGGAGCCGAGGGCATGGCGCGGCAGTTGGACGGTCTCCAAGTCTCTAACCATCCTTGTACCCAGGGGAGGGTTCGGGGAACTTTCTCCTTATTTCTCAAAGGGATCCATTTCTCCTTTCCCTGTGCACTTGTAGTTGCCACTAAGCAAGGTCATCCCGAGAAGACTCTGGAGCATACAGGGCAGATAATGGCTAGTTGCCCCTCAGAGGGAATTGAGGCAATAATACCCCCAAACCCCCTACCTTGGGGGCCTGACAACATCCAGAACAGGCAAAGCCTGGCCCTGATCACAGGCAGAGGGCTTTTGATGCCCAAATGCAGGATGTGACACAGGGCCGAAGGAACCCACGAGAAAGTTCGCCCACCTCCCTTCTTTGCAAGGGAGGGAGACTATGGGTGTGGATAACTTGGTACCCCGCCAGCCTCAGGTAAGCACCGATCAGAACTGGGGGATGGGAGGGAGAGGAGGACAAAGGGATACTCTATCTCTTGTAACCTATCAATGGTGATTCCTCACACCCGGGAGCCAGGTGCGAGATTTTCCAACATGTGAAAGGGGAGATTCTGGGACTTCGCCACGGCTGCAAAGCCAACAAGGGCCGGACGTGGGCCATCCAAAGGCAGATCCCGGCTGGTCTCCCTGACGCCCGCTGCTGCTCAGGGCAGTGATGAGGAGATGGCAAAGGCGGAGCAGGACACATGTGCCTCCAGTTGGAAGGAGCACATGGTCCAGAAGTCAAGGATGGTCCCCAAGCTCCCAACCTCTTGGACTAACTGGCCAGGTCAAGCAGGGTGGTGAGGGAGGAAAAACCGGCCTCGGGAAGCCAGGTTTTATGTCTTCAAAAGTGTCCGAGAAAGGGGCTTGAAGTGAAGGACAGTGGAGACAAGTTAGCCAGAGATGGAGGGCACCAATCAGGGGCAGTACACACACTCACTCTCTCACACTGCCTCCCCTTCTCCTCCCTCTCCCTCTCCCCTTCTCTCCCTCTCTCCCTTTCTTCTTCTCTCCCTCTGTCTCCCTCCCTCCCTTTCTTCCTCTTTCCCTCCCTCTGCCTCCCTCCCTTTCTTCCTTCCTCCCTTTCTCCCTCCCTCCTTCCTTTTCTTCCTGCCTTCCTCCCTCTCTTCCTCTTTCCTTCTCTCCTTCTTTCCCTCCCTCCCTCCCTTTTTTCCTCCCTCCTTCTCTCCCTCTCCCTGTCTTCCACTCCCCTTCTTTCCCTCCCTCCCTTTCTTCCTCCCTCCCTCTCCTTCTATCGCTTTCTCCCTCCCTCCCTTTCTTCCTCTTTCCCTCCCCTTTCTCCCTCCCTTTCTCCCTTTCTTCCTTCCTCCCTTTCTTCCTCCCTCCCTCTCTCCCCTTTCCCCCCCCAGCCAGGATTCTGGTGGAATGACTCAGAATTGCCAGTACCCATCTACACTGGGAGCAGGGGGTGGAATAGCGAGGGCTGCATCGGGGGGCATTCTCCAGCCCACAAAATGTGAGTGCAGAAGGGACTCCTGGCACAAGCCCTTGCTGAGATGAGATAGATGGGGGTCCTCCAGCCTGAGGGACACCGGCAGGGGACGGCCACCATTGAGCTACCAAAGGCTCCTCCTGCTGGCACCATTTTCAGGAGAGAATGCCCAAGGCCCCTCTTCATTTGCTAATGATCCTCTCCCTCCTTCGTCTGGACATTTCTACCAAGGACTTGAGCATCTTTGCGATCCCCTCGGTTCTCAGCCTTCGAGTCACCCCTGACCCTCCCTCTCCCACAGACAGTTGCCAGCTTCTGTCCAGTAGTTGGGGGGCCATTATCAATCACACCCAACTATCTGTGAGTTGGGGGTTTCTGGGCAGAGACACGGGAGTTTTGGGCCATTTCCTTCCCCAGTCCATTGTACAGATGAGGAAACTGGGAAGTGACTTGGCCTGCATCACACAGTAAGTTCCTCCTGACTCCAGGTCTGGATCGCTAACCACTGCCCCACCTATTCTTGTCCATTCTACTCAGGGTCCACCACGGGCTGAGCACCTCTGGAGGAGACTAGTGAATGCCTTCTAACTGGCCTCCAAGCAGCTGCGGAAACATTCTTCCCGAGCCCCAGGTTCTCCCGTGGCGTTCCCCGACTCAGAAGTCTAGAACATCCTTGTCGCCGGCATACACTACAAAGCCACCATGCTGCTTTATTCAAAGTCCTCCCAGAAGTTAGACTGATAATGGGGAGGACTCTGGAGGCCACACAAACCCTCCTCTTAGAGGCGAGGAAGAAGAGGCTCCGAGCCACAGGCCCATGGTGGGGGTCCCCAGCAGAGGGGTGACCCCATGAGTCCCCAAGTCCAGAAGAGGCAGAGTGCATCCAGGGGCCCACGCCTTTCCAGACTTATTTCCTGGACCTCTCCTCCCCACATTCTCTATTCCAGGCAATAAGTTGACTAACTTGCCCCTGACCTTGAACTCCAGCCCCCTTCCCCACCTTTGCACGGACTCTTCTCGAAGTCGGCCATCCATCACCCCTTCTTTGCCTCTTTCTCCCAAGGTTCCAGGTTAAGCTCACCAGCCACTGCCTGCACTTAGCCCAGCTCTTTCTGGCTGTGGGCGATCCCAACTTCCCCAAAATGAATCGGGGCGTCTCTCCCCCGGATAGAGAAACCAGCCCATCGGGGGGGGTTCAAGCTTCCAGCCCCTGGTCCGATCCCCTCCCACACACTCAGCGTGTCTCGTGTGTGCCATCCGTGGACACGTCTCCCCACTTCCACCATTAGAGTGCAAACTCCATGGAGACAGGGGCTGTGTTTGTAGTCAGTAATCCTGTGGCTAGCACACAACCCGGCACACAGCAGGTGCTTAATAAGTGCGTGCAAGAAGTGGAAAGCGAATCTGATCTTGGAAAAGATCCATTTCTGAGCGCCAAGGGAAGAAGGGAGTCAGTGACCTACGGGCGGATTTCCCCTGGTTCTCCCTCTTTGATAAATGTGGACTTATCTGGGAAAATGAAGTGCAGATGTGGAGCCTCCTCCAAGGGCCCAGCACCAGCAGGAACATTTTTCAGGCTTTAAGTCAGCCTGGTTTGATCGATTTTCCCATCAGCATCACCTGGGCGCCAGGTGGGAGGGAAGGTCACTGGTCTCCTATTGTAATTGGCTGACCTACAAGATCCAGCCCTGAACTCAGGTGATGGGGCTCAGGAGAAATCCATCCCCTCCCCCACCTGGGCCTTTAGGCGGGTGATCTCAATGCACTGAGCATCTGTGGCTAAGGGAGAGGAGGGAGGGGGACGGGAGAGGAGGGAGGGGGACAGGAGAGGAGGGAGGGGGACAGGAGAGGAGGGAGGGGGACGGGCGGGGAGGGAGGGGGAAGAAAGAAGAGAGCTAGGGGAAGAGGCAGGAGATGTACACATAACGGTCAGGATGGGACAGAGGGCAGACCAGAGCCCCTTGGGTCAGATCCCAGCTCAATGCCCATATGCCCATGGGCAAGATCCTGGGGTGGCATAAAGTGCCAAACCTGGAGTCAGGAAGACCTCCTGAGCACAAAGGTAGCACTTCCTACTTGAGAGATCCTGGACAAGTCATTTCACTCTATTTGCCTCAGTTTCCTCATCTGTAAAATGAGCTGGAGAAGGAAGTAGCCAACCACTCTGCTATCTCTGCCCAAAAAAACCCAAATGGGGGCGTGGAAAGATGCCACTGAAGTGACTGAAAACAGAAATATCCTTCCCAGGATAAGAGCTGAAAGTCCTCTAACAAGTATAAATATATGTGTAATATTATATGAAATATACTTAATATATTTTATATATTATGTAATAAAATATATTTTATATAATAAATGCATTTATTATCTATATAATAAAATGTTATATGTATAATATAAAAATAATTTATAATGTAATATAACAATAATTTTAATGTAATGTATCTAGATAAAATATATTTTATATTTATTGTATATAAATATATCATATAAAATAGGCATAAAACTAAAGATTAATATATATTACATATAAGCACAAATCTATACAATAAGTGAAAATCTATAAAATAAGGATCCCTTTTGGCTGAGGCAAGAAGTGACACAGGCAGGTTCAAGGCCCGGTCCCCTGGCCCTTGAACTCTACGCCTGGCTATCTGTAATGTGAAGGACTGCGAGGGCACCCTGAGCCTCCCTTTCACCTGGAAAGGGAGGATCCAGCCATTTCCCCGCCAGGTTTGTCCATTATAAATGTCCTTTCCTCCCCGCCAACCCCAGCCCTTACGGCACACCTGCCCAGCCCAGCTTTCTCCTGAGAAAGGGTCCGGATGTGGGCCCTCGCTGCGCTTTCCTCAAACGCAGCAGATTCACTGTTACCAAAAGCCGGCCCCTGCCCGTCCAGCGGCCGCCCCTTCGCCTCGGCTCGCCAGCTGAATGCGAATCCCAGACCAAGGCACCCAGATCTCGTTCTTCCCGTCTCCCGTCGGCCCAGGCCTTCGGACGTCCTCCCCGCACGGCCCAGTCTGGCTCCTGAGATCAGTGGGGGCTCGTGGCCATGAGCCTGGGACAAGGGCCCGGGTCCCGCCTCACAGCCTGGCAGCACAATCTCGGCCCCGGTGCCCGGGGTGAGGATCCCAAGTCTGGGCACTCCGGCAGCCCCATACGGGGGAGACCTCGGGGACCGGGAACCCGACACCTCCGGCCCTGTGCCAGGCTGGACCGTGCCCATGCCCCTTCCTGCTTGGAGGCGGGTCCGGATGAAGCTGCGGGCAGGCCAGAGCCAAGCGGCTCTCCCCCTCTCCCCCTCCCCAGCTCCCCAGGCTGCCTGAGCCCCGGCAAAGCGGGGCGAGGGAGCATCCCCGAGAGGCTCCCGGGCTTGGTTCCAGCATCCTGATTATTTCAGCAGTTAGTTCAGCGCCTCCCTCCATCCTCCTCCCAGAGGTAAGCTGCGGCCAAACGGCTCCCCTTCCCTCCCCGGCAGATAGGCAGGGTGGGTTTGGAGACCCCGAAGTTTACTTTAGCCTTGTTTAAATACTCCCGCGGCCCGATTTCAAACAACGGCTCACTCATTAGAAAGGCTAACAGCTCTGCCCTGGGATCCTCACACTTGAGCAGAGCGGGGGGCCCGGGGCCTGCACCCTGCGCAAACAGCACACCCTCCCTCAGCCTCCCCTCCCCAGGAGCCCCCTTTCCCATGTTCTGTGCAAGCGGAGGCCAGATAACCCCGCAGGGAGGCTCCCAGCCGGGAGGGGGTCCCGGCCAGAGCTGCTGAAGTCTGAGCGCCAGGGCTGGGGGGCCGAGAGCCGGAAACCGCTCATCCTCACTGATAACCTTCCTTTGAACGAGGGCCCCACGCCTCTGGCTTTGCAGAGTGACACAGGCCAGGCCCGGAGCAGCTCCGGAAAAAAGGAGGCCAGGAACAGAGAGAACCGAAGGCCGCTTTGGGGGGGGGGGCAGAGCCCTTTGGGGAAAAGCCCGCAGGGAAGGAAACTGAGGCACAGAACTGAAGTCATTCATGCAGGATGAGCCAGCCTCAGGCTTCAGAGGGGGGATTGGAAACCTGGCCTCGGGGTCTCCATCCTCCCCAGAAGAGGGAACAAGTGCCCCCTTGGGGACCCAAACGAGGACGGATTTCACCTTTTGGGGAGCTCTGGTCTAGAAGCGAGCATGGTCTTTTAAGCCAGGACTACAAGCTGCCCCAAGCTTGGAGGCGAGAGCGAATGCTCGGGGACCGCATCAGGGTGACCTTTGGATCAGGGAGCCCCGGGCCTGTCCCTGACCCCGGACTCCCTCCGGCCACCAAGGCCAGTGCCCACACTCCTAGATGAGGGGGTTAGAGTCACCTCCTGGGACTTGGAGAAGGCCGCTCAGCCAGCCTCCGCCTCAGCCTCCGTTTCCTGCAGGACCCAGAGCCAAGAAGGATGCTCCCAGAAACTGCCCTTCAAATCCTCCGCCTTCACTCCCTGCTCCCGGATGGGACGTCTGAAACAATGGCCTGGGTCAGATAAAGCAGGCGGAGGGAGTCGGGCCCCTCTGGCCATCGTCCTTCCCCCGCGGCGGACGTGCTGAACGCTAGGCGGTGGGCCGTCAGTCGGGGCTTCTGAGAAGTGCCCCTGCACCCCGATCCGAGGGGGAACCCCTAATTAAAACTCTCTGAAAGCTGAATGGCAGCGTTTATGGTGACACAGGCTCTAATTAAGTCCGAGCATGGCAGGGCTATAAACCAGAAGGGGCCATTTTAAGCTGGGGCCCTCCCCTTTTTCTTGGGGCTCAGGACCTGGGAGACTTTCCAAGACCTGGGGAAGTAAAAGGGGAGAGGCGGGCTCCGGGGCTGTGACCTAAGGGAGGCTGGAGGCTGGAGGCCAGGACATGAGGGAAGGGAGGCCGGAAGGACCTTCCCAAATCCCACAATTTGGAATTGTCCCCGTCTTTCCCATCAGACCCGGCTCCACGCTGGGTGACTGATGATTCCCCTTCCCCCAGCATGCAGCCATGGTCAGCTGGCCGGGCAAGTAAAAGTAAAAGTCTCTCCCAAAGAGAGGAGCCCCAGGCTGGGAAGGGGCTGCTCCCCGGGGCTTCCTCCAGCCTGGTCTTGGTGGTAGGACATGCGAGACAGGGCTTTCCTGACCCCGACATGGGCCCCGGGCCCGTCTGAGGACCCAGAGGGGCAGGGGGGCCAGGCTGGATGTAAGAGGCAAACTGGCGGCTGGGGCCGGGGCATTAGTAACAGCATGGTCACTTTTACCCCAAAGTTCCCCAAATTGTGCCTTTATTTACAGCCTGACCCAGAGCACGTGACAAGGACTGGGGAGAGAAAAGAGAAAGACAAAGGGAAAGGCTGGGTGAGAGAAAGGAAGGGAGGCAGCCGCACAAGGAGCCAGGCGATGGAGGCAGCCAGACAGACAGAAAGACAAGGAGCCAGGCAACAGAGGCAGACAGACAGACAAGGAGCCAGGCAACAGAGGCAGACAGACAGACAAGGAGCCAGGCAATGGAGACAGCCAGCCAGACAGACAAGGAGCCAGGTGATGGAGACAGC
>JAJPUD010001769.1:116425-136969 GCA_023553655.1 Myrmecobius fasciatus
ACAGACAAGGAGCCAGGCAATAGAGGCAGCCAGACAAGGAGCCAGGCGACGGAGGCAGCCAGACAAGGAGCCAGGCGACGGAGGAAGCCGCCTGTCCTCGACTCGGAAAAGCATTTCAGAAACCCCCAAGCACGTGCCAGCCCATCACTGCTTTCTCTTGATCACTATTGACATTATTTTGCTTCAGTGGAATGGCAGAATTGCTCCTTTTCTCAAGCTCCAGATCCCTATTAGCATCCAAACAGGAAACGAGGGCCATGGGGAAGAGCTGGGAATCCTGGGTCCTCTCTGACCTGAATCTTTCTCTCTTCCCTTGCTCAAGAAGAACCATGGCTCCCTATTGCCTCTACATTAAAACACAAACTCTTTAGTTGGGCTGTTATAGCTCCTCAGGTCTGGTTTCAGTTTTCGGGGCCATGAGGTTCATCGAGGCCCTGAAACCCATCTGTGCTGGTCCCCTAATAGAGTCAGTGACCCCTCCTTGGACTAGTACAAGGCAAAAGCTCCAACATGAGACATAAAACAGTCGGTGTAAGTTGGCTCCCTAAACTCAACCAAAGAGTAGAAAGGGCTCTGGAGAGGGAGGATGGGAGACCACCCCCATCTTAGAGATGCTGATTATCAAGCTCCGGGTCCAGATTGAGGCAGAACAGGTGTGGGGGGAAGGGAGAAGGAAATCAAAAGGCTCCTTTTTATTTAAGTCCCTCCCCATGGCCACCTTTCTTTTTGCCTCTGTTCAGAGCATTTCATCCATCAACTCAAACATTTCCTTCGATAGCGCGCCACCTCTTTGGGGGAAATGCTGATCCTGAAGAAGAAAGTCACCAACCAAGGGCACTGTGATCCTAAGGCAGACACCGTGGGCACTGCACGATCCCAATGCTGCCACTGTGGGCACAGTGTGATCCTAATGCTGATACCGTGGGTGCTGTGTGATCCCAATGCTGCTGCCATGGGCACGATGTGATCCTAACGCTGCCACCGCAGGCACAATGCTGCCACTGTGGGCACAGTGTGATCCTAACGCTGCCACCGTGGGCACTGCATAATCCCAATGCTGCTGCCGTGGGCACGGTGTGATTCTGATGCTGCCACTGTGGGCACTGCATGATTCCAATGCTGCCACTGTGGGCACAGCATGATCCTAATGCTGCCACCGTGGGCTCTGTGTAATCCCAATGCTGCCACCATGAATGCTGTGTGATTACCAATGCTGTTGCTGTAGGTACTCTGTGATCCCAACGCTGCCACCATGGGCACTGTGTGGTCCGAGCACTGTCAACATGGCCACCGCATGATCCCAATGCTGCCACAGTGGGCACAGTGTGATCCCAATGCTGCCACCATGGACACTGCATGATCCTAATGCTACTGCTGCCATGGGCACCATGTGATCCCAACGCCACCACGGGTGCTGTGTGAGTGTGATCAGAGGCACGTTACTCAATTTCTTGAGGTCACTCACTATAGAGAAGAGTCCATAGTGTGGGCATCTGCCGGGCCCAGGATGGGGCTTCTTTGGGGGCCTTCTCAGTTCTGGCCCAGCTGGATAGACAGAAACCATGATTGGGGATGGCTGAAGAGGCGATTCCTGCCTGCAGGATGCCAGAAACTCCACAAGACCCAGAAAGCAGCTTGGTTTTCTGGGCAATCTCGACTCGGACTTGGTGTTTGGTCCCAGAAGGTTTCTCCCTCAAGCTTCTTCCTAATGTACGGGTTTGAAGTCAAGCAGAGCTTAGGAGGGGCACGAGGAGGGCAGCATGACCCCATGGGCAAAGTCTTCCTGAGCTGGTCCTGCCGAGGCAGCTTCCAGGGCATCCCTGCAGCCGAGGGACCCGGACAGCCGGTAGTTCTTAAAGGAAGGAGTTGGATTATCTGGGCCTAACATTCCCTCCAGCACCGATGAGTGGGGGCCCTCCTGTGGCAAAGCAAGGGCCTGTCCCTCTCCCAGGCTGCTTGTGCTGGGAGCCCCCCACCATGGGCTCTCAGGACCCGGGGTTTCTCCACACCCAGTTCCACAAGGAGCTGCCTGGGCCCCAACACAGAGACACGCTGAGCTCTTCCCTCCTACAGGATGCCCCGGGCACTTCAGCCAGCCCAAGGACTCGCAGATAAACAAGCCGAGACCCAGAGCCGGGCAAAGGCTGGGCTGCTGGAAGTCGCCAGGAGCTTCTGGCCGCAGCCAAGGACGGAGGACTCGGTCTGTTTTCCTCTGGCTCTCTCTCCCTCTGCCCCCAGCAGGAGCGGGCACCCACAAGTCACTAAGAGCAGCCAAGGTTTCCCTTTTTTATTTTCCTTTTTTAGTCTTTTTTTGTGGTGGTTCAAAGTGCACACAAGGATGGCACTACAACTGAAACAAGCCGCAGCGACCCCAGCCACAGCATTGCGTGCCCATCCAGCGTGGGCACTCGGGCGCCTGAGGCTTCAGAGCCGAGGAAGTGGTCACAGAAGAGCCATCCGGGCCCTAAGGAAAACCTGGAAGCAAAGTGGGCAGATCCCACTGCCCAGGCTGGGGCACAGCGACCATACTGGGGGAGGGAAGGGCTGGGGGGGAGCAGGGCACAGCGGGTCTGGCAGAGGACAAAAATGGAGGAAGCTGGAGCCCGTCCAGCTTTGGGTGAATGGGTGGTTGTGGAGGACTGACTTCCTCCCAGCTCCAAGGAAGCCACAACTTGGAGAGTGGGAAATGGCTCCGGGATGACTTCTCCCCAGAAGTGGCAAAAGCGCGCAGGGCAGGGCAGAGTCGCCGCCCTCGGCAGACTTGGCCGGCCGGAACACTTGGCCGGGATTGTCCACCGAGCCTGGATTATTAATATAATAAGTATTCCTGCTTCTCACCGGCACTCTTCATTCATCCAGCAAGAATGAGGTCAGGAACCCACAGCAGTCTGAGGGGTCGGTTCTGTCACCCCGACACACTGGAGTTGAGGCACAGGCGCCCTGAAGTTCATAGGCCCCGGGAGTAATTGCAAACAGGCTCTGTCAACATGGGGCCAAACACGCGGATGAAAAGGCAAAAATAGAAGTGAAAATCGAGGGAAGGGCCTCCGCCAATCACCCAGATGTGTCCAAACAGCTGGGTGTTCTCATTTTTGCCGAGAAAAACAACAGGACCGGTGAGTCAAGGGGGCCTGGCTCTTGAGAAGGAAAGAGACCTCACCAGGACAACCTTCTTGGCAATGTCTTTGCCAGAACAAGGGAAAACAAAGTGTCGCTGGAGAAGAAAGCAGGAGCTCACTTTGGCAGAGACTCAGCTTGCCCTTCTCTGGGAGGTCCAGAAATCCCATTAAGAATGCAGGGTTTTTTTGTGTGACTCTGGGCAAGTCACTTCACCCCAACTGCCTCAGCCAAAACAAGCAGGTTTTCTCTGGTTGTGCATTCTAAGAAAGATGCCCTGACCCTGCTGCCCAAGTTTAGATAAAGCTTCTAATACAAGAGAATCATTTCACCATCTATACACACAAAGCAAAGTGGATGACAAACACAAAGAACTCAGATAATACCGTGAAGAAGGGCAGGCAGCTTACTGTATTAGTCTATCTGTGTGTGTTTGCACGTACAAATACAAGAACACTTTTTCACTGGATGGCGATAGTGACAATAATAAAGATAAAGTGCTTTACAAACTTGAAAGCACCATATAAATGACATCAGCTATTAGACACCCACATGTGTAATGTGATCTAGCCTGGGAACTCCTAGTCTAGGGAGGAAACTACCTCTCCTGATGGAGAAGACAAGTAACTTCACCAAGTTCTAGTCTTGGAGAGTTTTCTGGGACAGTGAGAGTGTCCATAATGTCCTCAGGGCCACCAGGAAATGTGTGACAGGATGGGAACACAGATTAGACTTCTCTCTCCATCACACCACGTGAACAGTCCATAAATGAAGGATGAGCTGAAATCAAATTAAACCAGGAGGAGGAAACAGGGCTAGCCTGGGTTTGGGAAATGGTGGAGGTCTTCTGCTGACCCTAACCTGCAGAAGCCCAGGTCCATTACCCTGATCTTCTCTGGAGAGTCTGTCTAGCTGCCCATGCAGAAACCCACTCTGCAGGCAGCCTTGGAGGGATGGAAAGACCCCCGGAGGAACGATCTGCTGCCACTTAGAAATAGGCCCAGGGAGCCATGAGAACTGTCACAATCAGGGGTGGGAAATGCAGAAGAAAGAAAATCCACGGAGGGACCAATCCCAACACCAGCTTCCTCCTCCAGGATGCTTGACAGCCTCTTCAGGGATGCAAGAGGCACAGAGTAAGAAGGATGGGCTCAGGGTGGGTCTATCAAGGAAACACATTTGGGGGGGATGACCAATGTAGGCATTGGTTTGCCTCCCTATATTCCCCGAATTGGGGGAGGAAAAGAGAGGCAAGGGAAAAAATGATTTTTTGTTCCATGAAAAATCCCTTACTTAAAAAAAATAAAATATGGAGGGAGGGATTGAAGTCTTTACCAATAGGTGAGAGAAGGAAACAGTATTTATTAAGCGCCTACTGTGTGCCAGGCACTATGCTAACCACTTCATAAATAGTATTATATTTGATTCTCAAAACAATCCTGAGAGGAGATGCTCCTAACAGCCCTGTTTGACACTGAAAACTGAGGCAGACAGAAGTAAAATGGCTTGCCCTAAGGTATGATTTGGACTCTAAACTCAGGGCTCTAACTACTGTACTAACTACCCATCATCTCACTAGCTGCCCATAAAATGAGATCATCTCTGGAAAGAGCTTAGCAAGGTGTCTGGTACATAGCAGGCTCTCTATAAATGTTTATTTTCTTCCCCTTCCCTGGTCCTTGTTCCCCTGGGAGAGATTAACCCATCTTCCATGGGACAGTTGCCCCAAACACTGGCCCATTCAATGAACAGAAAATAAAGGTAGCGCTGTCCCCTGACACACACACTTGGAAGCAAGTGCTCTGCAATATGCCAAAGGAATATAAAAATAACCCCGGCGATTGTTCATACTCCTTAATGCTCATCAGCACCCTGGCTCTTCAGTCTCTTCTATGGGAGCTTTTCCTCCAGGAGGGCAATCAATCCCCCACCCCACAAGTCACATTGATGAAATCATATCAATTAGTCATTCAACATGCAAGAGACCTTCTTCCCCTTCTCCTGGTATAGCAAGAACGCCGCCAGAACCCAAGGACTCTCCATCAGCTATGTCTTCCTCCACCTCAATGAGCAGCCATCTTGTCTTCCCCCAGTGCCCTGGGTCTTCCATGACCTCCTTTCCCTCCCATTTCACCCCCATTTTTCTTGTGTAATCTTCACTCTGCCCTACAGTGATCCCCGATTTCATTTCTTCAGAGACGGCATTGCTCCTGCACCCCGGCCATACAATCCCACCAGAAGAACATTTGTATTAAAAGCCCAGGTCTACTAGTTTCAAGCAGAGACCCGGGCTCATTAAAAGGCCTTTATAATTTTCCAAAGGCAATCCTCTTCCCCCTATTCATCTGTATAATGGGCGTCATAATGATGATGAAGTTATAATTAATGTTTTGGCTGATTACAAGCCAGGGAGCCCCTCCCCAGGAGGGATATTTCACGGACAGATTAAATGAATCAGATGATGATACGCTGTGATTTTGAAGCCCCTAAATTAGCAATGGAGACAGTGACAGTTCCAAGTCCAACAATGTGTCAGCATTTTATAGGTGGCAGGAGCGAGATGAAGGGAACAAAAAGGAGCAGGGCTGAAGCGGGCCTAGCAAGGAGAAATAGCAGACTGTGATGACTCCAAGAGACTTCGGGAGAGCGGATAAAGGGGTTCCTGCTGATGAGGAAAGCCCACTAGCTCCCTATCCTGGAGCAGAGATCTACCAGGAGCTGGGACAGCCCAGGAGGGCGACGACTGCCAGCTCTTTCTTTGGATCTCTACGGGATTTTCCTCGGTCTCCAAGGCCGGGCCCCGAAGATGACCACCATCCCAGCATCCCACCCCGGCCAACAAAAGGGCTGTTGTGAGCGGAAAATGAGACGATGTTTGGCAGAGCCTCTGACGCATAGCGGCTTCCAGACAAATGGACGTTCCCTTCCTCTTCCCCTTCCCTGAAGAAAACTCCCTCATCCTTACAGCCCCTTACTAATAGTTCCAGAGAAGAAGGGAAACGTGAAAGACGAATGGAGAAATGCATTCGTTTAAAGAAACAGCCAAGTCGTTATGATACAGCTGCCACAACAACAACAAAAATGAGCGACGGCAAAAAAAAAAAAACACCGGGATTGGACCGGGCGACCGGAGTCCCTACAGCCCAGGATGCTGAAGAGCCCCCAGTTCCATGGCTCACCAAAGCTGGCAGATCTTCTCATGGGCGCCCCATGCCCCTCTGAGGAAGCATATTTTGAGTTTTAAAGTAGAGATGACTGGGAAAACTGTTTGACTTTCCAGACCTTGAACCTGGATGCACTCTCACGGCAACATGTGGGATCTCGGTCCTCTCGAGGTCTCAGTTTTTCCATCTGTAAAGTGAGCCATTGGAACCGGATGACATTTGGAGCATTTGGCAAAAGAGCAAAGGTTTCCACCAACTGGAAGGGAAGCGGGATTCTGGGGAAATGCGTGCTTAATCTCTGGGGGTAGGAAACACAAGGAAGCCGACTACATGAAAGAAAGCACTTGTGTATAGTTGGAGACGTGAGAAGAAGGGGTTCACACATTTCACAGTGATGCCCCCCAATTTCTGTAACAAGTAGATTTTGAGAGAGTTCAGGCTCTTCTACATGTAAAAATCATGTCTTGCTTAATGACATCAGGGAGAAAATCAACTTTGTATTTTTCCCAAAAGTAAATGTTCGGGAGCTAATAACAATCTGTTCCAAGTCCTTTAACCGGCTAAGACAACAGCAGCCATTTTGGCAAAGAGTTCATTTGGTCTATCTAGAAGAGCAGAAAGGAGTCTCAGAGGCAAGTGTCAGGAGAATGGGAAGGACACAAATTCAAATCCTACCTCAGACACTTATTACATGTGTGATAAATGGAAGGTCACTTATCTCCCTGGACTTCAGTTCCCTCATCTGCCAAATGAGGGAACTGGACAAGACAGGATGCCCATTCCCTTCCAGCTGGAGCCTCCTCTAAGTCTCCTATGATCCATGCTATCCAGCAGCTGGTATAGGGCCTGGCACCTCCCCGGGCATCTGATCCCAACAGAGCCATGGCCATAGATTATGCCGATTGGCAAAAAGCCTCTCTCTCATCATATGAATGTTTCCCCCAGGGAAAGATGTGTGAGGCTCATGATACAAGGCTGCTGGGTGCCTCGAACACAATCCACAAGGTCAAAGGAAAATGCATTTAAACTAAAAAGCAAACAGGCAGAGAGCACTCTGGCCAGCAGGGGACGAGATACCCAGAAGCATCTTGACATCAAAGAAACCAAGGTAAAGTGTACCCCCTTAGGGACAGGGAGGTCCACAGCTGAGCTTTACACTTGTGTTTGCCATTGCCCACGTACCACTGGAATACAGGGGGGCTCTTGTCTCCTCTACACAGGTGCTCCTGAAACTGCCCCTGAACACGAGTGTGCACATATGCAAATAAATCCTCGTTATTAATGTGGTTACTACTCCAGGGATTGGCTCCTTTCCATTTTAGAAATTAATCTTCAGTGTCTCCTGTCCAGATCACTATTTCAAGGAGCTCTCCAGCCTTGATTTATTTTACTCTTGACCTTCACTGGCCTTCCTGCCAGTGACCTTGCCATCTTCCTTCCCTGCTCCCCTCCTTATACCATCTCCAATCTGAATAAAAGCCCTTGAGGAGAAGGGCTGGACTACTTACTTGCATTCATGTTCTTAGAACTCTGGCCAGTGTCTGGCAGTAAAGAGTAAATAAACAACTATTTAGCACCTGCCATGTGCCAGGCACTAAGCCAAGCACTAAGGTTAAAAAGAAAGGCAAAGGATAATGCCTGCTTTGAAGAGTTCAAGTCTACAACAAACCTAAGAAATGCTCACTTGCTCATCCATCCATCCATCCATCTATCCATTTGTCTGTCTGTCTTTCCATCTATCTCTTCATTCATCTATCTCATCTATGTAACCATCTATCCATCTCATCTATCCATCCATCTGTCTTTCAGTATATTTATTCATCCATTTATCTCATCTATGTATCCATCTATCCATCCATCTGTCTTTCTTTCCATCTATCTATTCATCCATCTATCTCATTTATGTATCATCTATCCATCCATCTATCTGTTTTTCTTTCCATTTATCTATTCATCTACCTATCTCTCTGTTTTCCCATCTATCATCCATCCATCCATCTATTCATCCATCCATCCAACTACCTGTCTGTCTGCCTTTTCATCTATCTATCTATTTACCTACCTACATATCTATCATCTAATACCAACAGTTATTAATATATATGTTTTGAGATACTTTCAAATACCTGGAGGATCAGTAGTGGAACAGAAAGGGAGCTGAATTTGAAGCCAGAAGATCTGGGTTCAAATCCACTCTGTCCAAGTAACTGAGTCTCTGTGGACCTCAAGTGTGCTCAGTTGTGAAATGAGGGGGTAGAACAGAGGACTTCTAAGGGCCCTTTGTGGCTCTAGGGCAGTGGACACAGCAAGGTACTTCTCTGCTAAATGGAGAGTCATTGGACATGAGATAAAATCATGTCACTATCTCTGTGACCTTAAATAAGTCTTGGGTCATCATTAGGCTTCCATTTGCTCATCTGCAAAAGGGAATGGGGCTTCTATAGCTATGATTTATGTTACTTTAAAGTAACTGATGAGGCAAAGTCATAAGGGAAATAACTGGAGAAAAATCTACATAGCAATTTTCTCTGACAAAGGTCTCAAAGAAAGGATATATGAAAACATGGCACCAAGATACAAGAACAAGAGCCATTCCCCTTCAGATAAGTGATCCAAGGATGCGAGTCTTTCTAGATAGGAACAGTTATTTTCCCAGTTCAAAGGAAGAAATAGGAGACAACCACCACAAGAATAAACATTGCAAATCACTCAAGATTAATGAAATGAAGGTGAGAACCATGTCAGGTTCCACTTTACAGCCACCGGCCACACGATGATAACAAAATGACAATTATTGGAGGGGCTGCTGGGCCACTCCAGAAAGCCACTGGGAATTAGGCCCCAAGTGGCCAGCCCATACTTGTTCTGTGACCTAGTGAGGGCACTATTATGCCCCATCACCTCTAGAGGTCAAGGTCAGAGGGAAAGGACTCACATAGGCAGGAATATTAAGAGAAGCACTTTCTGTTGTGGTGAAGAATCAGAAAGAATAGAGACCTCCGCCAATTGGGAAGCAGCCTACAAATAGAATGGAATTTTGTGTATTATGAGAAAAGAAAATTGAATGAACAGATTCAGCAAATTTGGCGAGATTTGTCTGGAAACAAGCAGTAGCAGGAGAATCATTTACACTATGATCTCCATCGTGATGTCACAGGAAAGTGCACGGCCCGTGCCCCAAGCCCATTCCTTATTAGTTATAAAGGATGGCTGGGGTTGAGGGAGTAAGTTGGTGAACGTGAAAAAGAACCTCAACAAGGCACAGAAGGAAAAAAAAAGAAGGAATATACAAAGTGGTTTTATTTCCACCTTGTAAAATTGTCATATATATATTTTAACAATCTAACAGGTTTTCAGTTTCTTATTTAAGCCTCTCTTCCTTATTCTACTTTGTCCTTTGAAATGTTGAAAAGCATGCTGCCTGTTGCTACTGTTTCTACTACTATCAATAATAAGGATACTAATAGCAATGATAAGGATAATAATAACAAATGTGTTGCTTTAAGGTTTGCAAAGCTTTATGTCATTCGATCCTTGCCAGAATGCTGGAGGTGGGTACTATTATTTTCCCCATTTTGCTGAGGCAGTGACTGGCTCAGGGTCACATAGCAAGCAAGTGGATTGAATTTGAACTCAGTTCTTCTTGACTCCAGAATTCCCCTTGTAATAACTCCATAGCCCCATAAGTTGGGGGCAAATGGATCCCATGATTCCATTCTGTCCAATTACATTTAAGCATTAAGAACAGAACACGCTCTCTCTCCTCCCTGAACAACACCTAGACTTCCCTTCCATGAAGTCTTTCCTGAGTCGCTCCCCAAGTGACATTTCACTAAAAAATACCTGGCAGTGATTTTGTTTATGCTAAATATATGCCCTTGTTGTTTCCCTCCATAGAGCACAAGCTCTTTGAGGGTAGGATCTATTTAATTTTGATCTTCACATCCCCAAGCAGGACCTAGTACGCAGCAGGCGCTTAATAAATGCTAATTAGTTGATGAGCATAATATGACAAATCAGCTATAGCTAATAGAAACACTAATTCCTGGTGTTTGTAATCTTTGGGGGTTGAGGGGGGAAGTTGATACTGGAAGAAAGAAGTTCAGGGGGAAAGGATCAGAGAAGGAAAGGAGAGGAAGGGCAGGACCGGCCCCAGAGTAGAAGGGACTGAACATGATCTCGATTTTTGTTTGTCTTTTTACAATCCAAGTCTGTCTTGTTCCCTGTGCATCCATATCCTTCTTTTGTTGGACAGCTCCCTTTTCTTCCTCATCAGAATTGATCCTGTTAGGCTCTTCAGCATATAATTCCTGAGAATTATTCCACAAATTTGGGGTTAATTCCTTTTTAAAATGTGAGTCCCCGGATCCTCCCAATACTTCTCTGAACTCTTTGAAAAGTACTTTACCGGCAAATTTAGGGCAGAAAGACCTCCCATGAAATGGAGCCCTGGAAACCAGGAAGTAATGGCGGAAGGGAGGGAGGGAAGGAAGGAGGAGGGGAGGAGGGGAGGGAGAGAGAGAGAAAGGAGGGAGGAAAAAAAGGAGGGAGGGGGAAAAGAGGGAAGAAAGGAGGGAGGGAGGGGGGAAAGAAGGAAGGAGGGAAAAGAAAGGAGGGAAGGAGGAAGGAAAGGAGGGAAGGAGGAAGGAAAGGAGGGAAATGTTCAGCCAAGACTTCCGTCTGGTCTCCAGGAGGATAAAAGGTCTCTGTTTTACGCCCATCCACCTGACGCCCCCCGCGCTTCCGTAAAGAGTGGGTGACTATTAATGACAATGAGCGCATGTAATGCTTTGCGGTCACAACTTTGAGCGTGGGATCTGTCTCATTGGCTCCCGGCAAGAACACTTGGGGGTAAATGCTACTTTGTTGCCTCCATTTTACAGATGAAGCGATTAAGGTGAGAGCCGGAGCGACTTACCCAGGGTCTCACGGCTAGCACAAGGGTGAATTAGAACTTGAACTCGGGTCTCGCTGCCTCCACCCACTACTCTTTCACTGCACCACCTGCCGCCAGTCGATGTCACCGCCCCAGCTCGCACCTTACGTCTGACGTCACCATCACTTCAGATGCCCGCGAGCCCCCTCCTCCTCTTCCTCCCTTCTCCTCCTCTTCCTCCCTTCTCCTCCTTTCTCCCTCCTCCTCCTCTTCCTCCCCTTTGGTTTGAGGGGCTGTTTTGTAAATCCTCCTGCTCAGTTTAATGCCCGTGGTCCTAAGGAGAGCTGCTCCCAGCGGATGCTGTCTCTCTGCCAGCCCCCTCGGATTTTTCCCCCTGTGAGCCCTATCGCCCAGCTTCCCCTGCCCAGGCCACAGTGCCCCTGGGCACAGAAAACTGCTGTGTTTCTGCTGAGAGCCACTAAAGCTTGTGGGCCAGCCTCAGTTTCCCGGGTCACTTTCATCACCCACCAGCCACTGGAGGAAGCCGGTCGGCTCCTGGGGCCCCCAGGGGCCCCCTCAGTATTCTGCCATCACACGGGCAGGAGGGAGCCGCCATTGCCGTCACCGGAGCCGAGCACCCTGAGAGGGCCTCCTTTGGGGGGATTTAGGAGCTAACTCCATCAAGTCCCTCCTTTTCCCATAAACAGGGGCCTTGAGATTGCCAAGGAGAGAGAGAGAGAGAGACAAAGAAAAACCGGTTTTCAATCCAGCCGCAACTCCCCATGATTGCTGCGATTGATTTCTGGGCACATCAAAGTGGGGCTGTGACCAGAGAGGTCTTGTATGGGGGCTGTCATTTCTTTTCATGAAAACAGAATCCGAAATTCTCCAGCGTCTGGGGCGTGCATAATAGCATCCTTGTGTGGTTCGCTAAGCTTGGGAGGAAGATCTGGCTAATTAGCTGGGGAGTGAGGTCACCGGCTCAGGCCCAAGGAGACAGGATTCTCAGATTCAGGGGAGAGAGGCAAAAAAGAAACGCTCTCTCCATGAAAGGAAAACTCCCCTAAAGGACACTCGCTCCTCGGCCCCGTGAAGCTTCGGCTTCAAAATAACTGAGGAAAGCGTGGCCCAGGGTCCCGCTGTCCCCAGCCCTGCCACCTAATGCAACCATTCATCAAAATATGACATCTCCCCCCCCAGGGGTTGGCAAGAGTGTCGTGTTCAATCAACAGAGCCCTGGGTCGGAAGGCACACTAGCTGCCGATAGCGGGGGGCTGCACCCCGGCCGGCCGCCGATGTAGTCAGTGATCTGCCTGAAAAGCACGCCAAGTCCCCACGACATCAAGGGAGGTGACTCGGCCTTCTGGGCAGGTGCCAGCTGGCCCGAGTTCCACCCAGAGTGCAGAAAGGGGCGCTTCGGCCTGTATTTGACGGGACCGGCGCTTCCTCCGAGCTGCGCCGGGCAACTCTCCGCTTCATTTTCCGGGGATGCTAATTGCTGAACTCTGGGAAAATCCCGGCAACATTCTGACCCGAAGAGCTCTGCTGCCCTGCTTTTAAAAAGCAGCTCTGCATCTGCAAGACATTTCTAAGGTGGGCTCTTTACAGATTGTGAGGTTCAATTTGTGCACAGTTAGGCCTTTGTTTAATCGAGAAATCTGCCTGAACTCTGATTGGGCTTATTTCCCTACGGCGGGGAGTGAAGGTTATTCCATGATGCCTTTGGGGACCAGCGATCTATCTAATGTGTTTCTGAATTATTCCAGGCTGAGCCGAGCTGAGCAGAGAACAAAGGCCCAGCTCCCCGGCTGCAGGAAGGCAAACCTAACTCCCAGTTGGCGAGCTTTAGGCAGAGATTTATAAGTCCAAACACTGGAGAAATTTGCAAGTAATTGTGGGTATTTGCTTGCTGCTGCGGGACGGGGCAAACTCTCTTTTCTACGCAGACATCGGCAAGGCCCGATTGTATTATTCCCTTCTCTCGGGTAGCTCACCGACACAGGGAGGGGAAGAAAGAGTTGGGCGATGACTCCGTTTGTGCCGTTCCTCCTAAACTAAAGGGGCTAAAATAAGCCTTTTGGTTAACTGGCAGGTTTCTGTCCTTGGGTGATCGCTGTGGGGAGAAAGCGGAATAGACAATCCACACGTACGTTTGACGGTCAATGACACTGGTCAGGTTTTAACCTCCAGGATCTACACGTGTCCTTAAATTGGGAGTCACGGCTATGGGACACAATGTTTTCTGATGAATTTCCTTTTTTGTGGCTGTTCTTCCCTGATGGAAAAAGAATGAAGGATAAAGTTGGGAGCCATGTCATCTACCTCCCAAAATGGCGAATGCAATGAAGGAAGGAAGAAAGAACAATGAGCCAAAGAAGTCCCCGATCACTCCCAAGGGGAGATGCCATCCAGAGATCAATGGAACGGCTGACATTGGTATTATTGATCTCCACAGCTTGGCCAATGACAGGGAGATCCACCAATGTGCCCTCCCAGCAGCTGACCACTGGGCTGCCTGAGGGTTCACTCCAGAGGCTCTCCAAGAATAGCCCATGGTGATTCACAGCTGAGCCTTGTCACTACTTTGCACTTATTTGGCATTTACTGATCTGGGAGCTTATTTCCCCAAGTGAAATGTAAGCTCTTTGAGGGCAGAGATTTCTTGTTTTATCTTTGTATCCCCAGTACCTAATAAGAGTTAGAGAAAAGGTTTCATAAACATTTCTTGAACAGCATTGACCAGCCAACAAAGAGAAGAGGGATTGGATTTGACTCAATAAACATCAGAAGATTTTGCCAGAGGTGACAATTCTTAAAAGCAATCAAGGATAAATTTTTGAAACAACTCAAAGAAGAAAGGATGTGAAAGGGATAGAAAAGGAGCTAAGAAAAGTATTATTATCCAAAATTTCAAATATAATTTCCAAATCTTAAAATTTCAGCATAGACACTTTGATGACTCTAGGCTAGGCTGAACCCCAAAATAATCTCCACCGTACATCTATCCAGCCTTTCCTATCTTGCTCCTACTCTCCCCCAATCGGACCAAACGGCAGACCAAACCAACCCAAACTACTTCAAATACCAGAAAAATAGTCCTTGGGCCACTAGTCTAGCACAGTGGTCTTCTAAGTATAGTCTGATCATGGTCCTGCCACGCTTGTCTCATGGAGGGGTTCCAGGTCCCTCATTTCTCATAGGAGATAGGGAAGCCTGAAAACAGATTCTATATTCTCTTGTCCTTTAAACAGAACATCCTTTCCCACACCAACGACCCTCACCAGGTCTACCTCCTGAACTCTGCTCCTTTCCTGAGTCTGGCTCACCAACATGGACCTTCAATCTATGTTGCTTTCTTTCTCCAAGGACAGAATCCAGTTTTTTCTCCCTCCTTTCCATCCTTCAGTCCCCATCTCTATTTTACAAAACTGGGCCTAAGCTATAAAATAACAAGGACTGACCTGGGTGCCCACAAGTTATATGGAACACCTCTCTTGGCCTGGGGCTCCTTTTGTCTATGTTTTGTTACATTTGTGGTCCCCAGGAACTGGCTACTACACACTTAAGACCCATCCAATTCCCCAAAGTTTGGGGACATGAAGAAAAGTGAATTTGTGTCTATGGAAGAATATAGGAATGAACAATCCTAAAAGAAAGATTGTTCACAGAAAAATCAGAAGGCTTCTTTCCTTAAGTTCCTTTTTTAAAAGTTCTACTTGTCACATGTATTCCAAATCAATGCTCATCAGCTCTCATCTAGGAATATAAACTCCCAGTGCCACTGACTAAAGACTCCTATAGAACGTAAGCCCCTTGAGGGCAGGAAGTTTTCTTTCTGTTGTAATAGGCCCAATGTTTGAGACAAGGGCAGGCACAGATTAGGAAACTCATACAGAGAACAACAGTGGGAAGACTCTTCCTCTGCCTAGATAGCAACTCTTTGGGACTGAACTTTTTAATAGAGAGATTAAGTTACTTGCCCAGGGTCACACAGGAATATGTGTCAAAGGCACATGGTTTCTCCATCACAATATTGCATCCCTGGAAAGGAAGCGTGGCAAGTCAACAGGGTGGAGGACACCCACTAGCATCCTTACCATGCCATGAAGGCGATCCTGAGTTCCTGGAGGCTCCCCAGTACAACCATATAGACAGGTTGCAGATGCAGACCCAGGGATGGCTTCTCGGTCACCCAAGGCCCAGCACAGTTCTTTCCAAGAGCTTGGGCAATAATTTGATCACAGGATCATGAAAGTTTTAGCCAAAGCATCTCTCAAAAATGAACTGACGAGAGAAAGACCTTTGGAAATCAGGACAGAATGATCCTGGAGGAATGGTATAAGGACAAAAAGTGACTTCTTCCATTCCCACGGCAGCCTCTGAGCCGCCGAGCCCCAGACACACAAACTCCCCGGAGTTTTTAAACCCTAAACCTCCCTGGGATTTGTTCCTATCCATTCAGGCTTTGTCTTTTCATTGCTATGGGAGGGGAAGAGAAAAACTAGAGTATTTTAAAAGAGCAACTTTAAAAACTCATAGATCCAGGATTGAAAATGTCTCATTATTAAGTGAGTGAACTCGCAAAGGTATCACAAACCCCTACAAAGAACAGAAGACCCCAAAATCTGATTGGGGGTGAAAAAGGTTCATAATATTTTTGCTACCAAAAAAAATGCTTTCAGGCTTAAGATAAGAAATGAGGAAGAAAGCAAATCTTGGCGTTTACCCTGCCAAGTGTCTTCTCCCCACCCGGTTTCTCATTTCTAATTTTCTTCCATATCTCTCCAGTTGAACAACAGTTATTCCAAGTGCATCATGGGGAGAGGCATCTCAGAAAGGTGTGTATCACCGACTTGGTATTTCATGCCTGGAGCTGCTGATAACAAACACGAGCTGAATGTATGGCCCAAACCGGAGCAGGGGGAAGAAGTACATTAATTATATTTCTGCTTCTGTTTCTATTTACAAAGCTAGTCGCTTAAGTAATCGATGTCGCCATGATGAGGCCATTTTGCTAGCCGGTCATAAATGAACCATGCTTGATTCTCACAGGGGTGATTGAGGCGATACTGCCCTCGGGGTCAAGGGACTTGGATCACAGATGTCATTTTGCCACTAGTCCCCTCTCTACCTTGGATCTTCTTTATTCCCCTCTTGGGGACTCAGTTTCCTAATTAGCCGAGCAGAGTTTTGTCCCCTTCAGCGCAAACATTTCATTATTCTATAATTTTTCACATTTTAGAATAAATGAAGATTCAACCCCCACCTCCACCTATTCAAATGCTTTTTGGGTTCAGAGACTGTCACAGTTTTTGTCCCCACTGTCTTTCACTGACATGCAGTAAGTGCTTAATAAGTGCTTGCTGATGAATAGTGCTTAATAAGTGCTTGCTGATGAATTGTGTTTAATCAGGTCTGTGGATCATTTGACTTGATAACTGAGGGTCAAATAAAATAATCTATACGTTTACCAACTTTTGGTAATCATATGTATTTGCTTTGTTTTGGCTGTTAGCCACAACATTCATACAAGTAAACAGAATGACCCAAAAGTCATTTTTTTTTCCTGAGGCAATTGGGGTTAAGTGACTTGCCCAGGGTCACACAGCTGTTACGTGTCTGAGACCAGATTTGAACTCAGGTCCTCCTGACTTCAGGGCTGGTGCTCTATCCACTGCGCCACCTAGCTGCCCCCCAAAAGTCAAATTTAAGTTAAGTACATAGGTGGTAAACACTAACTTCGATGATGGACAAAGAAATAAGAAAAGAGTTTGGGGATTGAGAAGGGCACAAGCGTCATTGGCTGTTGTGAATCTGGCACCGATCAAGCACTTGGAAATGAGGAACCAAAAATAAAATATGCCCCAGCATCTTGGCATCTGGCAGGTAATTAAAAAAAAATTCTCAGAACAGGTGAGAGCTGCCTGACTAATCTTCTGGACTGTTAACTGGCTATTAAAGCAAAAGTTCTTTTAGGAAAAGACAGCCCTCTGGGGAAGTAAAGTAAGCAAGATTTATTTGTTTTTTTTATTTAAACTTTATTTATTTTTGTATTTATTTTTGTATTTTTATTTAAAGTTTATTTAAAAATGAACATTTTAGTGTTTTATTGAATAAATAATTAAAGAGATTATGACTGACTTGATAACTACAATCCTTGGAGACTCAGTTTTCCTTTTTTGGAAAATTCTATATTATAAAACTACTCTGATAGAGTCTCAAAGCCATCTGCTTGAAATAACAAATTCAAGCAGATAATTCTTCTTTTTTTTTGAGGAAATTGGGGTTAAGTGACTTGCCCAGGGTCCCACAGCTAGGAAGTCTTAAGTGTCTGAGGCTGGATTTAAACGGAGGTCCTCCTGACTTCAGGGCAGGTAAGCAGATAATTCTTTAGACCACTTACCTATAGAGACTAAAGAAAGGGCTTCAAGTGATCTACAATACCCATTCCAAAGAAAATGGTTTTTGAAGTTGATAGTCAAGATAGTCAAGAAAGAATAGGCCCAATACCGCAAAAAAAACATGTGCATGTAATTTGTGTGTGTTGAAGGGGTGTGTATGTATGTGTGTTACCTGAATAGACAAAATGTAAGTATTGAGAGATGATTCAGATCAGTTCTAATGGTTTAGTGATGAAGAGAGCCATCTACACCCAGAGAAAAAACTGTGGAAATTGAGTGGGGATCACAACCCAGCATTTTCACTCTTTTTGTTTTTGTTTGCTGGCATTTTATTTTCTTTTTCATTTCTTTTTTCTTTTTTAATCTTATTTTTCTTGTGTAGCAAGAGAATTGTATAAATAGGTATGTATATATTGCATTTAATATATATTTCTACCATATTTAACATATATTGGACTACTTCCCATCTAGGGGAAAGGGGGAAAAGAGGGGAAATTGGAACACAGAGTTTTGCAAGGGCTAATGTTGAAGAATTGTCTATGCATATGTTTTAAAAAATAAAAAGCTTTAATAAAGAAAAAAATTAAGTATTGAACAGACAAAAATTAAGCATGCAGGCCATTCAGATGGTCAGTCAACAAGCAAGTGTGGACCAGGCAAAGTTTAAGGACAGCTCTAACAATTTAAAGTTGTACCACAGGTTTGGAGACACCATATTTTTGGACAAGATCAATGATGTCAGTGAGCCTTGCCCAGTTAGACCAGTGGGCTTAATAATGGGCACCTCTCATATCTATGGGCTGATTCTGAGATCACGATCAGGGCTACTGAAAGGCTCCCTAAAGATCATGTTTGAGCTCCCTCCAGGCTACCTTTGGTCACTAGTGGCCACAAGTCATACAGTTTCAAGGGGAAAATTCCCCCAGCTCATCCTGAATTCCCAGTCATTCATTTTCTGTCTTCTCTATGGAACTTTTATTTGTCTTTTCTTTTCTTTTCTTTCTTTTTTTCCCATTGCTTCAAAACCAATGAGACAAACCTGGTCTCATTGGATTGAAGAATCACCTTTTCCATATTTCCACCTGAACTCAAAGTTTCTTTCTTTCTCCACTAAGATGTGCATTTGTTTGTTTGTTTTTCCGAATGATGCTAAAATGCTTTACTCAATGAAAAGAGCCAACGCTTCCCGACAAACGTGCTGTGAGCATTGCTTTTTCTCACTTATGAAAAGATCAGAAATGAAATCGGCGTCTCCCTCAATTTTGAACTCACTGTACTCTTGAAAACTCTCACTTAAATTAGGCAACTTGGCGAAATCTTTTCACTAAATGAGCCCTGACATCACACCTTCCTAGTGATCCAGTATAGTCTGTTTTCCTATTCTAATAAAATATACATTTATTAAGCATCCACTGTATGCCAAGTCCTAAGTTAGTCTCTAGGAGTAAAAAGACAAAAATAAAAATAATTTTACCAAACTCCCTTTCCCCTCCCCCCAAAAAAAAATCCTTCCGAGTTCCTGCCCACAGAAGCTTACAGTCGACTGGGAAAGGAGGGATTAGAGCATTTCTGCAAATGAGAATGAAGGGACATGAAAAGTTCAGGGGAGTGGGAAGGGAAGGGGGAGAAAGGGCTCCCCACGAATGTGGAGATGCTGCCCACTGAAAGTGGTGCCATAGCTGGCAAAAGGCAGGGATTCCAAGAGACCCAGGGGATGGGGAACATTCTTCCCATGCTAACCGAAGAATCTCACCCTGAAAAATAATTTTGAAATAAAAAAGATTATCTTCTGACACTAGAACCAAACATAATCACCCTAAAATGTGACAGGGTAAAATAAGAGTTTGGACATGCACAGGTACATGCAAACACTGGAGAAAACTTTTCCTTTGTTTTCTGGAGGGCACCATCCAGCCCATCCTAAGGCTGTGGGCCGGAGCTCGGGGTCCAGGATCACCCCAGAGCTGTTCCAGCTGTGCAAGGGGGACACTCTGGGATCATCTGGGGCACAGGCTTCCCATCAAGCACGGTCACACCGAAGCCAGAGGAGAAGGGGAGGAACGCCGGCTGCCATGCTTCCTACAGGTGGCATCTGGGCCCCTGGCTGGGCCCTGGGACAAAACCTTCCCGTGTAAACCTTAAAGAGGATTAATCCTCCAGGACCAGAGTAATGAGACCTTAAAAGGCTGAACAGCGGCCGCCGTGAGCTCCTCCAAGTCTCCACTGGCTGCTAAGTTCCATCAAAGCAAACGGGGACCAGAGAAGGAGATGCTGCGAGAATCCCTTATCTCCTCGCCAACGGATGCTTCTGCTCCGATTGTCTCCAACTGCCACCTGTCCCAGACATCTTTGAAGGCAACGCTAAGCCTGTGAGAGATCTGACCTCCTCGAGCTGAGGCTTTTATGTCTGTCTTCATTTTCTGCTCAGCTACATTCTCTCCCTGCCATGCATACTCCATGGAACAAAGGGGGTTCTTACTCCGGACTCACCATCCCCCGCTATTTGAAAAGAAGAAGGGATGGAAGAAGAAAAAAAAAAAATAATGTTGGGGATTAGACTCCACCCGCAATCTGAAGTCGTTCTCCAGAGACAAGCCTCTTATTTTTGAGAGTTAGAACTCGGTGGCTTTTCCACAGAGGCCTTGGACAATGGGGTTCGACGATGCTGAGAGCCCAGATAGCAAAGCTGCATATCTGCGATAGCTCTGAAACACAAAGCCTTATAATAGAGAAGTATATTCATAATCACATTTGGAAGATGAGAAGCAACAATCCAGGACAACAGGCTCACCGAGTCACTCCGTCCTGGGATTTGGGGGGTACTACATGTGAACGGCAGGCAACGGCATTTAAGTGGATCGGATCGAAAATAGGATGGAAGCAATCTTGTAAACGTGCTTACAACTGTGAGCAAAAAAAAAAAAATGAGACATGCAAGGATTCCTAGAAAGAGTCTTTGGCAGAGTCTATGCAACTGCAAGAAAAA
>JAJPUD010001769.1:136979-171242 GCA_023553655.1 Myrmecobius fasciatus
AGAGAGAGAGAGAGAGAGAGAGAGAGAGAGAGAGAGAGAGAGAGAGACACGCAATGACTCCTAGAAAGAGCCTTTAGTAGAGTCCAGGTTACAATTGCAAGCAAAAAAAAAAAATAAGACATGCAACAATTCCTAGAAAGAGCCTCTGGCAGAGTCCGGGTTACAACTGCAAGCAACAAAAAATGAGACATGCAATGACTCCTAGAAAGAGCCTTTGGCAGAGTCCAAGTTACAACTGCAAGAAAAAAAATGAGACGTGCAACAATTCCTAGAAAGAGCCCTTAGTAAAGTCCAGGTTACAAATGCAAGCAAAAAAAAATGAGACATGCAATATTCCTAGAAAGAGCCTGTGGCAGAGTCTAAGTTACAACTGCAAGCAAAAGAGAGAGAGAGAGAGAGAGAGAGAGAGACAGAGAGAGAGAGAGAGAGAGAGAGAGAGAGAGAGAGAGAGAGAGAGAGAGAGGCAATGATTCCTAGAAAGAGCCCTTAGTAAAATCCAGGTTACAATTGCAAGCAAAAAAAAATAAAAATGAGACATGCCACAACTCCTAGAAAGAGCCTTTGGCAGAGTCCAGGTCCATGGAAAAACCATAAAGTACCACTCACCAAAAACATCATCATCATCACCATCTTTACATGGCTCTTTAAGGTTTGCAAAATGCTTTGCAGATCCTCTCTCAATGGGTCCTTTTACAGATCCCCAAGAGTTTGATTAGGTGCCCAATGTTTGGGCACACTGGGGGAAGTGACAGGTCATATTATTTCCATACAAATTCTACCACTGGAAGAAGGGGGAAGAGATGGAGCCACTGCCAAGAGACCCAAGGTTTCCCAAGATCCTACTTGTGCTTCCCTATGGTTTCCATGGGCCATTTCTTGTATGGGAATTCTAAAAGGTCATTTCAGCTTTTATGTATCCCAAATCATGATACATATATCATTTTAGAGAACTGATTACCTCTGATCCTGGAAACAGACCTATCATCAAAAAGGTGAAACAGACGTTTTTGTCATCAAGTTTATGCTCAAGAAATCAAGAAATCTATCCATAAGCATCTATTAGTTGCAAGTCACAGGCCCAGTCTTTGCTCTCATGAAGCTTCCATATACAGAGCTTTACAGAGGCTTTTTCAATGAGTTATGTGACTTTGGGCAACTAAGTCTCTCTAGGTTTCAGTTTATTTCAAACAAGAAAGCTGGAATCAATGATTTCTATAGACCTTTTCAGGTCTATGATTCTATGCCTCATACTGATGATGAATAAATAGAAAAAAGTCCTTCCAGGAGACTGTTGGTTACTTGAGTGTGAATTTATTGTCTTTGTATCCCAAGTGGCCAATCCCCTATCATAAACATAATGGGTTCTTCATATATCCTTACTTGATAGAACACAGTATCATATTGCTTGTCTAAAAGGGTGGGGAAGAGAATTTGGCACTCAACTTTTTTCAACGATAAAAATGTTTAAAAATGTAATTGGGGAACACTTAATGAAGTAAATAAACTATATTTTTAAAAAAAATGAAAGCCTTTCAGGTACCAAAGCTGCTGTCTTCTATGATTCTGGGCTGGCTACCATGAGCTCTGGTCCAGCAGAAGGGGCAAGACCTGAGTCTTTGTCTCTAGGAAATGTGAGTCAAGGTGATCCTGAGCATTACACCATTGAAATTGGCAGAAAATATACTCAATGACCAAAATCATCAATAAAGCTTCTGAAGTTCCATAACTGACCCAAATTGGGCAAAACACTGTTCTACTGGTCTGGATTAAGTCATCAAACCTGGCCAGAATGGAACCAGGTGAGAGAGTAGGAATAGGAGGAACATATTTTACTCTCTCCCCCCAGTTAGCAGTTCTGCCCCATAGCTCTAGGTCATTTGGCAGTCCTCAAGCTAAGTAAACTGTGTCCATGTCCCTAAACTCTGAAAAATGCTTTCAGTCCATGGAAAGTGGATGATGATTGCCTGTCCAGTTGCTCAGCTCATGACCTTTGGGAAAAGTTTGGCCAATGGTTGCAAATAAAGGCGTGCTGAAAATTGTGTTTGTTTATTAGTTCCGTCCCCCCCCATCACTCACTGACGTATATATTTCATAACTCCCATCGCTGAGGGGAAGACAAACTACCTGAAGACCTGGACATCCCATTTTAACACCTCATCAGATTGACACTGAGCTCTCAGGAACAGAGCAAAGAAATGAAGACAGCCATTTCTGACTGAAAACACGAGGTTGTTTTTAGGTAGTGAGACTACGAGATACCTCTTGGCTTCCAGCATATTTCCCCAAAAGTTAAAAGAGCCTCTGAGAAGCCTCGAGCTTGCATCGATGCCATAGGATAAGAATCCACAGAAGCATCAGGGGGATTCCAATTGCAAAGTACTTTAACCGAAGACCCAGAAAGAGAACGTGAGAGCATAACAGTTAGTTCTATGCTAAGGTCAGTGATGAGTCTAGAGACAGTGCACTGAGATATTACCTTAAAACTTGCAAAGCAACTTATATATGCTGATTCATTCAATGCTACTAAAAATTTGGGGAAGTAGGTATTATTATTATCCTCATTTTACAGATGAGGAAACTGAGGAAGGAATAGGTTAAGCAACTTGCCCAGGTTTGCACAGCTAACAAGCACCTAAGGCTATATTTAAATATAGAATCCTCCTGATTCTAAGTGCAATGCTCTCTCCAATGTGCCACCTAGCTGCAGGTAGTAAGAAGATGCCATAATTAGGATATAGTTTAAATAACCATTTATTAGTTCGTTCAAAAAGGATTTATTAAGTTCTGATTGTGAACTAAGGACATAGAAACAAAAGAACCCCTGTCTTCAAGGAGCTTACGGTCTATTTTGAGAAAAATATACGAGATAAGCAAATACCAAATATATATGAATTCAATATCAGACAATCTCCCGGAGGGAGGGTACCCATCAGTTTTCACCTTTATCTTCCAAGGGAGAAGGATTTGAGCTTCAAGATAAAAAGGATGACAATATGGGTGTGGCCGATCTTTGTATTTCTTATTAGAGGTGAATTTATTAAAATTTATTAAAATTGAAAACTGATGAGAATATAACAATAATATCACTAAAGCTTTAAAAGGGAGAGGAGCTTGTGGAGGAGATTTGGAAGGTTTTGGAATAGTGAGGAAAGGGAGAGGTTGAATGAGAGAAGGGAAACTTGAGAAAAAGCTGAAAGGGGGGAAGAAGGACTGAAGGTGAAGGAGCAGGGCCAGAACTCCAGGGCCTCCCATAACCCTAATGGCCTTGTCTGAAGGTCAACACGTTGAGCTCATGACCAAGACTGAATGACCACTTGCAATCCCCATGAATAGAAAGCCAGCCTTACCCTAGGGAGGGTCTATATACTTTGAAGGCCGGTGGGCTCTCCCCAAGTGATACCATGTGGGGGGGTCCCCTCCTCTTCATGCTGCTTTGGGGGAGTGGGGGGCTTCTCTCCAACAGGGTTTTTCCCAGCCACTGAATTTGATTTCTGAATGTATTTTCAGAACTGGTGGGATTGCAGGCTGAGATTACAAGGGGCAAGTCTTCCAGAGGGTGAAAATTCGCAAAAATCAGGAAAAGAAGCGAGGCTCCAGGCAGATCTATCTCACAGCAAAGTTACACCAAGGGGAGCGAAGAGAATTGTCTGTCCTTTCCAAGTACCAACCTCCCTTACTTGGGGGACCAGGAACAAGGGGAGCAGAGCAATTAAAACAACAAAAGAGGGGTTTATTTCAAGAGGAGTATGAGAGGTGGTGCAGTGGATGGAGCACTGGGCCTGAAGTCAGGAAGATTTGAGTTAAATACAGACTGAGGTAATTTTTGGTTATGTAACTATTTGTCTCAATTCCTCATCTGTAAAATGGGAACATATTGGAGAATGAAATAGCAAATAACTCTAGCATTTCTGCAAAAAAAAAATCTTTTTGACAATTCCAGCCATGGGGTTATGAAATATGCACCCCAGTGAATGATGGGAGGGGGGACATGACTGAGCAATGACAACAATAAATAAATGTCCCAGCCTCTCATGAAGAGAAGCCCTAAGTTCTCAGGATAAAGGACCAGAAGTTCCTAGAGCACAGAATTAGTGCTAGAAAGGGCCTAAACGGTCATCAGGTCCAACATCCTCATTTTATAGATGAGGAAGCTGAGAAGTGGGGTCCCTAAGGGACTCCCCCAGCCAGTGGGACCTAACCCCAGGTGTTCGGCCCCCGGTCCGGGGCCCTGTGTACGCACATTGCCTCAGAGACACATTTACATAAGCAGGTCCGGGAGATCGGGCCTTCAGAACCAGCAGTTCTCAGCTCAGTGTTCAGGAGAGGGAGGAAAGCGCTAAGATCCAGCGTGCCGCGAGCCTTCTGAGGGGACTACTGATAGCATCTGACAGGTGTCCCCAGGAGTTGATAAGGGGATGATTTCATGAAGCCTCCATAACGTTCGCATGAAAGATGTCCTCCATGACTTTCAGAAGCTCAAAGGCTCTGGAGTCAGTGAGGGTCTTAGGGATTATCCAGTCAAATTCAGTTTACAGATTAGAAAACTCGGCTTCCAAGCGGATCTCCAGGCTCGAGAGGCCGGGATTGGGCCCAACCAGGCTTTCTAAATACATGGGCGAGTCAGGAACACCACAAAAAAGCTCGCTGTGCTGTCCTTTCATCAGCCCCGAGCTTCCCTCACTAAAAGCTCCTTGAGAACGGGGGCTCTCTTTGATGCTCTTTGCACCCCCAGTGGCTGGCACATAGTAGGTGCTTAATTAGTGTTGATTTAATTGAGCTGCATGTCACTTCATGTGCTGCTTTCCCTGTCCACGGCTGCAGGATACACAGTCACAGCTTCCTAGAGGCCTCAGTGCCTTCTGGGATGGGGGGGACAGGGTCCCCAATTGCTCCCAGTGCCAAAGTGTCTTCCTCCTCTACCCAATGGTGCCAGTTAAGTTTCTTCCCCTCCTCAAGGCCCACCTCAATGCCATCTCCTTCAGGCAGCCTCCTTCGACTGCTCCCCTTTCTTTGAAATCTTCTCACGGGGTGTCCGTCCGTCTCACACACCCTTCACTGACTGACGTCAATGGGCCGTGCTCAGCAGGTCATCGATAAATGTTCCCTGAATTGATCTGTCATTGGTGCCCGATTGTTTCAGTCTCATCCAACTCTTCATGGCCCCATTTGGGGTTTTCTTGGCAGAGATACCGAAGTGGTTGGCTGTTCCCTTCTCCAGCTCATTGTACAAATGAGGAAACTGAGGCAGAGTAAAGTGACTTGTTCAGGGCCACACAGCTTGGAGGTGACGAGGCTGGATTTGAACTCAGATCCTCCTGACTCCTGCTTGGCACTTTTTGCACTCACTTGCTGCAGCCCAGCTGTCCCCACTGAACTCAGCTGCCGCCATTGGCCCAAATCTTTTTGTTAAACTTCCTGTCTTTAAATGCTTGACTACAACTCACCATCCCCAAGAAATGGCCGGCCTGCAGCAGGCGGTAGTAATACAGGGGGTCAGGGATTCGCAGACCCCTTTCAAAGACTGGGAGGTGCTGAAGGAACATCCCTTCGTTGCCATCCCAGGTCGGCCAGACCCACAGCACAGCATAGGAGCCAGAGCAGCTGGGTTCTAATTGTGGTCCTTCTCCAGAGCCTCCTGGGTCACTACCTCTCTCTGGACCGGGTCCTCAGCTCTAACAGAGGTGGAGGATTGGACAGCTGCCTCCCAAAGGGCTTGGACCTCATCCTTCAACAATGGTTTTAGGGGCAGTATTTTCCTGATACATAAGGTTCTCGGGGCTCATTGAGATCCAGAAACCTTGGTTTTAGGGGCAGTATTTTCCTGATACATAAGGGTTTGTGGCTCATTAGGATGGGATCCAGATCTGTCTCCATCTAAAGCACATAGCCTGAGAACTAAGTCCATGCTGCTGTGGGACAAGCCGATGGCAGCCTGGCTGGGGAAGGGCCAGATCACTGAGGAAGTCCCCGGCCTGAGCTCCCTTCTATAATTTCCTTCCAGGCTTCCTTCCGCCTTTAATCCTTCAGGGCCTTACGCCAGACCTCCTTCAGAATCACCTTTCAATCTCTGGGGAGAACTGGCCTCCCCGACACCATGAAACTCTGTCTCCATTTTGCCTCAGGTGGGTCTGGTCAATCCTTGTCTTTTCCCCTCCTACATCACGCCCTCCGATCCCTTCCCATCGCCATTGGTCACCTGGAGTAGGATTCTTTTGATTGTAAACACAGGCCTTGTGGGCTTTTTGTTACTACATGAAAAGCTACTGATTATGTGTAGGTCATTGCTAAAATATATGTGTGTGTGTGTGTGTGTGTGTGTGTACTTATACTGTGGACCAGTCCAATAAACAATCAATATTCCTAGATCTGTTACACACGCGCACACACACACACACACACACACACACACACACACACACACACCCTAAACAGGGCTGAAGAGAGACCCTCATCACTTTTCTATGCTTTCTCTCATCTGAGCCTATAACAGCTATTAGAGTATGCCTCCTTAGCCCCACTTGCAGATGAAGGGATTCCCCCAATAAGAAAGCCCCTGGGGCAGGGTTTGAACCCAAGGCTCTCTGACACTAGAACTGGATGAGGGCACACAATACCCCACAGGTGCGTCTGCCCCAGGTGTGACATCGCTGCTCCCAGCATTCACTTCTTGATGTCACTATCCACTATCTGGCAGAACCCAGGAAGGTCCCAAGAGCATCCCAAGAACAGGATCGCTCCTGTCCCAAGGACAGAGGAAAGAGATGGACTGTCCTATGGGGAGAACAGCCTGGCAGAAGAGACGGAACATGAGGAAAGGGCAGCGATCTGAAACAAGACTGGCATGGACGCGGGTCAGAAGCAAGTCAGAGGAGCGTGGACTTTATCCAAGAGGCAAAGGGAAACCCCCAAGACCTTTGGGTGGGCTGGTCATGTGGGAAGCCCCCCAAGACCTTTGGCGGGCTGGTCATGTGGGAAGCCCCCCAAGACCTTTGGGTGGGCTGATCATGTGGTCAGTTTGGCAGCTGGGTGAGGAAAGACTGGAGAAGGAGAGGTCACGATGCTGACATCATGGCCGGGGAGGGAGGAAGGGCTGACCTGGTGAGGTGACCGAATGAAGAGAAGGGCAGAAGCGTGGGACAGAAACAAAAAAGTTAGATACAAGGGGACGGCCCAGGAAGAGGCGCTGGTCACCTGAGCTCCTGGCAGGAGGTAGAGATGGGAACCAGGAGGGCTGAGTCAAAGGAGAAGCAGAGCATCCCCGCCGCTCATCCCTCGCGGAAAGCCGACCCGCTGTCCAGAGCCACATCCTGCCTGGGAATCGGGTTTCTTTGGAAGGCTGGCGCTGCTTTCTCGACTGACCCAGTCACGGGCGCCGGGATCAGGCCCAGTGCCTCGCCAAGCCACGCTAGGCTGTCACACCTACTCTTCCAGCCCCAGGTCCCCCAAGGCCTCTCCTTTCCCTGTGACTCCACGGCAGGTTCGCTCTTGCCAAAGAAAGCCATGGGGCTTAGGTTTCACTCAGTGCATTAGCTACTGAATTTTCAAGCTGAATTTCACTTTGTTATTTCTGGCCTACATCTCCAACCTCTCCACGGTCCCTCTGCACAATTTCTTCTAGCTTGACTAACATTCAGGGATTTGAACATTCTCCAATCACTAAAGCTCTGGGGATTTTTTTTATTCAGAACAATCCACTTAGTGGGCAGAAATCTGTTCGGTAACACAGGAAAAGATCAGTTCACTGAGCACCAAACAAAATAAAATACACTCCCAGTGAGGGAGGTTTAGGGCAACGGATCTGAAGTGCAGCCATTAGCACATGCACCTGGTGGGCAAGTTCTAAAACACGTGGAAACATGTATTCTTCCATTGAATACAAAAATATAAATACGTGGCCCCACACCCATGAGGTTACATGAGGTGCTAAAAAGGAGTTCCTCAATGAAACTGAAATGTTCTCCTCTCAGACAAAAAAAAAAGGGGGGGGAATGAAACTTTATCTTGACAAGGTAGGTTTGAGTATGGATCTTTTACCAATAGACCTTTGGGTTCACCTTTCCAGCAGGATTTGCTATATGGAGATTTTCCAGATCATAAAACAAATTTGATATATGAGACCATGCTGGATTCCCCTTGGTAATTAGCTTCCTTCAACCCAGCAGTTCCTAAAATACAGAGATACATTTGCATGTAAATTTATCTATCGATTGATCAATCAATCGATCTTGTTTATCTATTGATCAATCGATCAATCGATCTTGTTTATCTATCGATGGATCGATCAATCGATCTTTTTTATCTATCGATGGATGGATCGATCTTGTTTATCGATCAATTGATCAATCGATCTTGTTCTTGAAGTGTGTTTCTGGCAGTGTATCTCCTCCAGGATAGGAACTGTCATGGTTTTGTCTACAAGGGCACCCCAGCTAGGAGTCCCTGTCTCCTCTCCAAGCCTTCCTTACCCTGGGGGGATCGTGTTTCACAGAAAAATCAAGCCCAGAAATTCGGATCCTCTCTAGATCATTCTTTAGGCACCCAAACTCGAGCAGTGCCCAGGATGGTGTTACCAGCTGTCCAGCCTGTGTGCCCTTGAATTAAGTTGAACATGTGGAGAGGGATAGAGAAGTAGGGGGCTTTCCCATTGACAGGATCGGAAACACTCGAGCAGAAAAGAAAATGGTATTTTCAAGAGACTTCAAAGGACCATTCTTTAATTATACAAGAAAAAGAAAGAAGCCCGGGAAAACGTTGTTTCTAGTTAGAGAATTGAAGAGACAGCAATTATCAGACAGCGAGGAAAAAGGAAGGTAAGGGATTCAAGGCCTTCCCTCCTCCCACCTGGACTCATTCAATCAGACTGACTAGGAATAATTATCTGCAAGAAGGGCCTTTCAGGATGGGAGGGGGGAATGAAAGTAGGAAGGAGAGCCTGAAACTCTTGGACCCTCCTGGCCAACTCCATGGTGCCCCCCGAGGCGGGCACCATTCATCCTAGAGACTCCAGACCTCCCACTGGCCAAGTTCCTAGAGATTTCTGGAAGACAGGAAACTTCCTTAGAGATGGGCAAAGAACAGAGATCACTCATTCAAGAAAGAGGAAAGAAGATTCATTGAGCGATCTGAAGAACTTGAACAGGGAGAAGATTGCTCAAGTTTCCAGCCCTAAAAGAAGAGGCTAAACTTCTTGGGGGGGTGGAAAAAGCAGGCTTCTTTCCCCTCCTTGTCTCCCCCAAAATTGAAGTATGGGGGCAGAATACAAGTAGACCCTCCCACACACATATACACAGATGTAGAGAGTTTGAGAGAAAGTGACAGAGGAACAGTCAGAGATGAACAAATCCCAGCCAAAGCTTTCAAGAGAAAGCCAGAAAATATAATTTAGGAGTTTCCCCAATCTGCCTTATCCTAGTTAACCAATGAATGGGCAAGTTCAGCAAAAACCCAGCCTTCAACCCGCTGCCTGAAGCCTCAGATCTCCTCCTCCAGCTCTTCCCAGGTGGTAGAACCTCAATCACATCACGATGGGCAGCATTGACTGCCATACCCAGCAGGTCCTGCACAGCCATAGGGCACGGCCAGCTCTGACGACATCGTCTCAAATCGAGGGGCAAGAAGGAATCTACCTCAAAGGTCCTGTCTCCTAGCACATAGTAGGTGGTCTCCATAGCCTCAGAGTGGGTCTTGTTTGCCTAGATTGACTGACTGAGTCATTGTCCCCATGCTCTGGGATGATAGTGTTTTTTTTTTCCTTTCCATCCCCTACTCTAAGGCACAGTGCATCCTGGGATTAAACACTATAAGAGACTGTAAAAGCCCAAAGGATTCGGAAAGGTGCTCACTTGTGACACTCCAACTTGTGTAGTTCTTGAAACAGCGGGCACCCAGAGCTTCCAGATTAGATTGGAAGCTTGAGGTCGGAGTCTTACTCCTCCCGCCATCCTCGACAGAGCCGAGGGCACAAGTTTTCAACATGGTCCTACCTCAGTATTTTCCAGATCTAGGATTTCATCACATCTTCCACCAACAAAAACTATGACTTCTTTGAGATCTATTTCTGGCCATTTGATGGCTTCTACTCAATCAACAAACATTTATTAAGCACTTACTAGATACAAGACACCGGTTTATATTCTGGGAAGCAAAGGCTAAAAAAAGGAAAACAAATAAAAGAAAAATCTGCAAATATCTCTATGACAAATTATTTTTCCCCAGTAAGAATGATCCAGGCAACAGATCCGGGCTCTAAAATCCGTGGACATCCCGTCATTTGCAGAGCCAAAAGCCTCTCAAAAAAGTCTTTATTGTACTCCCAAAGTCTCTTGGGCTTGGTAGGGCCCATGATGACCAAGGCCCTCTGCCGTGGCCTTCCGGCAGCCAGAGATCACAGGAGGCCTGCAGTCCAGGTCACACCCAGTAGGTGGTTGTATAAACAAAGGCGCCTGGGTCTCGGCTGGCTCTCTCAAGGTAGAAGCCCTTGGTACCAGACCCGGAGGTTCAGAAGCAATCGCCTCCTTGGTGTTTCTCCCTTCCTGCTCAGCACAATCCTTGACACACCAAAGAAGTAGAGTCAATTGACAGCTTTCATTTGGAAGCTACCAAAGACCACCATTTTCTCCCTGGCGGACCACTGAGAAAGGACAAGGGTGGGCAGGAAAGGCCAGACTGATGGTCTCAGCCCTGCCCAGGCTCATACCCACCAGTAAATCCCTCTGACAGAAGAGCAAGACCATAGGCAAGTAAAGTCGAATTTAGATCCCTTGCTAGGCGCCCAAGCCCTACTCTAAGACGCCAGACCCCGAGCCCCCAAAGCCGGCTCCATAACGTCCACAGGCAGAACCTAGGTCGGACCATAGCTCTCACTCTCAGGAAGATGGTCCCCCATGCAGCTTGGCTTCTCTCTGCTGGTTCTTAGCTCTTCCCTCGGGGCCACACAGAAGAAGCTGGTACTTCCAGCCCCACCAGAATGGGACTAACAAGTCCCTCCTAAGCCCTCTCCTCTTCAGAGGGAGCATCCTCGGGTCTTTCAAGCAATCCTCGGAGAGCAGCCACTCGAAGCCGCTTGCCAAGCAGGCTGGCAAACCTTCTTCCAGCTCTCCTCTCCCCATCACCCAGAGCTGAACACACTCCCACTGACGGGACTCAGTGAGGCTCTGCCCCCATTGGAAGAAGCTGGGGGGCAAGGAGGGAAGAAAGAGGGACAGCCCCCACTTCTCATTCCCCACCCAGAGCCAGCGAGGGAACCCGAAGAAGCCGGGAGCTGTCACTGCTCTTCAGCCTGGTCCACGGCAAACGGGCATCTCCAAGGTGGCACTGCACCAGCCAGAGAGACGGGAACAGGTGCGCCATTAGCATCTTCTCTCCCCACTTAAAAGCTTGTATTTTAATCCCAAGGGGCTTCAGAAGGAGCGAGCTCCCCAAGGAAAGACAGACAGGTAGGAAAAGGCCCATAAAACCCACACACACACTTCCTATCTCTAGGCACCCACCCATAAGGAGACATTTCCACAGCCCCTTGCCCAGAAACTCAAATGCAAGCCAATTAAAAACCCAGCCTTGCTGTTTTTAGAGCCATTCTTGGGGTTTTGCTAATTAGCGACTATTAGTCGTGTCCTCGGAGCTGAGCGGTGCGAGGAAGCCGGCCGGGTATGGTTTCAATCACCGCATATTTGCATGGGAAATGAATCATATTTTCCATGAGGAATTTGGGAGAGGCTGGGGGCGGAAGAGAGAGGGAGAAGGGCAGACGGCTCCTGCCAATGCAACGGCAAAGACCAGTGGGGATTTGGGGGGGAAGCCCGTGCTCCTCCCAGGGTGGAAGTCCTCAAGGTGATGGGCAGCTCAGAGCAGAGGGACCTGACCCAAAACCCTTCTAGAACCACTGAGAAAACATGGGAATAAAGGAGAAGGCAGAGGGTTGGGGAAGGTTCTTGCCACTGTCCTCAGGGCCTAAAAAAGTGGCCCTCCAGGGACCATGATACGGGAGAAAGCCCATGAGCTGGGAGCCGTGGCTTCCCAACCTGGCTCTGCTGATGGCTTCTCTGGGGAGCCCGCACAGACTTTTTCAACTCTTTGTGCCTCAGTTTCTACTAATGGGAATTTAAGCTGGATGATCTCTTCCAGCTTCAATGGACCTCTTTTATGAAATTAGGATGACAGGACTCCGAGGACTGGATTTTGTATTTTCCTCTGGTCTTTGGAGCTAGACACCAAGAATGATGCTCTGAAAATAGGAGGCGTTTATTAAATATCTGCTGAATGATCCTGGATTAATACAGCACAAAATCTCAGACTAGAAAAGCTGGGATGGAAGTGGGGAGGGGGAATGGCTACCATTCCCTGGAATAGGATTGAAAATATCATCTCCTCTCTTAAGGGATGATCGTTATGTCAAGGATGCTGGTGATGAAGTGATAATATAACCATTCTGAATAGTAACAAATATATAATATGTATAATATGTATATAATAACCATTCTAAATAATAACAAATATAATATATATAATATGTATATAATAGCCATTCTAAATAATAACAAATGTATAATATATATGAAATATGTATATAATTAATAGCCATTCTAAATAATAACAAATATATAATATATATAAAATATGTATATAATAGCCATTCTAAATAATAACAAATTTAACCGGCACCATGGTCCACAAAAGACTAACACAGCAGGATAACAACTTGTCCTTGAACCAATGCTCTCTATCTGAAGACCATCAAAAATGATGGGAAGAAGGAGCTCATCCCAGTCTCAGAGCTCTTCAGAGCCCTAGGACCATTCGCAGATCACAAAGTGTTTTATTCAGAATGTCATTTAACATTGTGGGATAAGAGCCATTTTCATCCCCATTTTTCAGATGAGAAAAACAAGGCTCAGTGAGATTGGATGACCTTTCCAAATTCCCCTGTTGAATAAGAGATGGAGGTAGCAGATCCCAACAGTAGATCCCCTCAAGTGCTCCAGCCCCCTGAAGTGTCAGGGATCTAGGAGGGGATGACCTATTTGTGGAGGCTGCCTAACATGATGCAAGAAGGTTGGATGAGAAGTCAGTAGGTGAGGTTCAAGTTCAAGTGGTGACTTTGGTCAAGACTCAGTAATTTTTCTGAGTTTCTGCTTCCTCATCAGAAAAAGGGGAAAAAATGAAAAGCATGATGTCTTCTGCTTCAGGTAAGTATGAGGGAAGCCCTTTCTAAAGAAATAGCCAATCAAGAATCATTTATTAAGCACCTACCATGTGCCGGGCACAGTGCCAGACACCAGAGATTTGAGGATAAAGTGAAACTGCCTCCGGCCTCAAAGAGCTTACCTTCCACTGGGGAGCACAATCTGGACATATGCACAGAGTTATAGGTAAATTTAGGCAAACAATGATATATTTATAAGCAAAAGTAGCAAGATAAATATCAGGCAAATCTGCGAGGATGAGGAGTACGATCAGAGGAAGGCTCGTGAAAGACTTTCTAGAGAAGATGGTAAGAGGAGAGTTTGGGGAAGAAATCTGCTAACCAAAAAAGCTTCCTGATGTGTACCTATCCCCAGCCTGCTCTCAGCAAGGGAACGTTCAGCCCTCCCACCCTCCACCTCCCTGCCAAGGGCCATGATGGTTTTATGCCAAACATATGTTGTCAGTGTCTGAACTATGTCACCCTTGAAACTTAATTTACCTTCCTTTCTTTTCTTTGCCCCTTCTCCTTTCTTCTCCATTTTCTTCCCTTCCCTTTCTGTCTCACAAAACTGCAGTTTGGCTCCTGCCTTGGTAACTGCAGGATTAGGTCCAGGATTTTGTACACAATAAAACAAACATTTTTCTCCAACAATTAGAGAATACAGATGTCCTTCAGAGGTAATTGTGTGTGTGTGCATATATGTTTGTATGTATATTTTTTTCTCTCTTTTCCTGAGTTACAGGAAGTCTTCCCACACTTTTGAAACTCAGAGTAAGTAAATATAGAAACACAAATTAGGCATCTTGAAAAGTCGACATTTTCCAACCACAGAGAAATGAAGGCATTACTGAATGTGTTCACAGATACACTCCACTGAGTTTGAGGAGACCAGCACAGCTGGCAGGACACTAAAGCAAACAGACCAGCAGTCTGGTTAAACTCGATGCCTTTTAACTACTAGCAGGCTGAAATAGACTGATGGGACCAAAACACGGAACAAGCTTCCCCCTCACAGCAACAGAGAGGTTATTTTAAAAATTTAAGAAACTTATCTAACTCCTCAAAAGCAATGCATCTTAGTGAATGAGTGAGAAATAATAAGTGAGAAACCAAGGTATAAACGGTTTCCAGAAGGCATGGCTAGGAGCATTTACTGGAACATAATAAATGCAGAGAGTGCCCCTTGTGTTGCAAATGGGTATTTGGTCAAGAAATTTTCAAGGGAGAAGCTGTGCTATTGAGGTACATTTTTCATTGAAGGCATCAAGGAAAGAGCCCTCAAGTCATTCAAGAATTTTCAAATCATTTCTAATATTCCTTGGAGCACAAGAGTAAAGCCAAAGTTCGACCCATGAAAATGAACTCAACAAGAATCGTGCTTAGATTTATAAGGGATATCAGAGGCCATATAATAAAGGCCACGTGGAAATAAGACCCAGCCACAAATACTCAACCAATTAATTAGCCTCTCTCTGAAGGCCTACAATGATGGGAACATATACTCATGAGGCAGTCCATCCTGCTTTTGGCTAGATCTGCTTGGAAATTTCTCCTTATGATGAAATAAATCAACAGCAAATTAAAAGGAAGAATGGAGACGAGACGATATAGTGTGTAATTATAATTGGAAGAAGGATAAGATCACATGCATCAACAGATTTATCATCATTTTCAAAACAAGTTTAACCACTGCAAATCAATCACCACAACAAGAAGGCCAAAGAGCTCAGAAACTGACAAAATCAGCAAACACCTGATCGCCTAACTATCCCAATAGAGAGTAAAGGCATCCAAGAACAAGGCGAGATGAGAATACAATTGTATTTGAAAACTCTTACACAGATGGACGACAGATGATTGTAATCAATGTTAGCACAGAAAACAAGAAGCAATAAAAGCAAGTTTACAGAAATATTAGCAAGAGACCTAATTAGGTCAAATCATAGATTCCTGTCTTAACAACTGGAAGAAGAAAAAATGCAGATCAAAAATAAAAGGCCAAGATCTGTCAACATTTATTTAATGAACTCTCTTCTCTGTCAATGACAACTGAACCACCACATTTGAACTCTTAACTTCACAAGTACCATGTGCTTTACATTTGGAAATACATTAAGGAAAATCTAGTTGGGCCCTCTGAATAAGACCAAGCATACACAAAGAAAGTCTCTTTTGCATGCAGGGTGATTCTGGAGAATGAAGTCTTAAAATAACTGCAAGAGGGCAAGATTGAAAATGATTAAGGAAAATCACAATATTACTACAGAAAAAAAAAGTAACCAAGAGGATAATGACTATCTGTCCATACACTACCTAGTTTCTCATCAAGATCACTGCAAGAATAATTTCTATCCAAATTCAGAGGATATTTCAGTCAGACATGTGTGTGTGTGTGTGTGTGTGTGTGAAAGAGAGAGAGAGACAAAGAAAAAGAGAGAGATAGGGAGAGAGAGAGAGAGAGAGAGAGAAGGAGGGGGTACAATTAACATCCAATGTGTTAATCCCAAATTAGACAATCAAGTAATTTGTATATGATATATATTTTTGAAAAACTGTAGGAGGCAGGGTGTATATATCTATTATATGCATGTATATTATAGAATATATTGATGTATGTATGTATATAATAATAATACAATATATAATAACATAATGCTCCCTATGTACCAGGCTCTATGCTAAGCATTTTGCAAGGACAATATCATTTGATCCTCATGTACACATGCATATATACTGTTTCATCACCAATAAGATCATTCAGAAGACTGAGGCTAAGGATGCCCTGGATGATCATGCCATTCTCCTGCTCAAAAAGGCCTAATGGCTTCCACTTTCTCTTGTAGAAGATACAAATTTCCTGCTTGATTTACAGCCCTTTGGGCTCTGGCTCCAGGCTTCCTTTCCTGTCATATTGCCCATCCCTGTGCCTTCTGCCAGCCAACCCAGCCTCTTTGATGGCTTCCACTCACAACTTGTAGGACTTTGCACAGCCAGCAAGCGCTCGCTCTTTACCTCTGCTTCCTCCCAAGATTCTTTCCAAGCTTCTGTCCCCTGCCACAGGAGGGCTATCTTGATCATCCAGTCCTAGCTCCCTTCCCTTGGAAATTACCCTGCACATGCTGTTTATTTAATTTTGTTGCGACATGTAAGCTCCTTGAGCCCAGCAACAGTTTTCTTCATATCACCAGATCCTAACCCACTATCAAACAGTCAAGGAGTCTCCTATTCCCCTTGCTGTGTGATTGGACCCAGGTCGGACCCACCATCTTGTCCCTGAGAACATCATGAAAAATTCTGACTATGGCGACTACGGTCCCCTGACCTAATGACAAAGGGCAAGGCCCAAAAGCTCGATGACGTCCATCTCTGAAAATCATTTTCCTGGAGCTTACGATGCACTCGTTCAGGTCTCTAAGAGACCCTTGTCCCCCAAATGCATCATCAGGTGGTAAAGAAACAGATTGAAGCAAGTTAGCCACTGAATGGTGGAAGTTAAGCCAAAAAGGTAGAACCACAATGGCAGAGGGAAAAACCTTCCTACCATTTCCCTCCAAACAACCGAAAACTAATCCCCCAAATCCAAGTGGCAGAACCAAAAAAAGGCTCAGGGTGAGACAAGAGGTCTGTGCCACTGGTCTGAGTACAAGGCCAGAGGGCAGCAAACTTTCCTTAAGGAAAATCACAATATTACTATAGGAAAAAAAAGTAACCAAGAGGATAATGACTATTATCAGGAAAGTTTCTTGGAGGCCGCCACCATGGCAGCTGCAACAGGAGCTTTCAAACAGAGACGGTAAGGGGAGTCAGACAACTGGTCAGAAAGAGATTACAGCGGACCCTCTCCTGGCACTGGATGACTGGCAAGGATCATGTCTCTTCTGCATCACACCACCTTGGAAGTACCAAACCCCCAGAACCAGCTCTGAAAACAGCAAAAAGGCCTGAAGTTTTGGCCAGTGCCTCGTCAACCTAGCCAGAGTCCAACCTTAATATAAAATTCAAAGCCAAGAAAATCCTTCTCATTTCTAACCTGGCTTGCGATCCCCACTATCGGTGTGATTTTGAATCAGGACCACGACATGTGAGCTCAGAAGCTCTGGGGCCATGATCCCACATCACTGCTCCCCTCTCCCACTCACCTGTAAATGAGCAGGTTGAACTAGAAAGCCCCTCGGCTCCCCCTGTTCTGCCTCTCTGCCAGAGGGGAAGTGGGCAGGACATCTGGGAAAGGCTCTGCTGCAAGCAATCCCGTTGGACCAGAGCCAGCTTTGGGCCAGGACGGAGACCTCCATCCTTATACCAGCTCCTGGCTGAGCTTGGAAAGGGCCTTTGCCTCCCCTCAGACTGACAGATCAAGGTGAAGGCATGGGAATGGGGAGCTCTGTGTTCAGTCATTTCACGGCTAAAGGCAAATTCCTTCTTTCCTTCTCTAAGTAGGGCCCGACTCTCAGGCCCAACCGAGTCCGGATTCTCTGGCCCAAACAGATAGGCAGCATGCAGGGGCCGGGATCATCCCCATCGCTTTTTCCTCTAACCCAAACCAGCACTATTAAAAGAAATTAATTGATCTTCCATCTTTATTAACAATCCCACTCTGTCAGGGGAAAGAGGCAATTGGTGAGCCTTCCTTCGGTCGAGCTGGACCCTTTGATCTGCACTCTGATGAGGGAGCATTCCCGCATGTTCCAAGTCCACTAACGAAGGGATGAAATTAGCTTTTATCCCAGGCACTTTCTTTAGCAAAAAAACAGGCACTAATCAGCTGTCCTCACCAATCAGTCATCTGGCTAACAACCTTTTGCCTCAGAACACTCAAGTTCCTGAATGCAGAGGAAGAAGGCAAACCCAAGCCAGCCCCTCTCGCCGGGCCTTGGCGGTGCATCTGGAGTCGGCGACAAGAGGTTAAATGGCAAAGCTTCAGCTCAGGCTTGGTGATAAATCTGCAATATACAAGCCCCTGCTTTGACGCCTCAATGTGCACTCCATTAGCCCCCAATGAATGGAGACCTTTTAATTAGAAGCAGATCTTGCTCCCTCCCACCACACACACACACACACACACACACACACACAAAAACGAAAATCTTAGTTATTGCATTTTGCCCTGAGAGAAAATAATTATCCATCTGCATTTAGATTATAGTGAATTTCTGTCTTTATTAATATCTGAAAAGGAACTCGGAAAGTTCTGACAGTAGCCTCCGAAGGCAAAAAACGTCCTCACAATCGGTGACCTTCCATTGCTAATAGTCTATGTTTCCCAAGAATAAATCTCTAGTTTCCTCTTTTTCCTACCTCACGAAATAATATTTTCTTTTACTTCCTTCCCCCCTCCTCCTCCTCTTCTCCCTCTCTCTTTCTCTCATAATCCTAAAAAACTCCAGTTATCAATGGGAGTGATTTTTTTCTCAACTCTTCCAAAGGAAAGTCTCTGGTTTAATGATGGCCCCCCTAACAATCTCTCCTGCATACACAGAACTCCCCTACACGTACAGCCATTCTGATTAGAGTCACAGGAAAGTCTTTGAATTAACAACAGATGAGCTAGTCTCTTGAAGCCTGAAACCAACATGGCCCCCAGTGTTTTAGAGACTTAAGGAAATGCCTTCCTTTAAAAAAAAAAGTGGGGAGGAGCAATTAGGAAAGGGAAGAAGCTAAAAAGAGTAAGAAAATGCTTAGAGATAAAAGTCACTCAAAGAGTTAATCCTGCAGGTGACCCCCCCCAGTCATGCACACTTCCACGCGGACAAACCCCCCTACACTTGTTGCTGACCTTAGCAGGTCTGGGGAGGGGGCTCTGTGACTTACGGTAATGAGGCTCCATGTAGCCATTCCTGGGGTCCATGGCAAACACCGTCCCTCGATATGGCACAGAAGGCTCGGCGAGGTGGGGCAGGGATCCATGGATCTCCTTCTTTATTAGCGAGGCCCGCTCCTCACTGGACGTGGAAGGCTCCTCGCTGATCTTACCGAGCCCTTGGCCGCTTTGGGGCTGCATGGCCACTGCGTTTCTCCTCTCTCGGGAGTAAGTCTGTACAGGACTCTCATCCTCTGTGGAGGGAAAAAACAATTAAAGTCTCCATCAATCCCATACAGTTCCACTGTTCTCAAAAATTAACCAAGACCCTCCCCTTGTCCTGATGGCTTGTCTTTGTTCAATTTTGGAGGGGATGGGAAGCTGCAAGAAGTGGGGTACCCGTGTGTGTCTGTGCTTGTAAATGAGCACCAAGTCAGCAGAGAGAGCAGAAAGGATGGAGAATTCAGATGCCGTCCTGCAAGTTTTCTTTTTACTGCTGAATTATCAGGGATGGTAGTAAGTCACAAACTACTTAAAACTTGTTGTGTATCCTATCACCTGAAGGACCCCGATGAAACCTTGGAACACTCAACCAAATCCCTAGGGAAAGAAATCTATGTGTCCAAGATCCAAATGTCCACAGCCAATCAAGTAAGGGGAATGAAACTCCAGAGTGACTCCCAATCAACTCTGGTAAAACATGGCTCTCGCTGGATGTTTCCAAAAGAACTCTGTTCCAAATTTCTGAAAAGCCAGCATACACTTTATCAATCCGTTGGCCAGCTGTGCTGAATTGTTTTCCCTTTCCTTCTTCTCTAGTATAAGGGATGAATATTCAAAAGAGAAAGTAAGTAATGAAAAAACTAAAGTAATCAATAAAAATCTATTTTGCAAAATGGTCAGCACTCACTTGGGTAACTTGCCAGCAGGGCAAGCATTAAAGGGAATCAGGAAGCAAAATGTCCCCAGTAGGAAGGAGTTCTGGGTACAAAGGAAGCAACCATAGGAAAAATTTGTAGACAGTATATTTGGATATCTGTGAAGAAGAAAGGGGAAGGGGAAGGGGAAGGGGAAAAGGAAAGAGGAAGGGGAAGGGAAAAAGGAAAGGAAAGGGGAAGGGGGAAAGGGAAGGAGAAGGGAAAAAGGGAAGGGGAAGGGGGAAAGGGAAAGGGAAGGGGGAAAAGGAAAGCGAAGGAAAAGGTGAAGGGAAGGAGGAAAGGAGGGAGGGAAGGAAGAAGGGAAGGAAAGAAGGAAGGAGGGAAGGAAGGAAGGAGGGAGGGAAGGAAGGAGGGAGGGAGGGAAGGAAGGACAAAGAAGCTAAGTGGTCAGGGAAGAGAGCATGGAGATATATCCCCATTTATCCCAAAGGAGCATTGATGCAGCACCTTCTGTATGCCCTCCCAGCACTAAACTGCCTTCTTGTCCCTTTCATACTCACAAAAACCCAAAGCAATACGACAACCCTTTATGACAAGACTCCAAAGGGCTAAGCACCATCCTGGGCATTAAGCTGGGAATATAAACCCAAAAAGGAAATAGTGCCTGTTCCTAAAGAGCTTGTTTCCCACTAACAGGGGACACCTAAAAGTAAATGCAGCGTATATGCAAAATAAAATCAAGGTGATTTTGGAGGGAAAGCACATCCAAGTGGGGTAGGCGAGAGGCTCAGGAAAAGATGCACATGGGGAATGGCACTGGAGGAAATGGGGGATTCCAAGAGGCAAAGGTGAGGAGAGCGAATGGGCTGGGATGATGAGCTGTCTGGGAAAAGGCATGGATCTGAGAAAGATCTTGTACAAGGAATAACAAGTAGAACATGTTGGCTGAAATTGAGTGCTGAGAGGACTAAAATGTGCTGTCTAGAAAGAGGGGTGGGGCCAAATTGTAAAGGGAGTTAAAGTACCAAAGAATCCATATTTTATCTTGGAAGCAAAAGGGAGACCCTCAAGCTTTTTGACCAAGGCATTGGGCAGAAGACAGAGGAACTGTGCATGTCCAGGATGCATGGATTTACCCACATGTGCCAGCAGAAGGCTCAACTCTGAATCCCCCCAAGTATTTAGGAAGCACCTCCTTGGCTATATTTCACTTTAGGAAGTTGAATATCTTTATCTACCCTTATCTTTAGGGTCCAATTCAGTAACATGCACAAGTATGCACCAGACATTGGGGATACAATACACACACAAATGAAAAAGTCTCTGTCCTCAAAGAGCTTCCAGTTGATAGGCCTGCAATGAGAGATGGGTATAAATGCAGATGTGCCAGATGTTCCAGTTACCTTATCCCCTCGATCACCTATGAACCAGAAATCTTGCCAAGGACTTTCCCCTTGTCCCAGCCCCACATCAAGAATGACCCAAAGGTGGCTGGGATATGTTTGTACAACCACACATTAGAGAGACAACTTAGAAGGTAAAACCAGCCACCTGTTCAGTCAAAACTGCCAACACTGGCACCCAGGTCTCAGGACCGCTAGCTAATGGCCTACCCTAGACACCCCATATCCTGGAGCTAGTTAGCCTGTGGGTCCTGCTCCACTAGGAAACTGTTAATGGGGGGGAAAGTTAGGACGGGTCTGGCCAAACATCAAAAATCTGACATCTTCTCCCATCCCCAAACCCTGGCTTTGGTACACATGAAAGAGAAATGGGGCATGAGTAGAGCCCCCGGATCATTAATTGATCCAGCAACTTTCTCCAGCAGGGTTTGTATCTCTCTCCTTCAGAAGTCAATGCTCTCCCCTCTCCAAACACATTGTATTCACTTAGCTGTTTAGATGGAGCTTCATTGCTAATTTGACATTGCTTACAATGACAAATCCAGTGGTAAACCCCAAGGAAGTACCCCCAAGAAATTCCTAGCTACACCAGATCAAAGATTTAGAGCTGGAAGGAGCATTCAAGGTCATATAATCCAAGTCCATTATTTCATAGATGAAAAAACTGAGGTCCAGAAATTTAAATGATTTGTCGAGGGTCATTCAAGATGGATTCGAACCCAATGCTCCATGCTATCTATTCACTCTAAAAAAATCATTAAATGCCTGCTCTGTTCCAGGTACCATACTAGATAGCATGAATTAAAAACAAAACAAAAAAAGCAAAAGAAGGAAAGAAAGCAAAAGACTTCTCAAGGAGCTACCATTCTATTCATCAAATGAGAAAATAGCTATGAAGAACTTAGCACAGTGTCTGGCACATAGTAGGAACTTATTACTTACCCCCCTTTTTTTTCCCTACTGGAATAGTCAAGACCTGAGCACAGTTGGCTAAGCTTGGAGTCAGGAAAAGTTCGATTCAAATAATTGTGCCTCCATTCCTGACTAGTTGTGGAGCAAGCTATTTCATATTTCTCGACCTCAGTTTCTTCATCTGTTTAACGTGGCTTAAAAAAACTTCAATCTTTACCTCACAGCATGATCACGGCATGTGAATGATATACTGTCCAAAATATGTTTTGTAAGCCTCTGGGCATTACAAAAATGCAAATTGTTGTTACCATTATTCTTTATTATTATCATCTTCATCATTATTATTAATCATTAGTGATGTTATTAAATTACAAAGAGTATCATCACTAATATAAGTCATCTCAAGTAGGGAAGACTGCTAATCCAATAGAGATGGAGGGGGTTAGCCCCATAATCGAATCATTTTCATGGTCTAGGAGAACTTGTGAGCCCACACAAAAGGAACTTCAGGTACAAACTCCTGCAGCCACCCCAGCTTCCTCCCTCTATCCATTGCCTGAAAGTTTGGATTGCATCTCAGAGCCCTGAACTCCCAAAGCCCAGGAGAGGGAGCTTATTCCAAATCCATCTTCCAGGGGGGGGAGTGAAAAAATAAGAAATAAGACTGTAGAGGTCCCCCCCTCACCTGGCAAATTTTGAATGCACAATGGTCTGGATTTAGATTTGAGGCTGCAGATTTGCTGACTCCTTCAAACAAATCGTGAAACATTATTGTCCCATTGTTTTGGGCAGCTCTCTATTCCTCCAGACCCAATAATTAAAGGATAAATTACTAGTTTAATCTGTCAAAGCACTGGAAAGAATGCCTGGAATTGGGGAGCACTTCCCCCCATTTTAGCATATTGATTTTTTTAAAAGCTGTAATGTTTTATATTAACTTTTTATTTTAAGAAAGACACATACACACACCCTTTTCCATCCTTCTGGTTAACGCTTCCAGGCATGAGTTTACATTTGGCTTTAACAAGCTGCAGAGTCGGGGGGAGGGGGGGTTCCAGTTATGTAAAAGTGAAAGGGGGCCTAACACACTAAAACTTATATTAGGTTTTATAAAATTTCTTATATAATCGGGACACAGCCAGAGTCATATTTTCCACTCATTTACTCTCTGGCTCAAGACTTTTATGTCAGCCTTCAACCTCAAGTGAACCTTCTTCAATGAAGTCCCCATTTCTTAAGAAAGAGATGGGGGAGGGTGGGAAGTGTATTTCTAGAGAAAATAGTAAAGGAATCAGATGGAGAAAAGGGGGGATGACCCCAAAAGCAGCTCCCAGTCTGGGTGGATAGGTTTGGCCAAGCTACATTTGTCTCCTTCTGTTTTTTCAATGGATTTCAGCATTTTGCTTCCAAAATTAACTTTCCCTCTGTCCCAAGTGAAGTCCAAGCATAAACTCAGCTCCTCAAAGGTGTAAATATTTATGTGACAATTCAATAGGTCTGTACTCAGCCTCTCTCAAGATGGGTATTAGGAATCAAGTTTCATCACTTGAGGCTGACCTCTAGCTTTTGTTTTCAGTTGGCGGCAGGATTTTTTCCCCCTTTTCTTTTCTTTCATTCTTCCCTCCTCCCTCCCCCCTTCCCCCTTTCCGTGATTGCTTCTGGAGAGAAAGAAACCCAAGTTCATTTTTTTTTTAGGTAAACTGCCTTTTTCCCCATAAAGAAATCCAACGTGCGAAAGGGGAGGGAAGTTCTGAAAAGAAACAATAAAAATATAGGGTCTAATAGAGAAAGTGTTTGTTTTGGCAAAGGCAATGAGGCAGGGCGGCTGCTCCCCGTGGTTCCAGTGTCCAGGTTCTAGCGATAAACTTAGGGCAGGAGAAAGCAGGGCTTCCAGATTGGGGGGGCACCAGAAGCAGCAGGGAGGGCGAGGCTGGCGCTAAGTTTGCCCGCTGCTCTGGATCCGAGATGTTTTTGATGGAAGCGCGAAGGAAAAACTTGACAGAGCTCTCGCCCTCTGGAATACAAATCAGGCAGCCGCCTGAAAGCCCTCTCTATCCGCGCTCAAAGGGAAGCCTTCTGGGCCCGAGTTCTGCCCCCTCTCCAGGCTGCCACAGCCACTCGAGCCAGCCAAAAGGCGAAAGCTGTCTCATCTTGTTCAGAGCCGCTGGATTGTTCCATAAAGTTTCAGGCTGAGCGCGGACAGGCTCCGCGAGCCGGCATCATTCACAGAAACACACTGTCCACCATGGCAACAAGTGGGAGGCCAGTGGCCCTGTGTAAGCAAACAGCCCACTTCTCCGGCAGCCTGTGCCAAGGCGGGCCACTGAGATCGCCTTGTTCTGGGGCTCAGGGACTGAACTCGAAAGAGAAAACGCCGATTTACATTCTCATCTAAGGGAAAAACCACTTAAGGCTTGTTCCTGTCTCCCCTCCATCCCTCCATCCTTCTACCCTTCCATCTCTCCATCCCTCCACCATTTTATTCCTCCACCCTTCCACCCTTTTATCCCTCCATTCCTCTACCCCTCCATCCCTCCACTTCTCCATTCTTCCATCCCTCCACCCCTCCACCCTTTTATCCCTCCAACCCACCATCCTTCCATCCTTCTATCCCACCATCCCACCATCCTTCTATCCCTCCACCCTTTTATCCTTCCATCCCTTCCACCCCTTCCACCCCTTCCACCCCGGAAGCCCGGGTTCTCCAATCATTCGGAGCACGGGACTGGCCCCTGAGAATCATCTCGGGTTCTTCATTCCCATCAGCATCTAACTAAACAATCCCCCAAGCAGGAAGCGCTCGCTTTCTTCCAAAATAAATGTCTCTGTCAAACTTTAAAGCAAGTGATGTGAATGATGTTTTACGAGACAAAGTTGGGAGGAGTCACTGCCTTTGGCCCTTTTGGAAGCTAAGAGCCGAAACTGCTCCTGTCCCAACTTTCAGACACTCCCTTCTCCCCATCTCCCAGCCCTCCCAAACCGGGGCACACCCCCCCCAGCGGGTTTCGATAACGTCCCAAGCCCTCACCGCCTCCGCCTCCGCCTCCTCCTCCTGCTCGCTTATTAAGCTGTGCTGCGTGATCCTAATTTGGGTGAGCACCCCCCACCTCGACCCCCACCCTTCCCAAGTCCCAGTCCCCCAGACCGGCCAGCCGTACTTACAGCTCAGTCCCCCCGAGCCCCTGCTGGCTAGCCAGGCTGCGTCTTTATGCTTGCCTCGCTCACTGGCTTGCTCTCATCCCGCCTGGGATGCTGTGGCTGTGCAGAAAAGCCTTCCTCCTCCTCCTCCTCCTCGCCGTCCTCCCCGAGCCTGTCTCTGGCTCCCTCCGAGAGGCTGTGCGGCTCCCATTAGGGGAATTAAGAGCGGCTGGGGCTCTGCTAACTTTAACAAGCTCATTAGTATTCTGGCTGGGTGCGGCTTCCTAGTGAACTGTCCCCATTGAGACTGCTTCTCTCTAGGAGCCGGGGTCAGGCTGCTAATCATTAAATCAAACTAATGTCACCCTATCACAATCAGCCCCCGAGAAGGAGGGTTTATTATTCTAGTTTATGCTAAATAAATGGAGGGGGGGGCGACAAATGGTCTCCCAGCAAGGTCAACAGCAGTTTCAATTACAAGACAAACTTAACAAGAGTTGATATAAACCAAGAGGGCTGTATTGACTTAAGAGCAGGCTGCTGTCTCCCTGGCCGGCCTGACACTCCAGCCGGCTTGTGGAGGAACGCACACTGGGGAAAAAAAGGCAGGAGTGGGGGTGGGGAAGGGGAGATCGGAAAGGGGAGGGGGGCAGATTGGGAGGAAAGGGGGGGGGGGGCTTTTTCTTTGCCAGCCTTGGTGAGTGCACAGAGAGAGAGGCTGGCTGCTCATTCACGTTTCCCCAACGAGAGAGCTGCTCAGCTCAATTCAGCCGGCACAAAGGCAGAGGCCCAGACCTCAATGGACCCAGGGAAACATGTTCAAAACTCGGCTCTCTATTGTGACTGAATTTCTTAACATCTTTTCAAAAAGCGGAGAATGCCTTGAGGCTAAAGGAAGAAACAGGCTAATGGTGAATTGGGAATAGTGAGCAAATTTCAGAACCCTTTCCTCCGAGCTTTTGAGGTTGAAAGCAAGCTCTCGCCTTTCAAGTTTCAAAGTCCTTTTTCCTCCTGCAGTGTCACAGAAGGATTTGAAAAGAAGGTAATTGTGCTCACAGTCTCCCTGATCAGAGCTTACGTTTTCTTTCTGGTATTTCGGAATACTCCTCGCAATAATGGTGAGCGCAGCTCAATCCCTTCCCGGCCTGCACTCGCCTATTGCTCATTAAGTGAACAATTGATAGCATGAAATGCCTTTTATGTGCAGGGTCTGGATGGAAGATAAGCATTCTCGGCCCCTGCATTTGGTTTACTAAGGAAACTCTCCATCATTAAATTACAAAACCCAAGTCAGAATATCGGGCTTTCCCAGAAAAGTAGCTCTGAGCTTACCGAGAGCCAAAATGATGGGGGCAAAAGGGATGGGCCGGCTGGTTCTCTCCCCCCCCCCTCCCGCCCCCACCCCCTGCATGCTTAAATGCTCAGCTCGCTGAGAGAGAGAGAGCTGTAATAAAGAAACAAGAGGGTCGGGTGGAAGATCCACTTGGGCTTGGGGAAACCGTGCCATCGCTAGCCAGAATGATGTCACCCGCTCGGCAGCCGCCCCGAACTCGCCAAGATTGGGGGGGGCGCCCGCTCAGAACACCTCCTGCCTGTCACTTGGGGGCCACCCTACCGGCAGAGCTCCCCCTGCCCTCAAAGCTCCAGGAAAGCGAACCTTGGGCGAGCAACATGGATTGCAGCAGCCACGGCCCCCCCCCCAATCTCTGGGTGCAAATCTGCGCCCGGTTTCTCAGGCTTGGGTCATAGCTGCGGGCAGTTTCATATAATAAGTCAAGGGACAAGAAAGCTGGAAAACAAAGTGAGATCAGAGATTTGGGGCTGGAAGGGATCAAGTCACAGAATCACAGAATTCAAATCTGAACCCCATCAGGGAACACATTTTCAAAGAAATCCCTTCCATACATATCTGGAAAATGGTCAACCCGGCACAGGGGAAAGGAACGAGCGTTAATATAGAACCTACTGTGTGTCAGGCTCAGGGCTAAACATTTCCTGCGCTCACAACCACCCTTTGAGATAAAACACACAGAAGTCAAGTGACTTTCCCAGCTAGTGAGTGTGAGATTTAACTCTGTCTTGTCCAGGACTCTATCCACAGCACCCCTGCTTGAAGACTTCCAAGGAAGGCAAGCCTTCTAATTCCTAAGGCATCCCATTCCATGTCTGAATAGCTCTAATTGTTAGGAAGAACTGTTATGGTTTTTGTTGTTGTTGTTGTTGTTTGTTTTGTTTTGTTTTGTGTTTTGTTTTTTGTTTTTCCTTTTCCCTGACATCAAGCTCAAATTTGCCTGGTGTGCTCACTGACAAATGTCAAGTCCCCTAACATCTTTATAAGTTTGTTCTCATTTTCATTATCATCTTTGTTGTTGCTATTGTCCCATTCTTCTCATCTAGTTGGATGATATTCATATAGAATTAGTCTTAGGATAAATAAGTTTTGAATTTGCTCTTTTTCTTTGGTGCTTAATTATCAACACTTATTAATAAGCACTTATTAAGCACTTACTATATGGCAAACATTATTCTTGGCACTGGGGATACAAAATGACATCAACTCTACCCTCCAGGCTCTTCCGTTCTCATGTTGTATCTGCCCAAACTTTCTTCTTGGGTTAGTTTGCTATCCCAGAAACAAAAGCTAATTTAATCAACACACACACACACACAAGTAGTTTCACTAGGAAAGGTAAGGGTTGTGGGGGGTGTACTTGTGATTCATGCAGCATCTTTACCTTTCATGAAAATGTGGCCTTTTCTGGAGGGACCAGTAAAATAGAAGGTCTCAGCCCCAGATAGAAAATTACTCTAGGAGCATCGAATGCGATTACTGTGTAGTTGAAAGGTGGAAATTCCCCTCTTTTGATCAGAGTCAGCTTAAGAACAGGTAGCTGTGACCCTATTTGTCATCTGGCTTTGGGCTTCCAAAGTGCAAAAGGCAGCCCCATGCTTTGCTCAAACTAGGAGCCTTTGCCAACCTTGGTACTAGGGCACACACACCTCCACTTTGGGTCTGTGTTTATCCAACTTTATCATAAAGCTCAGAGGTGTAAAGGGGTAGAGGAGAGTGCAGGGAGGCAAAAGGGTGCCAAGGATTGGCAGGTGAATGAATATCTCCCAGATATCTCCCTCTGGCCCCCCTTCTTGGCCTAGCAAACACTGGCTGCACTTACCAGGATTCACACCCAACTAAACAGAGTGTCTGTGCTTGAGGATATTATCAGAAATGCCAGAGAATATCCAGGCCATTCTCACCCAACTTTTCTCCATCTTGTTTCTCATGTTATTGATTCCTTTTGCTTCTGTCTCATTGTCATTCCCCGACATCACTCAATCCAACCCCAATTCCATGAAACCCTTCTTCATAATTAAGGCCATCCGTTAAGCACAGCCACCATTTCTAAGGGTTCACTCCCTTCTCCCCCACATTTCCTCTCTTTCCTACCAAGAGGAAGTATTCTCTGTACAGTGGTACTAAGATGGCCATGGCAAGTATCTGATATTTCCTGTCTTTAATGTGGTGTTTTAAGTATTGGACATCACTCTCCTGAGTCGACATCCCCTGGTATTTGCTCTGAATTCCTCATATCCATGATTTAAGGCTCAATTCCAGAAGGGTCCATTCAATATTTCCTAGCCCAGTCGGACATCCCCCTCCCCAGTCATTGAGGGAGGGGGCACCTGATTTGTTCTGGTACCACAAAAAGCGAGATGGAAGCTTCTATCTACGCTCTCACCAGCTTTTCAACTCTTCCAGATGGAGACCATCCAGTAGTCTCGGGGAGCATTGGTGGCCCCCACCCAGCTGCCCTTAATGAAGGTGAAAGAGCCGTTCTCTCTAGAGGGTTGGATGGGGCAGGCCTTTCCTGGTTTGAGTTAAGGCTCTAGGATGTTAGGCGGCTTCTTCCATTAGCCAGATATTAGGTTGTTAGTAACTGCTTACTAGGAGAGAGCTAATTAGTCACATCAAAGGAACTACAATAAATTCCCAGGAGGGTCAAAAGAAAATTATTTCTCATCTGCTTAATAGCGCATTTATGCCTATCTGTGGGTAACAGTCTCATTTAACACTTAGGCATTCGACATGTTTAAAAAAAAAAAAAGACTAGCAAGTGTTCAGTGATTTTGTCTTTCATAGGCAAAAAATTAAGTTTCTCTCTGTATGTCTCTCTCTTACCTCTTTTTCTCTATGTATGTCTCATTCTCTCTCTCTCTCTGTTGCCTCTTTTTCTGTGTGTATATTTCAATCTCTATGTGTATCTCTGTCTCCTCTGTCTCCCTCTCTGTATGTCTCTGTCTCTGACTCTCTCTGTCCCTCTGAGTGTCTGTCTCTCTCTCTCCCTCCCTCTCACCTCTTTTTCTGTATGTATATAGCTCATTCTGTGTGTCTCTCTGTGTGTTGCCTTTATCTCTGTTTCTGTGAATATATATCTCAATCTCTGTGTCTCTCTGTCTCTGTCTCACTGTCCCTCTGTCTCCTTCTGTTTCTGTCTCTGTTTCCTGTCTGTTTCTGTATGTGTCTCACTCTGTCTCTCTCTTAATTTTCCCTGAAAAGCAGCATTACAATTCTAGTCTTCCAGGTAGAGAGAGCAGTTTACCATGAGGACATGGGATTCCTAGTCACCTGGAAGTGTGCAGGTGACTGAGTCCCTGTCCAGTGTGTGTGTGTGTGTGTGTGTAAGCAGGTCATTCTTTTGGCTTCTATATGCCAGGAGCCGGCACTAGACATGTAAAAGCAGGAAGGGACCTAGCCTGGTAGAGCAGCAGTTCCTCCGGCCTTGGTCTCCACCAGGATCCTGCAATAACCCCAACCACAAAAATGCATGAGCCTTTCTACCATTTTAAAATTACAAGAGTACACTCAGAGTTAAATGGTCGCATCTGGAAACATAGGCACACTGCTCTTGCTTTCCAAGTCCTTTTAATGAAATGAGCGTTGGAATATGGGGCTGTTTGGGGTTTAATGAAGCTCTCTGCTCCATTATTATTCCAGAAATTAGCCCCTCCTGGGACTTATATTTAAATATCAAGATAGGCTTCTTATGGTTTGGGAGTTGGCTGAAGGCACAATAGTCAATTTCCCAAGCACCTTCCAATGGCCTTGGAGTTCTGAAAGACCTCCATTCAAATCTCCATTCCACTACTCAGGTGGGACCGTGAATAAGTTACCTGTTGAAGTTCTCATTGCCTGGCAAGTTCCGGGCCCAGGATACAGATATAAAAGCCAGGCAGTTTTTGCCCCGTGGGAACTTATATTCTGATGGGGGTGACTGCACATATTGGAGAGTGGTGGCCACAGAGGGACATTCTCTTTTGGAAAGTCACAGGGAGGAAAGTAGCCTGACTCCCCCTTTCCATAAGCAATAGCAAAATTGAACTGATTATGCTAAAAGAGCTCGACGTTGAGGGAGGGAGCCCTCATGGCTGGGAGATCAGGAAGAGGGAGGGGTGAGAAAGGACTGGGAGACATCTGGAGTCACTCAGATAGAGTGGGCCATGTGAGGCACTCACCAATAAGGGCAGTAGGGCTGTAGGGCAAAAGTTCCAGAGCTGAAATATTAATAATAATGACCACAATAATAAGAAGAGCAGCATTTACTAAGGTTTGTAAAGTGCTTTACAAATTTACTTCATCCTTAGAAGAATCCTGTGCATTAGGTACTATTACTATCAATGAGGTTTTTTTTTAAGATGGAGAAACTGAGGCAGGAACTCAGTGACTTGTTCAGATCACAAAGTGCTTGGAGTCCAGATGTAAAGTCAGTTCTTCCCGATTCCAGGTCCACAACTCTATTCATCATTCCACCCCACTACCTGACACCCTCCAGGATGTGGTTCCCAGTCCAAAGGTACACTTAACTTTAACCTCAGTTTCTTAATCTGTAACATGGGGACATATACCCTGCGCTGCCACCTTATGAAGTGGTGTGAGGGTAAGACATTTGTGAACTCTGAATATCTCTCCACAAGTGATTTGGCGTTATTTGAATATATATAGTTGTTGTGATGGAGAAGCAGGTGAGCTTCCAGGGCTTAGGAAAAAGCCTTCCTCCATCACTCTGTTCCTCAGGGCAGCTCCCTAGGATTTACTCAAGTCAGAGCCGAGTTACTCACAGGGGGTGTCGACATACCAGGAGAGCTCTCCAACATGATTTATTTTTAAAAATAATTTAATAAACACCAACTCTATGCCAGGTGCTGCTATGTTCAGAGTTTAAAATGCAAAGATAAAAAATACAAATACAAATCCATGCCCCCGGAAGCTTGGCAGGGAGGGGGAATTGTATAATATTCACCCAAAGAAATTTGCATTGAAGAGAGAGAAAGCACAAAGGAAAAGGAGGGGATCAGGAAAAGTCCCAGAAGGAGAAAGGACTGGTGTGGAACAGGGAAGAGAGAGCAAAAGTGCCCCTCAAGCAGAATAGCCTGAGCAAACATACTGAGGCAGGAGACCGGAGGCTGAGTTTGGGGGCTGCTAGCCTTGGCAGGAAAGTGGATCATAAAAGGGAGACTGGATCCAGATGGTCAACATTCTCAAGAAAAGTGTGGAAGATTTTCTCTCCTTTCCAGTCTTCAACAAAATCAGCGATTCAACAAATTATAGACAGACAGACATATATAGTGTATATGTATGAATATACATACAAATCTATACACATGCATGTACGGGTATCCAGCCTCCTCACTACCCAATAAAGAAGGGCAAACAAATCTCTACCTTCAAAGACGGCAGAATTGGGGCAGCTAGTTGGTGCAGTGGATAGAGCACCAGCCCTGAAGTCTGGAGGACCTGAGTCTCAGACACTTAACACTTCCTAGCTGTGTGACCCTGGGTAAGTCACTTAACCCCAACTGCCCCGGCAAATAAACCCAACTACTGCCGAATCTCTCTCCTTCTGAATATGAAAGTCTTGAACAACAAATACCCAATAAATAATGACTGAATGAGTAAGTGACTGGCCGTGCCATGAGGCAGGGGGCATTCTGATTTCGTCTTAGATGGGATTTGAAATGATTCCAACCAGGGTCATTATGTAGAAAATCCCCTTTTTGAACAAACAAATATTGAGGAGTTAGGGAACGAGTTTCTCATTTGGACCCAATATAAGTGGGAAGCCAATGAGAGAAGCAAAGTCCAGACTCTCAGAATTCTGGAACTAGAAGGAATCTCTATGATCAATTAGTCCAACTGATACCTGGCAGGAAAAAAAAAAAAATCCTTCGCACCCCATTCCATGAAGTGATGTTCAGCCTTTACTAAAAAATCTCCCCCCAAGTGGGAACTCCCTGCCTCCTGGGGCAGTGCATGCCATTTCTGGAAGGCTCTAAACTTTAGGGAGTTTTCCTGTCATTTTTTTTCCTGTTTTTGTGACACTGCCCCCATGGCTTCAGTTCTGCCTTCTGGGGTCAAGTTAGTCTCCTCCTGCCTTCATCCTGACAGCTCTTCAAATGCTTCACTCCCAGGGCTCTCAGGGATTGCTATTGTCTTATTCCTAACAATGGGGAAGCTCCTGGAGGGCAGGGACAGTTGCACAATAACACAATAACTGGCTCCCTGAATGCTGGTTCAAAAAATAAAATTATGTGCAATTTTTAATTTGTTTTCATTTTTATTGTTTTCTTTTTTGCTGATTGTACACGTACATTCATTTTTTTTAAATACACATTTCTTTATAAATCATGTTGGGGAGAGAAAAATTGGGACAAAAGGGAAATATTGTGAGAGAAAGAAGAAAGAAAAAAGTGAATAAAGCATGTGTTGATATTCAGTCTCCATATTTGCAGTCTTTAAAATGGTATCTAAATGACAACTTTAACCAACTTAGCAGAAAAGAGTTTTGGATCTGACATGAAAGGAACTGGGTTCAAGTTCTGGTTCTTCCACTTACTGGGTAACTGGGGGAAAGACACTTCCCATCTCTGGGCTCATCTGTCACGTGGGAGACTTGGACCAGAATACCCTCTGCTATGGCTTTGGACACTAGTCCATGCTTAATGGCCATCCTCATAAGGATTCTTATTCTCACTTAATCATTTCTATCCCTCTTATAACCTGCCCTTTCTTATGCCTGACTGCATGCTCCACTTAAATACTAACTTTACCAAAAATCATTATTTTTACATGGTCTTTCGGGGATCATTTTGCCTGAAAGTGCCTGGGGTTCCACTTAGTGGCAGCTTTCTCCCCCAGACCATGAGAGAAGCATATGGCTTATTGAAAGGGTGAAAAAAACAAACACTCACTGGGAAGCCACCAAACTTGGACTCTTTACAAACACATGGGATCCCCCACTTACTGCTTGGGACACTAAGCCCCTCCCATGGGATTAACAAAGAATGGATCCTGTTAGCCAATAAAAGAAGGCTTCGAGAGAAGGAGACCTTCTCCTTGGCTACAGATGATTATCTAATTAGAGAGAATTTTCAAACTTTCTTTCTGGAATAAGAACAAAACCAGACTGCTCCTTAAAATGCACTATTAGGAGTCTTACCAGTTCCTAAAAGCGCCAGTAATATTTCCATCGCTACTGTAGTAAAACTACCAAGCATTTTTTTTTTCTGAATTTCCTTTCATGATAAGGTATGTAATAAAATGCAGCAGGGCTTCATTTAGCCAGAAAATTGAAGCACAGAAAATGAAAAGACAGCCAGACACTAATAACTTATAGGGCTCCCTGCTCCAAAAATGGGGAGGGAGGGAGGGAGGGAGAAAGGAAGAGAGGAAAGCAGGGAGGGAAGGAGGAAGGGAGGAAAGGAGGGAGAAAGGAAGGGAGGAAAGGAGGAAGAAAGGAAGGGAGGAAAGGAGGGAGAAAGGAAGGGAAGAAAGGAGGAAGAAAGGAAGGGAAGAAAGGAGGAAGAAAGGAAGGGAGGAAAGGAGGGAGAAAGGAAGGGAGGAAAGGAGGGTGAAAGGAAGGGAGGAAAGGAGGGAGAAAGGAAGGGAGGAAAGGAGGG